>VWZZ01002242.1:172260-206202 GCA_013399095.1 Psophia crepitans
CGGCGGCGGTGGGGGGAATCTCCCGTCGCCGCCGCCGCCACCACCACACCGCGGGCGACCCGGCCCTGCGACGCCCGCCGGGGCCTCGGCTCCCGCTCGGAAATGGAGCCGCCGTCGGGCTCCTTCCGACGTGACCGGAACAGCCGCTTTCCTGACCGGAGAGCGGCCCCGCCAGCGCCAGGTCCCGCCCGGGAAGGGCACGGCTCCTCAGGGGCTGCTGCGGGCTGCCTTCGGGGAAGGGCTTAAACCCCTCGGTGTGCACCGCTGGGTTCTGGTGCAGCTGAGACTTTGGAGGTCTCCAGACGCTCAAACTATGGGATTTTTATGAATAACCATTATTTTTTTGCTTGCTGCAGCCGCGTACTCCCTTTCCTGTTGCTTATTTTTTCTGAATTCCCCCTTCTCTCCCCAGCCCACCACACGTTTATCATATAATTAATAATGTTCTCCCTTTTATATGTGAGCTTTTCCGGTGCTCTGCCTTTGTTAATCACTTTAGCCTCCTTTGCTCCCCTGTCGTGAGGGAATTCATTGATGGAGTGTCACAAAAACTTTCTTGTTCTCTTCATAAAATCCCTTAAAAGTACCGCGCGGGCTTTGCCAGGTGTCCCACGTGCTGGTATTCGAAGCAAGAGGAACAGCAGACTTTCGATGGCTGTCCTGGGTGACTGTGCTTTCATTGCAAATCTGCAGGGTTTTTTTCCTTCTAATGCTACATCTGAAGCCTTTAAACCAATTAAATACGAGTTAAAGTGACCGTCCCAACTAATCAGCGTATTTGATTTAGGTGCAGTGGGATTAGATTTTAATTGGCATGTAAAATCTTCCACAAAAATTATGGGAAAGAGTGCTCGCCTATGCAGCCTGCGTTGGGTTGTTCCTTATCGAGCCTCTAGCCGAGAACCACCAGGGCAGGCAAGCGCCTGTCCGAGCGGTGCCACGCAGGGATGACAGCGAAAGGGGGAAGTATTTTTACAACCCTGAAGTAGTCTCAGGCATTCGGAGTTTAGGGGAAAAATGCAGTTACTTACCACATGCCTACAGCCTCTTGGCAGAGATACGCATCTCCTGGCCTGCTGGGCAGTGAGGAGGGACAGTGTTCCTCAGTGTTTCTGCTCTCTGGGTGAGTACAAAACCGACAGCTATGTGCTCTGGTCAGTTAATGCTGCCTGTGGCCAGCTGGTGCGTTTCAGCAGGGGCAGTGTGCCCCGTGGATGTTTCGTGTCCACGGCACTTGCGGAAGCATAATTCCTCCATTGTGTCGGTTCCGCGGCAGAAAGGATGGTGGAAGACGGTTGGCGCTGTCTGCCAGGCTGACCCCCACGTCCCAGGGCTCCGTGAGGTCCAAGGGAGTGATGTTCGTGCAGGGGGCCTGGGGTGCAGGACCCCCCCTGGGCTTGGGGCCTCCTCACTGGGGTTGTGCCCCAGCAGCAGGGGCTGGTCGGGGCAGCCAGTGCCCTGTACCAGGCCAGGCGCTGTGGGGAGGAGGAGGATGAGGATGTGGGAAGCTGGTTGAATGTGTGGCTGAAAGTTCCTGTGAGCAGGAGTGTATCTGGAATAAGGGTGTGTAGGAGAACGGAGCAATTCAGGAACAGGCCGGTCCCCTTTAACTAACCCCTATGCCTCGATTCTGGTCTGAGCAGCCATCCCTTCAGCCTCAGCTTCCTCATAATCCTAGAAATGGTAAAGTTTCTTCACTGCAGTGCAGGGCAATCTGACCGATTTCTACTTTCTAGGAAGTCGAAACAAGTTACGGCAATGTGGGCTCTTCGCTAGCACTCTGGCTTTCTCTGTGCTCTGAAAGTTTGGCCCACCTGAGAGTAAGTTACTGAATTTATTTATTTAATGTGAGTTAGGAAGAGTAGAAAAAACCCAGCTCTTCTTAAAAAAAAAGAGTACTCTGTATTACCAGGAATGGTAATGTTTAAAAGCCCAATATGACTTACAATCTAGACCACGTTTGTTGGGTTTTTTGTTAAAACGGGTTGGTGATTACATCTTTGAGCATGACCTTACCACAGTATACACAGGCCCGCTGAAGTTGTGCTCGTCCTCTGTGAAGCCTTTCCTTCCCACCAAGGGCTGCAGTCAGTGAGGAACCACAGGGTACGTGCTTCCTTCCTCAAGGAACCTTTTCAGAAACGCATGACTGAGCCAAGTGACAAATAGGACAATTTTGACACGATTGTTACACTGCAGTGAAACAAATAATCTTTTTAGGAGGCCATTTGGATTGGAAGAGTCACATGAAGGTGGTGGTTAGTACCGGTAATGTGTTTTGTAGTAACTAGTGCAGTGCAGGTCGTAGGAACCCTGAAATCGCATTGGAAGGGAGAACCTAGCTGTGGTGGTTATGGCTTTCTTAGTTAACATCTCTGGAAGCCTAAGGCCTGTTGTACGGTGTTTTTGTCTTGGGTAATGGCTGAATCTGCACATGTGTAGCAGAAAGCATGAGCGTTTTCAAATACTTGGTGACAGTTGATGGGCAAGTGTTGCTTGCCAGCACTTTCTGCATCATGGTGCTGGTGGTCTGCTTCATTCTTCTGTACTGTTATTCCCTCTGCTTTAGGCAGGCTGCATCTTTAAAGGGATTTGAGTCCTTTAATTTGATCTTCTCTTCGCTCCATAGGCACCGAAGGTGGGATTCATCTCCCCGTCCAAGCTCAGCTGTTTGCCAGGGTAATGGGAAGGCACCTTCCCCTGGTGGTGAGTGCAGCCACCCACTGCAGACAGTCACATCTGTCTGGATTTGAGGTTTTAGAGCTGGTGACAGAATCAGTTTGGTGGAAAACCCACAAACCATTTTGCCTTTAATTGTCCAGATTTAGGAGCCTTCGTAACCGCTCTGACTCTGAGGAGGCACTGTAGGCATGCCATTCCCGTGGAGTCGGTGCAGGTTTGAGTAGCCTGAAAATGAGAGCGTTTTTTTGAAATGACCAAATATGAGTTATGGCACTGGATGTCAGCCACCAAAATGTGGCAGTTTAGGCCTTAGTCTTTTTGTGTCTCTGGCTTTGCCTTTGTAGATTTTGGCCATGATGTTTCCCTGCAGAGGCCCTAATCTTGGCAGATAAGGGATTGTAACACAGTTCAGCCCTGTGTTCTTTAACCCTCGCCAGGGTGGAGTAAGATACGCAGGTGCAGCAAGCAGCCTTACCTGGGCACACCGGCAGCATGCACAGGAGCATAACCATCACGCACAGGAAGTTTGTTTCCTTCTCTGTAAAACAGAGCTGAGACTATTTCTGTGCTTTCTTGCAGTGGTTGGGCAGCAAATTTAACGTTTGCATTCCTGAATATTTGAGATTCTCATAGAAAGACAGTCTGGAAAGGTGAATACACTGCTACAGTAAAGGGCTGAAAGGAGAGAGGGTGTTTAGAAAGTATGAGTTTTAGTGTTACATTTAGCAATCAGCCTGCTTTACAGCCTTTTGCCGTGAGAGCTGGATGAGCTCTGCCAATTGTGGAACCTGTTAGGATCCACACCACTAAGCCCAGGAATGAAATGGATCATGTAGTCACTTAGCTGTGTGTTTTGGCAGTGTTGTTCCTATAAAGTGTAAGGGGACGTCAGCTGGTAAGCTTGTTTCTGGGTGACAGTGGGCAGTTGAGAGCTGCTGTTTCCTGCTGCAGCTCTGTCAACTTGGAGGAAATACAAGGATTTTCACATCCTCTCCAGTCACGGTTTTGGGAAGTGCTATGTCATTGCAGATGGGCACCGTGGCTGGAGGAGGTGGTTGTGCCTCTCCCCTCTTCCTGGCTGCTTTTTCCTCCCAGTACCCTTTCCAGCCCTACCACAGCTGATGCAAACTCAGTGCGGCCATGCGGCAGGAGCTGATCCGAGTGAAAATTAACCATCAGCCTCCCCCCACACCCCCTTTAACCCTGCCTAATTCCCAGCCTGGCTGCAGATTTGCTTTCATCTGGCTCGGAGAGGGGAATGCTGGGCTAGAAAGTAGCAGGTGCAGTGCAGGACCACCTAAAATGATGATAAAACTGCAGTCTGAGGATCTGATCCAAAGTCTGTGAGGTCACTTGCGCAGTGATAGCATCCCCTGAGCGTATTAAGCATCGCCACCGGTGTTTATATCTCCGCCACCACCTTGCTTTTGTGATGAGTTTGGACATGCTGCCTTTGCAAAGTTCCTGCTCGCACAGGAGTACGGACGCCACATTTAGAAGAATTCAGTGGAAAAAATCCTGTACCAACAATTCTGGCCCTCTGTAGGGCCCAAGTAAGTTCTGAGCTGTATCACCCAGGGTCTGATCAGCTGTATTGAACTTGGACAAGCAAAATGCACTGGTTTCGTGTGTAAATACTTTGTGTGAGCTGGAAAGTATTCTGCGTCGCTGCTCCTTGGCCCCCCTTGGCATTACACCAGCCATCCTCAGCTGCCTCACCCCCTGCACTGCCCTGGCCCTCGGGAAACTGATTGTCCACAACCCAGCGGTGCTTGGTGCCAGCCCTCGTCTTCCCTTGGCAGGAGGCATGGGCGGGCTGGCGTGGCTCCATGGGCAGATCCCACTTCTCACAGGTGGGCTTCTGGGTGCTCCAGAATGAAGAGGGGACGACTTGTGCCGCTAAGTGCGGGTGCATCCTCGCTACCCCCTCACCATCTGCCCTGTTTTGGGAGGAGTGTGTGGTGGTTTTGCCAGTTTCAGTCATGAAGGGGAAAGTGTAGGATTTAATGATTTTAATGAGTACTGCGTGGACTAGCCCCTACATGTAAACATTTATAATTCTGAATTTACTTAGCTAATTGGTTTTTAAGTCATAGTTTGACCTGCCATACAGCCCAGGCCAGAGTATCAAACCTCACTTAGTATCAAATTAACTCATTAACTTAGCCATTTTTGAGGTTTGCGATTTCAAGTTGCAAATTTGATGGTTGGGAGAGCGTTAGTGAATATAAGTAAGATTTTTTTGCCGTGAAACCCCATGTTCCTTGGTTGGATTTTTGATCATTTGGCTTAGAAGTAGCAGTACAGATTTCATTTGGACACCCTGCAAACAGTGTTGTGGCCAAGACCAGACACGCATACTGCATGCCTCTAAAAAAGCAAAGCAGCAGGAAGAGATGAGAACTGAGGCTTTCTTAGCCCTGGTAGGAATCGGCTTTGGTGGTTAATATTACAAAACCCCTGAAGCTTGAGGCTCATGTGTCAGGCTGCACGGTAGGAAAGAAAAGCATCTGCTTCTGTAGGCAGGTGATGTGACCTGCATCACGACACAGCAGTTCTGCCGGGCAGCTGAGGAACGTGCTTTCTGGTGGCACACCACCTTTGCTGCAGGACAGCACCTGGGTCATCCCATCAACCGCTCCCATCTACTCCAAGGGTGCAGGAATGGGCAGCAGCGAGCACGCTGCGTTGGAAGTGTGAGTGCCATGGTAGGAAAAGGTGGAGTTGGGGAGAAAAAGTGAGCATGTTGTTGTGCGATGTGGTTGAACCTGTGTCCGTATGTCTCATATACGAACCACAGTGTTCTAATTGACCTCTAAAGTGGAAGCTTCGTCCTAAGCTGAAAATGTGCCTTTCTACGTGGCTGATTATGACGAACATAAGCTCAAGCAACTTTTTGATTAGCTCAAGCATATTTCTCCTTATCTCTAGTGCTTATTTTTCACATTTTCCCCTGTTGTCGCGTGCAATCCAGACACTTGCGGGAAGGTAAAACAGCTCAAGGCTGTGCAGTGTGGGCTCCTGGCGGCGCAGCTCTCTGCTTCCTGGTGTCGTCAGCTCTGCCACACCGTGCTGCATGTAGCACAGCATCGTACGGCTGGGAGTGACAGATTTTGCTGCAGTGCTGCAACCCCGTTACATGTTGCAGCAGAATCTGTCAGACTTTTTCATGTTCATTCTCAAAATTGCTTTTATATAAATTGCTGTTATATGCATTATCTGGATTTTAAGTTACAGCACTGGCTTTTGGCTTCCGCGCTGGGTTGGTTTGAAAATCGCAGGATATGTTTCCAAAGCTGAAAGGAGGCTGCAGCTTGCGCTGATCATCTGATTCCACTGCAGCAATTTCAGCTGCTTGTGCCTTTGAGGTACCTGTGCCTCACGTGGGAGTGCAGTGGGTTACCTTAAAGGGAAAATCTGATGAAACTGCTTCAAGAACTTGTTGTTACATGTGATATCTTAGTGGAATTTACCAGAATAGAAAGGAGATTCCTGACCTAGGATCTGGAACAGAGCTGAAAAAAACATTAATTCCTCAGGTAGTGTGAATCATTTGAAAATATGTCTGTTTTTACTGGAGAACAATAATTCCTGTGTGATAATAAATAACTGTTAGTACTGCGTTGTGGTGAGAATTTGAACTTTGAGCAGTCGGGAAATCCTAATTAAGCTTCTCACTCCATTGTTTGTGTGCTGTTCTGTAAGGCTACTGTTTGGGATTGGGTTTAGTGTTGTTGGGTGTGATTAATGTCTTAGCATAAAGGTATCCTGTGTAACATATGAGTGTTGATATTTCTGTGTGAGATTTGCCTGTGCTATGTTATAAACTGCCTGCATATGCTCTTAAATTCTCTGGATGTTGCCTTCAGGTAGTTCTTTGTGTTGGGCAGAGCGTAGCAATAAGAAGCCCAGTTTGGAATAGGGCATTTCTTTTTGTCTGAAATGAACTGTCGTAGAGGTGCTGCGAAGGGGGAGAGCAAGCATCCGCGTTTTGGGAAAGCTGTGAAACTGTTGTGTTTGAAGGTGAATGCGGGGAGCAATGTTATAACCTGCTGTGGAGGTGGGGGGACCCGTTTTCTGTGGTGATCGGAAGATGGGGGAGCTCTTTGGGTGCTTAGTCTCTGCAGAGCGTAGGCAGCAAACTGGCTCTCGATAGCTGGGTGTTAAGTAGCTACGGATGTGAGGGTGGCTGTGGGCACAGGCAGAGTAAAACAGCAGCTGCTGAGTGCAATAAAACAGCTGTGCCCTGTCGACTGCCTTGATTGCCCTGTGGCACCTTGATTGCCCTGTGGCACCTTGATTGCCGTGCAACACCCCTTGAGCCTGGGTTGCCTGCCCTGCATCTCCCCCGAGCAGCAGTAGTGGCAAGCCCTGTTCTGTAGCTTTCTTACAGCAGAATGTGCTCCCAAGCTCTTACCCATAGCTCATCTCCATTCACGTTTTTCTCTGCTGCCCACATTTTGAGCTGATTTGCAGAGTAGGGCTCTTTCTTTCTTCCCCTCTCAATTTTTTTCTTCCTTTCTTATTTTTTGAGATCTCTGTCCTGTGTGCCTCCAGTGACTGCTGGAGCGTATGGGCAGGAGTGCTTGGGACGGTCCTTGCCCCACAGCCCAGCTGGGCTGTGTGTGAGCTGGTGGGGCACACAGAGCACCTTTCCTCTGCAAAAGCAGATCTGGTGGCAAAAAGCTGGACAGGGCAGCAACACATTGGCGACGTGGCAGTGACTGCATGTGGAGCTGTATAAGTAACAGCACAGCGGGCAGGTCAAGGGAGAAGGTTTCTCTCTTCTGCTCAGTACTGATGAGTGTCTGAAGTGTCGTGAGAGTCTGATGGGTCTTTCCCTAGACCAGGGTGCCCAAAGCCCCATCCAGCCTCGCCTTGGACACTGCCAGGGATCCAGGGGCAGCCACAGCTTCTCTGGGCACCCTGTGCCAGGGCCTCACCACCCTTATTGTAAAACAATGTTCCTTATGCCCAATCTAAACCTACCCTCTTTCAATGTGAAACCGTTGTCACTTGTCCTGTCACTACAGGCCCTGGGAAAAAATCTCTGTCATTAAACTCCTTTACATATTGAGAGACCACAATAAAGTCTTCTCAGACCCTTATCTTCTTTAGGCTGAACAACCCCAACTCTCTCAGCCTTTCTTCACAGGAGAGGTGCTCCAGCCCTCGGATCATTTTTGTGGTCTCCTGTGGACCTGCTCCAGTCTTTCTGGGGACCCCAGAGCTGGACACAGTACTCCAGCTTGGGTCTTACAAGAACGGAGTAAAGGGGGAGAATCCTCTCTTGACCTGCTGGTCATGCTGCTTTTGATGCAGCCCAGGATATGGTTGGCTTTGGGGGCTGCAAGCGTATGTTACCGTCTCACGTCCAATTTTTCATCCACTAGTACTCCCAAGTCCTCCTCCTCAGGACTGCTCTCAATCCTTTCACTCCCCACTCTGTACTGATGCTAGGCATTGCCCCAACCTAGGTGCAGGAACTTGCAATGTGGTAAATTCTGACTGGACATTAAGGAAAATAATTTTCACCTCAAGACTGGTCTGACATGGGAACAAGGCCCATGGGGCTGTGCCATCTCCAGCCTTGGAGATTTTCACAACTTGATGCAGTCCAGAGCAACCTGCTCCAGCTTTTGACACTAACCCTGCTTGAAGCAGGAGCTGGACTAGATTCTGTGACACTTGGGGTTAACTTCATCCCCTTACTGACAACCAAGATGAGACAGAAAATGCGGATTCCCCACTCCTTGCCTCCTCTGTAGAAAGCAACAGCCTGGTGGGGGAAGCGGTGTGGTCCCATCTTGGCGCAGCCAAGCTAGTCCTTCCTTCCTGTGAAACATCCTTCCTTCCTTCAGTCCAGGGAGTACAAGGGGGAAAAGGACACATAAATAATGTGAAGGAGCAAGGTTAGCCAGCCTGGCAAAGTGCTGGATGGAGACCCTCGGCAGCCGTTTGTGGCTTATGCTCACATTTTCACTCTCCACTTCTGAAATGTACTGTAAGAAAAGCATATGCCCTCTTGGCTCTCATCTTCATTTAGGATGGGATTCAGATAAATTAATGCTTGGCATTAAGCCTGCAGATTTCCTCATTAGCATCTCGTGTAATGCTTGCAGGAATACCTGTGCTTCAAGAGTCACAGAATTTATCTGTCTCCTCTCCAGAGTACCTGTTGTCCCTTAGATACCAGTGGACTTAAAAGCAAATGCAGGCTACCCAGCAGAACTGCCTCTTGTTAATATAGGGGATTTCAAGATTGTTGGTTTTCTAGCAGCATGAAACTGAGAATTTGGAACAAAGTTTTCCCATGATAGTCGTGAGTTGGTTGGCATCTTTAACCCGTTCATGCCCTATGGACAAGAGACTGGTAGGAACTGGATGAACTTTGAAGTTGGTGATGTATTCAGCCCTGTCTGTGGGAATAGTACTGCTCAGCACCTTCGTGCTGGAAATGCTGTCCCGTACTTTCGAACCCAAGCAGCTTCTTAGCTGTGTGCTGAAGGAGGCAGCCTTCAGGATGCTCAGGATGATCTCCCTGGGAAGTTACAGCTACTCTGCTGTGTCAGTGCCCACCCGAGGCAAAGGAGTCGCTGTATGCAAGTGAATGGGGAAAACTCCAGCCTGTTTCTGGGAAGAGGGAGCAGAGGTCAGGTATCCCTCTGCTGTCTCTTTCTGCATTGAGGAGAATCCCAACGGTGGCTCCTGAATCCTGCAGCCAGTCAGCAGACCTTGGACCTCTAACTCGTGGAGTGCATCAAGTCTTCCCTCGCAGCTCTTAGCCCAGAGCAGTGTCTGTAACGCGATGTACGGGGCTGATCTTGCTTGCCAGTGCAGTGAGACGTGCTCACCTTTTTGGGCCATTTGCCCAATTTCTGGTGCAATGCTGTATGTCCCTTGTATGAAATGCCCATTGTCCTTTGGAGACTCTCAGCCTACAGGTGAAAATATTCTGTCCATAAATTCCTTAGGGTTTTTGAGTGGGCCATTTTCAATGGCACAACTGCATGGTGTCATAACACTATCCTGGCAGCTTGTCTCAGAGCCTCCCCATCTCTCTGTGGAGTGTTAAATTTGAGGTTAATGCATTTAAGTCCCCACAGTTACAAGTGTGCTCTCACAAAGGCACCATATTCCTTAAAAGATCCAGGCTGTGATCTGTTTGTAAAAGTTGTTTTATTTACTTTTTTGTTACCTGAGGGTATTTTCAGCAATAAATTGGACACAAAAGGCTCCTGTTAAGAGTCTTTCAGTCTGCCCAGCTGAATAAATTGAATAAATCACATTGAAGAGAATGACATAAGCTCCTGAATACCTCTGTTCATTTGACTTTGCACTTGCAAGTGAACAAAAAAGATATATGCTGAAGCTGCAGGTTGGGAGCTCATGGGGAAAAAAATGCCTGTCCTTACAAGGGAGTCCGGGATCGCAATTAATATTTGCAATACAGCCAGGAGACAGAGTTCCCAAGAGTTTGTGCTGGGAGGCCGTGAAGATTACTCGCAGTGCGTTATTTAGCCAGCCAGCTTTCGTTTCCCTGCGCGAGTCGTGAAATGCTGTACCTGAGGTCCACCTAGTTCAGATGACTTCAGGGAGAAATCACACAGGCGTTGGCTGCCTGTGAGTCAGTGCGAGCGGTGGGTGGGGTATCCGCCCCTCCCGCGACACTATGGCAGGGCTTCCTGCCTGGTGCATCGTGCCTCGTCCTGCCTGCCTGCTGTCCGGCCGGGTGCGAGGGGCTGGCGCCGCTCAGCTGGCTGCTCCCTGCAGCGGAGCCTTGGGTCAGTAACAGCACCCAACTCCTTGCTTTGGAGCAGAGTGTGCATTTCATGGATTGCAAAAGGAGTAGGTAGGAGACAGTCACCTCCCTGCCCTCAACAAGGCTGCCAGTGCAGGGGAGTCCTGCAGGCACGCTGCACGGTGTAACCCAAGCCCGCCAGCCTTCACCCCAGCGGCATTTCAAATGGCTGACCAGTTCCTTGTGGGCTCTTTGTGCCAGCAGCATTAATGCTTGCTGTTCCCCAGCCAGCTGAGCTGAGCTAGCCTCTTCGCTCTCTAAAAAATGCTCCTCCAAAAGCTGCAAAGTCACACATTGTTTCTGGCACTGCTGGGCTCCAGCACGTGTGTGAGCTGCTGCAGTCCTGCCGCTGCCAGCATGCATGCACGCAGTGCACTGCGGGCTGCCGTGAAGACACAGCCCTACCACTGGACATTTACAGTTCAAGTCTAAACCTTTGTTTGCTCCTGTAACCTCATTCACTGACTTCCTCAGGGGCCCTTCCACAAGTCTGAATCGCTCCTAATTGCAGCCTGCGTTCAGCCCATGCGTTTTGGGTGCAAGGGGCAGGGCAGAGTGCTGAGCGTGCCTGCAGAAGCACTGCTGTCCATACATCCCAGTCCTAAAATGATGCCAGCAATTTCATCTTCTGCATCTACTCTAAGCAGGGCAAGTGTTGAATTTGCATCGGGGCTGCTGTGTCGGACGTCAGCCAGGCCAGGGCATCTCACAGATGAAGCAGTGTACCCTGAAGAGGGTTCTCCCCAGCAAGAGCAACTTTCCAGACTCTGGGGGTGAAACTTTATTGATTTGGGGGATTTTGATGGTTATGTTTCTTTCTAGTGGCAGGGCTGTTCAGTGGGTGGATAGCAATGCTGGTGGTTTATAAAGTGGATGTACAAGAGAGCAGTTAAAACTAGACTTATGCTTGAATATTGAATTTTGTCAGAGTAATTTGTCCTAGATGTCTGCTGAGTTAAAGGGCTATTAGTAAAGATTAATGGAAATTTATAATTTAGCCATTTATTTAAATCTGAATGATCACTTTTAATTCAGGTCACATTTTATTTTCTTGTGTTGCTGTGCTGTCAGTCTGAGGGTCTTGCATGGTGCCTGCTGGGCCTGCTTAGAATGAGTTCCTGCATGCGCAGGGCAAGGTGTGCAGAGGAGACAAGATGCCTGTCCCAAAATGTAGCTGAAAGTTGGCTATTTGTTTAGGCTGTTCCCAAAAGATTTTCCTGATTAGTACTAAGGAGTGCTAGAGGAGTCCTGAGCCATGGATCACCATCGTCAGTGCTGCTTTATGTTTGTACCGTTCTTGGCATGGCTTGGCCTGGACCTTCCCAGGCATCACCTGGGCATGGCTCAGGAGTTAGCAAGGAGTGTCCCGTTTGGAGGCAAAGCAGATTTAGTAGGGCAGGGGGGCTCGTTCCATACTAGTTGGTGTTGGGGCAAAGGATGGAGCAATGTTTTTGTAGAGGTGTACACTTAAGTGCTCTTTTTGGTCAGCAGGATGACAGTGCAGTCTCTAAGGGGCCGTTAATCCACCCAGCCTTAGGCAGCAAACTGGGATCCGGTGAACAATTATCTGACAGTGCTGCCCACTTCCTTGTTTATTCATCTGTGAAGGGTGCCTGCACTCTTATATTGAATGCACAGCTTTAGAAGGCTAAATTTCAGGGATACAGGTACTGTCCAAGGAGGCGAACCATTCAAGCAGAGAGCTAAGCCAGGGTCTTTCCTGAAACCATACAAAGGTAGGGCTTGGTAGGACCTTGAGGTCAAGCAGTTGGATTTCCCAGGGTAAGAGAGCTGCGAGGGATGCCAGAGGGCTGCCCTGCTCACCTTTGGTTTTCAGCAGCCAGTTGGCTACTCGTGGTGGTGCGGCACTGCAGGTGAGCTGGGCACTTGATGCTGAGGTTCTGCTCCCGGCTGCACGTGGCTAAGCCTGCATACAGGTGAGTTGGGAGAGGGACATGGAAGTGAGCCAGCGAGGAGCAGCACAGGCAGCTTGTGAGGAGAGCTGTGCCTCCGAGCCCCGCACGGCACTGTGGTTGTGTCTTCAGTGCAGCATGGAGGTACCTGCTGCCTCTGGCTGGTGACACGGTGATGCCTCGGTGATCCCTTGGTGTGCCTATGTACTCCCGGCTGCGGCCCTGTAGCTGAGCCCTGAAGACATATTGTGTCTCAGGCCCCAAAGTCCTGAAAAACAGAAAAATTACTTCACCAGCTGTGTGTACAGCTCTTCTCTTAATGTGTCCAGAGTATGTCTTGTCTTTTTCACAAAAGTTGACCTTGTAGGAAGCCTGCTCTGACCTCTGTATTTGCTTTCTGCTGTGAGTCTGCCCATTCTCTGTTTAGGTGGTTCACTTGCCTGTGGTGCAGGACTTGTTCCAGTTTGGGTTCTGAAGTGTTTTTCCCGTGTGTCAGGATTATTCTCTGTTCTGGGCTCACCATTGCTCTCAGCTTGGTGGCACCTTTACACTGACTCAGTCTCCTTTCTACTCCATTACTCATGCTCCTAATGAGACTGCTCAACAGACCCAACAGAGGGGTTGCGCTAGGAAAATATGCAAGGAAAGATTGCTGTTTGTCATGTTTCTTATGTTCTTCCCCCAACAGCCATTCTTGGTGATGTTCAGAGACAGATTTTGGCTGTGCAGACCTTGGTAAGAACACCTATGGGAGGGCAGACACTCTTTTTCATTATTGAAAAGGCTTCTCGTTTTCAGTCTGAATGAGAGGACAGTTTCAGAGTCCTGGGCTTTCTGACTCATTGAGGTTTCATCTAGGTGTGTGTTTCCCTGCTCTGGTTATGGGAATCCATGTAGGAGACAGTGTCAGAAGTCTTAATAATGTCAACATACCTTATATCTACTGCTTCTTCAGCTATTCAGTGTAACTCTTACCAATTTTAACAAGGGTTAAAGTAGTTACTAGCCCAGCTTTGAATTTGAATGTCCCAGTTCTTTCTCCATTTTCATAAACTTATGTTCTTCATACTTCAGCCTCTGCCTTCAGCTTGAGAACTTCCCTAACCTGGGATTGGTCTCCTTTATCTGTGTTTAGGCTAGTTAGCAGGATTATATCTTGCTCTTGATGATGAGCAGAGTCTTGTTCATTCAGGCTGGCACAAAACTACCTAACTTAAAAAAAAAAAAAGATGCAAATTAGGTTGTTAAATAATCTGTTGACAGCTCTGTCTTTGGGTTGTGACACGAGACCAGAACATTCCTTCTGTGAAATTATGTGTTGCTGCCTCCTTGCCGGGCTTCCACCTCTAGGCAAGTGTGGAGTCAAAGCCCTTCTGAAACAGCAGACACTGAACAACATGGAAGCGAGCATGGAGCTACCCTTGTCCAGCCCCAGACCACGTATTCGAGTTGTCTAGCTGTGCACAGTCATCTTGGGACTTAAACCACCAAGAACAGGAGCGGGTCATCTGTGTCACCTTGTGTGTCAGCTTCAGGATCAGAGGATTTACCACCAGACCTGGATGCTGGGTTTGCTGTGGCTTCACCTTGTAGCTCTGCCAGCCTCCGGGAGTGTTCTGAAGGCCGACGTGTGGGTGAGATGAACCCAGTCTTTACCCTTACGCTGTGCTGTTGTGCAATGTGGGATCCAAGGTTTTTACATCTGGTTGAAGTCATAAAGCAGAGCATAGCTCGTGCTTTGCCTGGCCTGCCAGAGAGGGCAGAAACCTGTCAATGAAGAACCACTATCCGTTGTTTCCATCTTCACCATAATCCTTGTTTCACCCAGCTCCTGATGCAAATCTAGCAGGACAGATCTTTTCCTTCTTTTGTGATTATAAGCTGGGCTTGACTTTCCTACCCAAGGCCATTACGTTTGTCCTAGATCAGACCGCAAGCGTGTCTAGCCCAGTATTTTTGCAGTGGCTAAGAAGAGGGCCCTCGGGAAGAGAGTAGAAACAGGGAAGACCTGCGGCAAGTAGATCCTGCATGCTGTCCCAGCGTCTGGCCCCTTGTGACACAGGCACTTGCAGAGCTGGATGTGGCTTCTGTGGATTTAGCAGCCCTCAAAAGACATATATGGTGTTACTTTATCTGTTTGCTCCAAACCCATGGAAACTTTCAGTATCCACAGCGTCCTGTGGCAAAGTCCAACAGCTTATCTGCATGTCAGGAGGTGCAGCATCCCTCCTTGTTTGTTGTGACTGCAGAGACAGTAAACATTTGATCTTATTCCTCATCTCCAAACTATTCTAATATTATAGATGTCATATTCTTCCTGAGACATTTAATTTTCAAACTTACGTAGTTCTCGTCGGTGATTTCCTCTGCAGAAGTCATGCTTCTGACCATCTTTGTTGCATATGTTTTCTAGCTGGCAGCAGAGCCTGAGATGGAACCAGAACTGCAGACAGCTTTGGAGATGCTGGCACACTGTGGGTTGACACAGTGGCAAATTAGTGTTATCTTTCTGTGTGTGTGTGCGCTGCACTTTTTTCCTAATAACTCACAGTATTACACTTGATTTTTTTTACCACTGTGGAACAGCGAGCTGGTGTTTTCCTGAATGCTTGCAGTAAGCTGGAAGTTTGTTATTTTACATGTAAAGTTAGGATGGTTTTTTCTATGTCTGTAACTTAATGCTGATCTACACTGAATGTCCTCTGTCATTTCCCTGATGAGACTCGGAAGGTCCCTCCGTAGATCTTCACAGAGCCTTTGGCTCTATGACCTTGAGCTCAGAGTGTCTTCAGCTGCTTTTACTAATTTGGTGGAGGGATGCGTTGAGGTAGGGTGGCAATGAGGGCAGGTCCTGCATTGCTGGAGTCACGTGGGAGCACTAGCTTCTCCAGGAAGGTGGAAGTTCAAAGTTGAAGCGCAGATCCACAAAGCTTTCTGGAAGTAAACCCATTTCTGCTGAAGTGCGTATGTAGGTGGGAGCTAATAAGAGCTCTGTCACCATTTTCCTTAAGAAATGCTCCTGGCAGCTGTGGGCAGTCAGAAATCTCACTGACGGGGAAGCGGTGGCTTCCTCCGCATCTTCCTTCCTTGCCCCTGTGCTGCTCACTTTGTCTTGTTCATACCTTGTACTCCTTTGTGCTGGGACAAACATTTTTCTTTTCTGTTTCTTACCTTAACGAGATTAGTTTTAGCCCAGATAAGTCCTGCATGAATGCTTGGGGCAGGAGTGTGCATAGGAGTGTGCATAGGAGCGGGGACTATGCAGCTGAGAGTGAGAAGACATCAAATCCATCTCAGCCAGCGCGCACTGCGCCAGCAGCTCCGCTGTTAGGAGAGTTGCAGCATCCCTGAGCGAACAGCAACAGACCCAGAACTTGTTTAAATGGCTGAAGCAGAGCAAAGTGTAGGAATCCCAACTGCAACACAAGCAAGGAAACTTGTGTTTTCATCAGAGCATAGACCTCAGGAAAGACAACTTGTAAACGTTGTGACAGATGGGCAGCAGAAGAAAGCCTTGAACAAATACTATTAAAGGGTACCTCCTTGGGTAGACTAGCTCAGAAAACCTGGGAAGTGCCAGCTTCCGTCTGGTGCGTTATCGTACGGTCTGAGGGCCAGAGAGCCATTGCTGAAGCAACAAATTTTTCAAGTGCCTCCTTAATTTAGTGGGATCTCCAAAACAATTCTGAAAATAGGCCATGGGACTAGCTGTGCAGTAGTGCATCGAAAGATCGGTCAGGGCTGCTGGGGAAGCCCAGGCGCAGTGGATTGGGGTTCAGTGTGATGCCCTACAGCCTTTTTTGGGTGAATCAGACATGTCACTGTGGCTTTTGGAGTTGCTGCCTGGCAGCAGCAGGCAGCCTGGGACCCTGCACTTCAGGATGATCAGCAAAGCTTCTGTTTGCTTCTGAAACACGCCTCAAACTATGAGCGCAGCAGCCCTGCTGGTCCCAGAGGGAAAAAAAATGGCACAAGCGTTTGAAAGGTAGGAGCATGCACTGTCACTGGGAATAGCTGTGTGAGGATGAGAGGTCCATCCCGTTGTTCTCTAATCACACTAACACCGGGAGATGTTAGGTGGTGGTTTGCTGCTTAGTCTCCCCCCATGGCTGTGCCCTGCAGCCGCATTGCTGTCTTGGCCTCCAGATGCTGGTGCAGATGTGAAGTGTAGCTTCTTTTGGGCCTGTGTGCTTCCTTTTCCCAAAACTCTGCACTGTCCCAGCTTTTGAGATCTGCTGGGAGTTTGCTGAACTGCATTTCTGTGCCAAGGCTGGGCAGGCACCCACACACAGGCTGGTTGCCTGCTTATCCTTTCATTTCTGTCCAAGGCAGAAAACAGATGGTTCGGTAGCCGCAGTAGTAGGGCAGTCAGTAGCTATGGCAACTCCCCAAGTTGTTCTTGTGGCGGGTGTAAGGGAGCTAAAGCTTTTGCTTTAGTACTTACAAACTTCATTGATAGAGTTCTTACAGGAAGAAAGTTGCAGGACTAACAAGTTTTCTGTGCTGTCTGGTCCATGAGCTCATTTTTTTGGGGAGGGTTTTTGGAGCAGTCCCCATTTTCTGCAGGGTTTGTAGGGATCCGTGTGGAAACATCTGAATCGCTGAGCCAGGCTTTTGGCCAGGAAAGCGCACAGCAATCAAAAGAGCATTTCTGCAAAGGAGCTGGCTCGGCTGCCCTTCCACCGCTCTGTCAGGAGTGGGGTATACCCTGTATCAGACGGGGTGCAGAGGAACATACAATACCCTATAATTTTCATGCCAAGAGGGATAGGTCAGTGCCCATTTGCTATCAGTTATAATGCGAGGAAGAATGTGAAGGTTAAAGCTGCCTATGCCTAATAAGCGAAATTATTCAGAGGTGGTTATGAGTACTTGAAGCTGATCTTACTAGGTGTATCCTACCAGGGATGCTTTTCCCAGCTCTGTAGATGTTGCTGGACAATAAATTTTGTGGGTTTATGCTTCTGGGTACTTAGCCCATTTGCAGTGTGGCACGTGTCAGATGTGCAGCGTTAGTCTGTCTGACCTGGATAGGTGTTTGGGGCAGGAACAAGACAAGAGTTCAAGAAGATAAGAGCTGTACTGGATGGCAGCAAAGGTTTAGCTTCCCAATATCCTGTGTCCAGCAATGGTTAGAAATGGGCTCCCAGGAAGGAGGTGGGGGAAGCATGCAACGATGCAGGCCAGAGGATTCTCTCAACCTCCCAAGTTTTGGCTCAGAGACTTGCTGAGCTAGGAGTGAGTCCCTGTATGTATGACCTTGAGGGATTTTTCTTCCATGAACTAGTGTAGTTACTGCTTTATGAACCCATGTGGGGGACTTTTAGCTTCCACAACATCCTGCAGCAAGGAGTAACGCAGCATAACACCATGTACAAACAGAAGCAGAGCACTGAACAGAGTGAGCCCAACCAGAGGCAAGCAGAAGGTAACAGGATAGGAAGAGGAAGTGAAAACGCCATCAGGAACTGGAGCTGATATTACTGTCCCAGCCTTCAGCACAGGCATGACAGAAGAGGATGGAGGGAATAGAGCTGTGCTTGAAGGCTAAGCTTTATGGTGGTCAGGTGAAGAGGTTAGAAGAGCAAGTGTAGGAGACAAGTTTGTAAAGTGACAATGGGGAAGATAAGTCTGAGAAGAGCTTTTATTGTGTGCTAAATGTCTGGGGAAAATGGAAGTCTGAGAAGCGGAGAGAGGTAAGCTGAAGTGATGTGGGAGAGAAGAGAAGGAACAGAAGAGAGGGCACTGTAAGTCAGACCAACGTGTCTATCTCCTCAGCATCCTAGCTGCACCAGTGGCCAAAGTTGGGGAGGAGCATGAGAATAGCTAACATACAGTATGATTTTCCTCTCTACCCACTTCCAGGGGCTTCCTGAGTCACAGGACTTTGTATTCTTTGCATTCAATAGTCTTTGAATATTTTTTCCATTAATTTTTCTAATAATTTTCTGGATCTGTATAAACTTTTGTCATCCATAATATCCTGCCAGTGGTGATTTCCATGGTCTTGCTGCTTACTCTGAACCTCTCTGCAGTCATTCCAGCTGATGCCCATCAGTTTATGGATGGCAGCAAACATCAGCTTCCTCTACTCTTCTGATTTTCATGGCTCTGTATTAGTACTTCCCCCTGCCATCAGCTGTCTCTCTTTGAGGCTGGAGAGGCTGATCCTGGGCAGTCTCCTTATGTGCAGCCTTTCTGAGACAGATGAGCCAGAAACCCACAAGACTCCAGACTAAGCAGCAGTTTTCCCTGCTGGTTTATGTTCCTCCTCTAATACTCTGGTTTTTGCATTGCTATTAACATTGAGCCAATGTCTTCATTAATGCTGCAGTGTCCCTGAGGAGTCCGAGGCCCCTTTCCTCAAAAGGGGCAGCGCTGGAGAATTACACATAAAAACCAATGACAACTGGGTACAAAGTAGACAGCAATAATGAACAAAACACTGGCCTTGTGGCAGGACAGTTAGGAAACTTCCGTTAGTCTGAGGCTTTCCTAAAGTTTGGATGCTGTGGCTTTCAGCCAGTCTGCGGGCGGTTCAGCTCTAGACAGCACCTTGGCACTAGCAGTTAGAGCGGTGACGAGGAGTGATGGTGACAGCCATGGTCCTGAAGCCCTTGCAGTGCTGAGCTTGATAGAGGTGGGAGAGAGGGATGGAGGGCTGAAGGAGGTGGAAGACCTCCATAGTCAATAAATATTACAAAGGCAGCACTGAGCTGGGGCTGCTTTCCCATGCCATCCGCAGGATGCTGCCAAGTTTGTGACTCGCTGGAAAGATACCCGCATAGTGTTTGTGAAATCAAATGTGACAGTAAAATCTGTTTCTGAGGACAGTACAAGTAGCAGCATGGGACACTGAGTCAGAGAAGAAAAATATCTTCCTCAGCTTTGATTCCAGTGCAGGATGGGGCATTTTTCTAGAAACAGTGTGAAGAATTACAGTAAAGTAATTCTTGAAGCCTATGATGTGATGAAGTCCCCAGCTGTCCCACCAACTCTTCTGCTTGTCTACAATACATAAAAATGTGTTGCTGAAATCAAATATAAGGCAAATGTAGAGCCTGTCAAATCATAACTTGTCTGCTTCACGTACAAGGGACTTTTTTGATACCTGGCAGATAGGAGCAGCATGCTGAGGGGCTTTGAAAGCATCGATCCACTTCTGATCAAAAGCTCTGGAGTACAGATAACATTCTCTTTGCCATGAGGTTCCCAGGGCAAGGATGCTATCAGCCGCAGGGCTCTGTCTGGCGCTTGTGCAGGTTAACACCATTGCTGGAAGGAAGGTGCTGCACCTAATCACCAAATGCTCAGACCTGGTCTCAGTGAGCCTCTACTTGTGAGTCTTTCCAGTGCGAGACAAGCAGTGATTTCAAAGGGGAGTCAGAGGAGAGTAGTATCAGCGTTGTAGAAAACAAAATCTCTGCTGTGCACGATAAAGCACCAGCGGCTGTAGCTGCTCAAACCCCAGTGTTGCTCAAAGCATGGGCTGTGAGCAGCTGGGGTGGCTTTATGCTCTGCTTCTTTCACATTGACGCTGCCAGTTCCGTGTAGAGAAATTCCGTTTGTAATGCCTGGAGCAGTGCAGCACTGAGGAGTTCGTTGGGTGGTGACTGGAGCGTTTGCGTTGGGTCAGTGTGACTTGGTGTCGTGCCAGATCCTCTCCTGCATCTGCAGAGCCTGCTGCAGTCTCCTGTGCTTGCTGTAGATGCTGTTCGGTGTCTTTGTTTTAGTCTCCTTGAATGTTGTGGTCAATGTGGTTATTTTTGGCTGCTTTCTCCTTATTTCATGTCTCTAGTCTAGCATTGTATTAGTCAATATTCAAACCACTACCAGATTGTTTCGTTGTTCTGACTTTGAGAATTAGCTCTCCCACTAGTTGCAGATGTTTCTGGCACAATTCATCCCCCAAAATCAGACATCCCTGAAAGTCACTGGTCATTTTGCCTTTGTATTCAGTGACACCAGGGTGCCCCTGTCCCCACGCTATGTAAGCTGCCCCAGGAGGTTGTTAGGCACCTGCAAGTGGCATGCAGGGTTGATGACAAATAGTAGGCTCTGTTTCTTATTTAGTCTGAATATTTTGGTTTATACCCTTTCTTTTCTGGTATTTTTCTCCTGTTCCCATGACTGTGTATCACTGTGTGGAGTCAGGAACCAGCTGCTGGAAAGGCAAAATCAAACGAAGGAAAACTTTCCTTCCTTCTCTCTTTGATTGACTGAAGACTCTGGCCACGGTATTGTCATCTGCTGCAATTTGTGACACCCATGTCCTTTTTCTATATAAATGGCAGAGACGTTTTGCTTTACAAATGAAGAATGACATGCTGGACTCCTCCCAGCCCATTCCACCCCGGGGCAGGGAAGAAAAATCCCCCTGATGCTCTCTCCATGTTGAGCTGTGATACAGGCATGAAACGTCAGCAGCATTACCACACTTGAGCATGACATGTTCACACTCCCTTGCGTACGTATGCAACACCAGAAACCCTTTAATTAAAACTGCAGAGGTACATGTGCACGGGGCAGAACCCAAAAAATGCACCTAATCTATACTTCAGGTGGAATAGTATGCATTAGAACCAGAGCGTCGTCTAATCAACTCCCCCCTGACCTGCTTGGCCATCTGGGGCTGCTAAGAGGAGCCCTCTGATTTTTCTGATGTATGTCTCCAGAGCTGTCCTTATGCCTGAGGGGACTGTCAGCCTCCTAATGCAATTTGAATGCGTAGTCTGGAGACCGGCGTTGCCTAAGGCTTCTTTTCCCCAGGTGTGTGCAAACACTCCCAGCATTGTGCTCAGTGCAGAAATACAGTTCCCACGGGTATTCTGAGCAATAATTTAGTGGAAAGCAGAACAGAGAGATCTAAGCTCACCCCAGCATTTGGGGAGGTGAGTAGTACCAGGTGTATGCCCCTTCCACAGGAGCACGGACAATAGCCCCACTCTGCTCATCCCCTAAAACTAGAGCAGCTGTCAGCTGAGGAATGTAGAACTCTTAGCCTGTGTGGATTTGATGGTTAGAGGACCCCAAGGTCTTCAACTACAATGGGGTGAATTGCTATTCTTATCTCTGATTATAGTTGTGTTTGAATCTATTGATTTTCTGTTGCCTGTGATGAGTGCTGCTGTCCAGGGTCTACTGGAAACCACTACAGCTTCAGGAGCAAAAGAATAAATTAATAAATAGTGGCTAGAGGACAAGGCATTAATAATTCTCATTCATCATTAGGATTGGGTAAGGCTGGTACTTAACATATATGATGTGACGTTACCCTGATGGCTACTGTGAAAGACCAGTAGTGCTGTCACGGGGGGCCCGGGCTCCCCCCACCACAGTGAGGGATGTTGTCATATCAGTATAAAAGCACAAGCAAAAAGATAAAAACCCCAAAGATGAAGTGCAAAATGTGCTCATGAGAGATAGCAGAGTCTTGTAGCACTTGACTGACACACATGGCAGCGGGCAGCGGTTTTATCTTGGCATAGCAGAGAGCACGGTAGCAGTGGGTACCGACAGTTATTCCCACGTGGGTGTGTTGGGGACATCCAGAGACCCAGAGCAGTGGGTGCTTGTGAGACCCTTACCAGCAACCAAATCAGAGCAAGGAACATGTAGGCTGAGATGCTGCTGTGCATCTGGGGAGGAACAGTGTCATGGTCCTAAGGACTTGTGGCAGAGATTATCCGTGTGGGTCTCACGTAGTAGTCATTAAACTGCTGTTTCTGAAATAAAAGATGGTTATCTACCAATTCATAAAATTTTTCAGCTAGCGTAAATGTTTCAGGCTAGAGTTTTTTGCCTCCATGCACAGCTGCGAACTGACTGAGTGTATTTTGTGCAGACAAGATAACGCAGTCCCAGTGGAAGGGTGTATCCAAGGACGCTGCTAAAGCAGTGTTTTCGTAAAACTGTAGATAACGATGAGCAAAACTGAGTGTGCAGAAAAAATTCAAAACGTGAAGGGTAACTGAGAGTTACAAAAGTACTCTAATAAACACCCTAAATACTGAATTCTCACAGCTGTTTGACAGGATGCCGTGGCAAAACCATGCAGAGTCAGAAGAGCCCTGAAAGGCAGTCTGTACTAAACGGGGAGGATGCAATTGATAATGATAAATATAAATAAAGTTAGGAGATACATGCACTCGTTGAGGAAGACCAGAAAACCCAATGACAAATTCATGGGGAAAAGTAGAATCAGAATGAGTCATTTAAATAGGCAATCCTGGTAAATTTACTGCAGTGCTGGTTAGTAGGTTACTACTTTGAATTGGTTAAATTGTGTGCCACGTTTCTCTTGGGAAATTGGGGTTTGGCTTAATGTGCAATAAGAAAGAACTTTTTAGATCAGACAAAATCTTTTCTCCCTGTAGGTATTTACAGGTCACGCATTTTGCCTTAGTATTTGCTTTGAACAACGGATTCGCACAGTGGTGTCCCTCAGGGGTCAGTACTGGGACCAGCACTGTTTAACATCTTTGTCAGTGACATGGACAGTGGGATCGAGTGCACCCTCAGCACGTTTGCCAGTGACACCAAGCTGTGTGGTGGGTCAACACGCTGGAGGGAAGGGATGCCATCCAGAGGGACCTGGACAGGGTGGAGAGGTGGGCCTGTGTGAACTGCATGAAGTTCAACAAGGCCAAGAGCAAGGTCCGGCACGTGGGTCAGGGCAGTCCCAAGCACAGCTACAGGCTGAGCGGAGAATGGATGGAGAGCAGCCCTGAGGAGAAGGACTTGGGGGTGCTGGTGGATCAAAAGCTCACCACAAGCCGGCAGTGTGCGCTGACAGCCCAGAAAGCCACCCATGTCCTGGGCTGCATCAAACCCAGTGTGGCCAGCAGGGTGAGGGAGGGGATTCTGCCCCTCTGCTCCGCTCTGCCTGGCCCCTGGAAAGAGGGGGGCATCATTCCCAGGGGAGTCTGGATGCCATCCAGATATCTGTGCCTGAGCCCATGTCTAGGTTCCCTTCATAAGCAGAGTATGATCTCTTAAAAGGTGATTCCTCTCCTCTTGTGGAAAGTCCTGTCTCCCTGGGAAGGTCAGATGAAGATACTTGAGCATCTTTTTCGATCTGGAAGACACAAGAACAATTTGTAGGTGTCCCTTGCTCTCTGTCACTACTTGAGCAAGGTGAGATGCATCAGACTTAGGTGTGTAAATACACAGTCCAGTACTGCATACAAAATAATGTAATTTCTACTGTCAGACTTCTAATCAGCCTTTCCTGCTGATAGGGCCAAGAGGGGCTGATAGGGCCAAGAGGGTCTGTCTCTAAGCTGCCGCAGTACATCAGCTGCTTCTGTAGATAAGATTTCTGCTGTGACCATTTAAGCCTTTTCAGTGTTTCCAGGATACAACCCTTCAGGGTCTTTTATCTCACTTAAACAGAGCCATCTGAGTCACTGATTAACCGAACTGTCCTTACTATATTTGCCACTGCCACAGTTTTTTTGTTATTTGTGAAAATTATCATCCTCTTCCTGTTTTTTGCTAAAAATGTAAAATAGAGCTAGGGTGAGAACTGCTTGCTTTCTGAAAAGAGAGAGAGAAATCTGAAGTCCATACATCCATGTCAGATTGTTCCCTACCTTTACAAGCTGAGCAAGCTATTGCCTTACCAGATTTATTTAACAAGTCTTGTTTAAACATCCCCCAACAATATTAATTAGCATTAATAATGGTCCCAGGGTTTGAATCCTGCACCATGCCTTCCAATATTTTGATATCAGTGACAGACTGGAGAAGGGCAGCCATGAACAGCCAGAGTAATTTTGGTTGGAAGTACTCCTGGAGGTTTCTGGTCCAAACCCTCACTCAAAGTATGACCAGCTTAAAGCACCACTACATCTGAGATATTTTTTATTGGCTGATTCCCCTCAAACTTATAAATGTGCACTTTATTTGTAATATGGATTTGTTTAGGTTCCTTTTCCAAGCGCTGGGGTTAATTATGGCTATGCCAAGAAGTTAAAGGGTCTTCTGCTAGAAAACTTCTTGTGGAGACTTTCTCTTTCTCTGTGTGCCTCAAAGGAGAGCCTCACTCTGTCTTCTCCATACCCTCCCATTCAGTAGCTTCAGGCAGCAAACGTTCTTTGCCTTCTCATCTTCAGGCTGAGTAAACCCAATTCCATCAGTATCTCCTCATATGTCCACTGCTCCAGTCCATGGCCATCTTGGTGGGCTCTGCTGGACTCAGCCTAGTACGTCTTTGTCTTTCTTGTACTGGGCAGTCCCGAACGAGATACTGCACTCTAGATGTGGCCTCACAAGAGCGAAACAGAGAGGAAGGATCACCTCCCTTGACCTGCTGGCTGCACGCTTGCTTACGCAGCTCAGTCTGTGGTTGGTCTTCTTAGCCAGAAGGACACGCTGCTGATCTCTATTCAACTTTTCATCCTCCAGGACTCCCTAGATCCTTTTCCGTGAAGCTACTTTCTAGCCATCATCCCTAGCCTGCGCTGATGCCAGGAACAGGGCTCAGACTTCTTTTTGCTGAGGCTGCTGTCTACCCCTTTCTCCAGCCTGTCAAGGTCCATCTGAATGTCAGCCCTGCCCTCCAGCATATCAGCCATGCTTCTCCCCACCTCCCAGTCTAGGATCATCCACGAACTTGCTGAAAGCGTGCTCATCATCTCTGTTGTTAATAAAGACATTAGACATCATCAGCCCCTGAGGTACACCATTAGTACTTCATTCATGCAATTAATTGCTGAATTTAATTTTCTGTTTCATTCAAAGATTTGAGTGTTTCCTCCTAAATCAGGTTCTCCTCTGGGCCTCTGAGCAGCCTCTGACATCCACAGAGGAGATCAGTGACTCAGTCCCCAAATCCCTATCCTGCTCTTTATGACCCCTGAGCAGTGACAGTGTAACCGGAGGGTCTAAATTCTGACTCTTGGCCCACACCAAGCTCTTCAACCCAGCATTGTCCTGTGCAGGCACAAAGGCATGCTATTAGCCATGGTCCAGGTTCTGTAGGAACCAACTTCAGAAGCATGGTTTGGTGGAGCAACAAGATGGGTGGTTCACCAGCAATACAGGGTCCCTTCGCAGGTTTCTGTGCCCATAATCTCCTTTCTTCCTGGTGGAGACTGCATTGGGCCACCCCAGGTCACCTCTCGGGGCGACTGATTCTTCTGTCTGCAGAAGCCCGTTGTCTTCAGGGCAAGGTCACCTCTCTGCATCCACTTGCTCACTGAGCTTGAGCCTCTACTGGCCTCCATGGTGGGGCTTCCACAGCATACTGTGTGTGGGGGTCCATCTCCATCCAGGTGGCAGCTGGTGCTGCAGGAATTTTTGGAATGTAGAAGAGGGAAGAAAAGGAAGAGCGGCCCCTCTGCCCATCTGCCTGTGGAGGTGGCTCTCCATTTCCTACCCCTTCCCACAAAGGGGACTGTGGGACTAGTCCCATTGGCAGAGCTTGCTTGAACCACCGTGGTGTCTCTGTGGTGAGGAGCCTGCTGCGTGGGAGCCAGAGTTGCCCCCTCCCAGCTGGCATGACACGTGTGGGTCACACACAGCCCTCTCCCCCGAGCTCTGTGGAAACCTTTGGGAGCTGTGACCCGAACACCAGCGCTGCACGCCTGCCTGCGTCATGCTCTGCCAGCTCTGTCCTGGGGATGAGGTCCTCTCGCTTCCCAACTGGTGGCTCATGCTGAGTTAAACATTAACTCTCTGCTTCAAGGCCTTGTGGGGACAGGGCTTTGTTTTCAGGGCACTGCAGAGCTGCTTGCTTTGGCCTTTTCCTGCAACGCTCTGGTGCCATTTCTCGATGGGATCCTGCCGGGGTCTGAACAGCCTTTCCTGTCTGCAGACCCCAAGGCCATGGCCCATGTCGCCTTTACGGTTTGGGAGCAGCATGAGGGAGGGTGGCCAAGGAGCAGGATGTCATCATGGTGGTGAGGAAGGGGAAAGGTGGGGGGGCCATGTGAACTGCATGAAGTTCAACAAGGCCAAGGGCAAGGTCCTACACGTGGGTCGGCGCAATTCCAAGCACAGCTACAGGCTGGGTGGAGAATGGATTGAGAGCAGCCCTGAGGAGAAGGACTTGGAGGTGCTGGGTGATGAAAAGCTCACCACAAGCCGGCAGTGTGCGCTGGCAGCCCAGAAAGGCACCCGTGTCCTGGGCTGCATCAAACCCAGTGTGGGCAGCAGGGCCAGGGAGGGGATTCTGCCCCTCTGCCCCACTCTGCTGAAACCCCCTGCAGTGCTGCGTCCAGCTCAGGGCTCCCCAGCACAGGAAAGACATGGAGCTGCTGGAGCGAGTCCAGAGGAGGCCCCAGTGATGATGCAAGGGCTGGAGCCCCTCTGCTCTGGAGACAGGCTGAGGGAGTTGGGCTTGTGGGGAGACCTAATTGTGGCCTTTCAGTCCCTAAAAGGGCTCCAGGAAAGCTGGAGAGGGGCTGGTTCCAGGGCAGGGAGGGACAGGCCAAGGGGAAACAAACTAAAAGAGGGGAGATTTAGATCAGACATTAGGCAGCAATCCTTCCCTGGGAGGGTGCTGAGGCCCTGGCACAGGGTGCCCTGAGAAGCTGTGGCTGCCCCTGGATCCCTGGCAGTGTCCAAGGCCAGGTTGGATGGGGCTTTGGGCACCCTGGGCTGGTGGGGGGTGTCCCTGCCTATGTTAGAGGGGTTGGAACTAGATGGGCTTTGAAGTCCTTTCCAACCCAAACCATTCTATGATTCTTGATTCTAGGTGCACCACTGTGCGCAGGGCACTGAGGTTTCTCTCTGGGTGCTCTTTACAGTGGTCCTTTCAGCTGCCTGAGCTGCATGAGACCAAGCAAATAAATAGGTTGGTTACCTCCATCAGAGTGAGGGAGGTCCCCTGGGACAGGAGTCACGGGGTGCCTGGTGTGGGTGGCAGGTGCCTGTTGGCAGCCCAGCCCCCCTGCCCTGCAGCGAGTGAATCACCTTCAGCCAAAGGCTTCGCAGCAGGGTGCTGCAGTCTCCCTTACCAGCACTGTCTCCTCCCCACATCCTGTTCTTTGCTGCTTGGTGCTGTGAAATAGGAAACTCCTGAGTATTTCCTCTGCAGGGAGTGCCCCAAAGATGCTGGAGGCCAAGTCCTGCCTCGAGGCAGCCGGCCTTGAATAAGCCTGACCAAGGGCACAGGTTAAAGAGCTGCAGCCACTCTCCTCCTCTCAAGTTTGCAGTAGCCCTTGCCCGTCTTGGGGACGTGCCTCAGGCCCAGGACAGGACGATGCTAATGCAGGGCACCAAAGAAGGTCTTCAGAAGGTCCCAGCAGCTGTTCTGGCCTGCTTGGGTCCCAGTGCCTGCCAAGCACAGAGGGGCAAGCCTGGCCGCCTGCGTGCTGAGCTGGGAAGAGATGTACATTTATTCTGTCAGCGTGCCCATGCGTTACAATCGCTGCCTGTCGTCAGCGGCAGCAAGGAGGAGAGGCGTAAGCGTTCACAACTGCTCGTCTCCTTGGGTGGGCGAGTGAGTACAAGCCGAGGACAACGACAGCTTGTGAAACAGGAGGGGGAAACCTGAAACTCCACTGGCGCAGTGTCCTCGGCGTGTGACTACAACCCGGGTGAAGATTTCTGCTGAGCAGTCTGGGCTTCAGGAGGAATGCTGGCAGCGATGGGCAGTGCTGGCTGGCAGCAGCTCTCGCACCCTCTGTCTGCGAGCTGGGTGTGTGAGGGCTCGCCCCCTCCTCAGTGGCCACCGAATGGCTGGAGGGTGCGTTTTCTAGTTTCCAGGTCGGTCTTATGGTTCCTGAATCTTCACCTCTAAGGTACCTTCAGGAGTGCAGTGCTGAAAAGAGAGGTGTCCGCTGTGTGGGCATGTACTGGAACCCAAGGACTGCATGTGCATGAAGCTCCACAGCCCACGAGCTTGCATGTGGGCACCTTGTTGAGCAGTGGGGTGAGAGTGCGTCGGTTGTGCACACACCGCCTGTGCAGGCCAGCAGAGGAGGGTACGTACTTCCCTCAGCTGTTGGGAACAGGCTATTTTTGGAAAACCTGTATAACCAAAGTAAATGGATTGTGGCTCTTCTCTGCCATTTAATTTCTCCTAATTTAGCACTGAGAAATGTGTTTAATTAAGAAGTTTTTTATGTGAACATTTATAGTCTAACTTATACAGTGAGAATATTTCTATTCTGAGCTCTCATATTGATTTTAAGCATTTTTTCTTTTAGGGTGAGATTGCCTCTGTTCAAAGAAACAGTAACGTACCAGGAATACACGAGGTGTTAAAAACCATTCACCCAGACTAAGCAGAGCTTTCACCTAAAAGGAACAAAAAATAAACATGGCAGAATTTACGGGTTACAAGGAAACCTCAAATCGGCACCTACGATTCAAATTGCAGAGTCTTAGTCGGCGCCTTGACGAACTGGAGGAAGCAACCAAAAATCTGCAGAAAGCAGAGGATGAGCTGCTTGACCTCCAGGACAAAGTTATCCAGGCAGAAGGCAGCAACTCCAGCATGCTGGCTGATGTTGAAGCCCTGCGGAAAAGAGTGCTGAAAATCGAAGGCAAGGATGAAGAAATTAGGAAAGCTGAAGAGCTTTGCCGGTTAATGAAAGAAAAGCTTGAAGAGGAAGAGAGCCTTACCCGAGAGCTGAAGTCAGAAATCGAACACCTTCAGAGGAGAATGGCAGAACTGGAGAAGCTGGAGGAGGCCTTCGGCAGGAGCAAGAATGACTGTACGCAGCTGTGTCTTAGCCTCAATGAAGAAAAGAACTTGACCAAAAAGATATCTACAGAATTAGAAATACTTAGAGTGAAAGTCAAAGAACTGGAGTCATCTGAGGACAGACTGGATAAATCTGAGCAGAGCTTAATGGGCGAGTTAGAAAAACTGAAATCCTTAACGCTGAGCTTTATCACTGAAAGAAAACATTTTAACGAAAGAGAAAAGCAGAATGAAAAAATCATCCAGGAGCTAACGCAGAAACTAGAACAAAACAACAAACTAAATAGGGCAGATCAAACTAGAAATGCATCCAACTTGCTGGAAAGGTCATCAAATAATCTCCTGGACAGAAATGATTTGAGAATTGAAGATGACCTGAGTTCTGTGTTGCCCTCGAAGGAGACCAGGAGGAAGGGAAGTGTGGATTACCTGAAACATGTAGAAAATGAAACCAGGAGTAAATCAGAAAACCAAAAGAATAAAAATCAGGAAGACAACAAAGTGAAAGATCTCACCCAAGAAATTGAGAAACTTAAAACTCAGATCAAACGATTTGAATCTTTAGAAGAAGAACTTAAAAAAATGAGAGCCAAAAACAGTGACCTGCAAGACAGTTACTTGAGTGAACAGAATAAAAACAAACTCTTAATGGGTCAGCTAGAAGAAGTAAAAATGCAAATAAAGAAACAGAAAGATCTGGAAAATGGAGAGGTCGAAAATGAAGATACGAGCTTTTCTAGCAGGGGAAAGCATGACAGACCTAGATACAGAGGTGTCACAGCTGATTTGACAGCTGCCAAGCACAAGCCAAGGGAGCTCTCACCGCAGCAGCGCCGGGACAGAGCAAGGAACAGAGATTTCTCTGTGGGTAATGACAGCTACACCCACAGCGGTAAGCACGTGCCCAGTCCAAGCTTAACGAGCAGAAAAGCAGGAAAAGCATCCGGTGCTTCTGCCCTTTCAGACACTGCTGTGATAGATACAAAAAGATTGGAAGAGAAATCTTTAGTTTCCAGTTTTTCTTCTGGTCAGAAGGAAGGCTGCGTCACGCAGAATGAGGGAAAGAGATCAAAAGAGCAGCCGTCTGTCCTCAGCCGATACCCTCCTGCTGCACAGGAGCAGAAATCTTGGAAAGCACCTTCCAAACCTGTCGGTGACACAGGCCTGAGATCCAAGGCTGAAAAACCATCTCAGACGCTCCGTGGCATCTGCCAAACCAGTGCTGATGCACGGGATGAAAAGTCAAGCAAAGGAGAATCAGTGGCTTCTTTGACCGAGAAGCTGAAAACAAGTCAGGCAGAAGTCAGTGACTGCTCAGGGGACACGCCGCTCGCCAGGGGCAATCACACCTCTTCCAACGGCACCGCTTCGGCGTACAGGTACCACCTCCCCTCGCACGTGTCGGCGTCGGACTCCGCTGGCTCTAAAGCAGAAGCAGTGAACACTTTTGCTGCATCACACAGACAGCCCTTGGAGGGAAGGGCTAAAAGAGCAATAATCTCCCAGGAAAAAGAATTCACAGACACATCACTTGAAAATTCGAAGCCTTCAACACTAACAAAGCATTCCCATCGCTCCAGGAGTCAGGAAGACATTCTGCAGGTTCTAACAGGTTTTGATAAAGAAGCCACGGAGCAGTCTTCAACTTCAGCAGTGGATCATGTAAATGCTGGCTTAAAAACAGACTCCAAAACCATCCAGAGTAACCAGGAAAAACTTAATTCAGATGAAGAATTGGGAAGAAGCAAGAAAACCACCATTCACTCAGATTTTGAGACAAGAAAGAAAGTAGGTTCCAAGCAGTTCTCCAATTCCAGGGGAGTTTTTAGAGCGTCACTTTTTGAAAATGACAAAAACACCATAAATGATGAAGACTCCACCAAGTGTATAAAATCATCAGATGCCAGTGCTGGAGGATTTAAATCTAGAAGGTCATTCAGCCCAAGAGAAGCTCTGAGATCAAAAGCTGTCATTAAACCTGCAATTGTTGAAAAGGATATGAAGGCAGTCATGGGAGGGACTGTTTCTGAGGGAGAGTCAGAAAAACAGAAGTCTGTTTTTAAAACGGTAACAAATAAAATGACAAGCAGCATCACAATCTTCCCTTCTGAGCCAACAGTTCCAAAGACCAGTGCAGATACAGCAGCAAAGGAAAGACACGTTACCACCAGTAACATCAGAGTTGCTCCAAACGAGCCTTCACCAATAACAAACAGTCTTCCCACACCCTTCGAGATATCAATTAATAAAAGTGCTCTGAAATTATCAGAGAAGGTAACATCAGAGACAGACAGAATTGGAGAGGCAGCGCCGAGGAGTAGACCAGAAACAGTGGTCTCCAGAAGCAGCATTATGATAAAGACTTCTGAACTCACGGAGAGGAACAGTGAGCCACCTTCGGAGACAATCAGCTGGAAGAGCCATGGCTCTTCAGATGCAGCATCATCTGAAACAAAACATGTCACTGTGAGAAGTTCCTGGAGAACACGACAAGGCTTACATTCCCTGGAGGACTCTCAAACCAAAGTGGAGAAAAGTGCAACTTCCAGTACTACAAACACGTGTAGGTCCTCAGTGGACCTCTCAGAAATGGAAGGGAACAGTGCAAGAACAAACTCTTTGGAGCAGACCTCAGCAAGGACCAGTGCCACAGCTAATTCCTGGAGTGCCCCTGAACTGGGGTCCCGAAGGACCAAAAGTAACTTAAGTGCGTCTGAACTGCTAACACGCAGGAGCTATGCAAGTGATCCGACAGTGGCTTCTGCTTGGCACCGGACCACACTACCTGTAAGTATGCTACGTGAAGCACTTGTCTTGCAGCTCATGAGGTTTTCCAAGTTGCCTGTTAGTTGTAGGGTGCCTGACTTGAAATTTTTACAGCTTATTTCCTTAAGTGCTGCCATCTCCCAGCTCATACTATCTTCTGTGGAGCATCTCGTTTGTGAAGTACCCAATTTAGAGTTCCTGAAATTAGAGCCATCTGCTTGGGTCTTGTACTGCTGTGTGAATAACTGTATAGCAGCGTTTGGTCTTGCCAAGAGCAGAGAAGACATACTCACAGCCTACGTAGGACATGGTGTGCTTTTCAGAGTGGCTTTGCATGGCACTGTCAGCTTGGAGTAGTTGACAAAAAATGATGGAAATGAGCTGATTTTAACAGGGTTGTGCCTCAGGTAGAGCTGTAGCCTTAACGGCAGCTGTAGAAATAAAGCCCCTTTTGGCAAGAACTGCATTGTTTCCCCATGTGACACCAGAGCCCAGCGCTGGACTCTGGTCTGGAAATGCTTCCTGGGCATCTCTTGAACAACTCCTGAAGTGGTGGCTGGTTACACGGGCTGCTCCCTCCTTGGTCTGCATCGTTATGCCACCTGGGAAGAAGCAAGAGCCATGGGGATGGCTGTGCTTTTTTCCTGTTCCTTTGGCTGGTACCAGTGAAGGGGGGGGGGTCCCTTAAAGCAGGGCTGACACATGCAGACAGTTGGTCTGGTGAGCTGTATTTGCCTGCAGCTCCAGCGTGTTTCAAGTGAGTTCACTGGCACCAAGTGCCCCTCCAGTCCATTAAGCCACATGCTGCAGCTCCTGCCGGTGCTCTTTACAGCTGCTCTCTAAGCAGGAGAGGATCCCAGCTGAGTAATGTGACAGCGCTGGTGGCAGAGAGGACAGATTCATAACAAAATGACTCTGACATTCACAAAGATGAGGTGGTGAAGATGTGAAAAGAAGTTTGTGAAACTTTTCTTCCATGTCTCTGGTAATGAGAAGCACAGAAGAATTTGCACCGTTGCTTTGCTTTGCAGACTGTATTCCCTGATGTTACAAGTACAGGTTGGCCTTCCAGCTACATTTGGACACTGAGAATTCATCAGGGACCTAAGGCATGATGTCTGCACCAGCACCAGTGAGAAACCTAAATTTCTTGTATTGAAGGGAATGCCTAGGAATGGCATCGCCCAGACACTGTGCTTGAAGCAGTTGATGGAAATCATGGGAACAAGTGTGTGCGTGCTACCCTACTTGTGTCCCACTTCTGTAGGGTAGGAGATTCCAAGCCAAGCTCATCTCCCTGGCCAGGGTCACTTGTGAGACACAGGCAGTCTGTACTTCTTTCATGAATCTGTGCAGAACTGACATGACTCAGGTTGTCTTTTTGTATCATGGCAGCTTACTTCACAGAAATCACAGAATGGTAGGGGTTCAAAGGGACCTCTGGGGATCATCTAGCCCAGCCCACCCTGCTAAAGCACAATCACCCAGAGCAGGGTGCGCAGGATGGCGTCCAGATGGATTTTTGGATCTCTCCAGAGAAGGAGATTCCACCACCTCCGGGCAGCCTGGCCCAGGGCTCCGTCACCCTCAAAGGGACAAAGTTTTTCCTCATATTGAGACGGAACTTCCCGTGTTCCAGTTTGTGCCCGTTGCCCCTTGTCCTGTCACTGGGCACCACTGAAAAGTCTGGCCCCATCCTCTTGCCATCCACCCTTTAGATTTTGATCAACATTGATCAGATCCCTTCTCGGTTCTTCTCCAGGCTGACCAGCCCCAGCTCTCTCAGCCTTTCCTCATACAAGAGATGCTCCAGCCCCCTCATCATCCTCGCAGCCCCCCACTGGACTCTCTCCAGTAGTTCCTTGTCTGTCTTGAACTGGGGAGCCCAGAAGTGGACACAGCACTCCAGATGTGGCCTCAGCAGGATGGAGTAGAGGGGGAAGAGAACCTCCCTCGACCTACTGGCCACGCTCTTCTTGGTGCACCGCAGGATACCATTGGCTGCCTTGGCCAAGAGAGCATATTGCTGGCTCATGTGGTCAGTCAGGGAGCCCTAACAGTGAGCATGCACATATTTCTTTCCCATTTGGTTTGTTCAGCCTGGAGAAGAGGAGGCTGAGGGC
>VWZZ01002242.1:206394-261505 GCA_013399095.1 Psophia crepitans
CTTCCAACTCAGGATGTTCTATGATTCTATGTGATCTTTCCCCTCCAGGGGAAGAGCTGTGTGGAGCTCTGCGGTACGTTCTGCAGGTGCTCTTGAGCTCACTGTCAGATCAAATTTGCTAGCTGTGGGGCGTGCCTCCAACAGCAGCTGAAGTGTACCTGACCGAGCATCCCCACCGCTGCGCCATCACCCCTGGTGAAGTACCTGGCTTCCAGCCTTGGAGTGGCTGCAGTGCCAAGCAGGCAGGAAAGCAGCCGTGTGGTTAGTTCACACAGGGCTGTTGAGGACCGAGTTAGGTATGTCTCTGCATCACACTTGAAAATAAAACCACCCTGATGCCACGCAGTCACAAAGCTGAATTCTTGTTCATAAATTAAGACCATTTTTAGCTTGTAAACAAGGAGCGTGAAGTTACCCTGGAAGACTGCAGACAGCGAGATAGATAAACCAAATTTCATGTATTTGGGCAGCTCAAATTATTGCACGTGCCCTTGGGGGGGGGAAGAACCCAAAGTACCTGCCTTTGAAAGGTGTCTTCAGGCATATAATGCGTATCACAAGCAGTCTGTTTCTGGTGGGGTGTCTTTCAGCTAAAGACGCAGCGATTTCTCTGGCAGAAGGCTTGGCACGCAGCTGTGTTCACTTTGCACATTCAGCTTTCCTGGGAAGCCGTAGCTGTCCCTCTCCCCAGCGCCACTGTCCAAAGCCTTAAGAATCCCCTCTGGGAGTCTGCTGGTTTTGCCAAAATACATCTCCCCTCCTCCATAAATAAATGCTCGTGATGCCTGACCATTTGCTGCAGCACAGCAGGAGGCTAAAGCAAGCTGGAGGCTCAGCCCCTGCCTCCGCCTGTCCCTCAGAGCAGACCCAAACTGAGCACCTAGAAATAATTCCTGCAGGGAGATGCCAAGGCACAATGTGTCCTTTCAGCCTTACCCAAATGTACCGCTGATGTAGGCAGATGTCCCTAATGAAGCTACAGGAGGTACCTGCAGCTCTTAGCAATACTTGTGCCACAGAAGCAGCAGCTCTTTGGAGACCCAGAAGGCAGTAGGTGCTGATGGATAGGTGCTGCAGCCTGAGGACCAGCTCCCTCTAGTGCTTGCAGCCAGCCTTGCTCCGGCTCCCACAAAAGTCCTGAGGAGATGCAAGACCTCAAGCAGTCATTCTGTTGGGCTTCATGCTTCAGATAATGAAGTCAGCATTTCTCTGGTGTGCTCTTCGCTGAAAACTTGCAATGCCTGAATTAATCCGAAGGCACTGGCGGGCAGTCAGCAAGGTGAAGGCATTCAAGTTGTTTTTCTCGTGGCCGTGACATGACCGGAGCTGGGCTGTGTCCTGCATAAATTAGGTTAAAAAAAACCCTAAAGGTGGGGTTTTCTTCAAGCGAAGCTATGTGTACCATCTTATGGTGGGTGGTCTTGTGGAAAAGTCTCTCTGACAGTATCCAGGGATGTGCTGCCTCTCACCCCTTCTCTCCTCTGCTTAGGGACTAACAGAAGGTGCATCCGTCACCATTTCAACCTTGCTGACTCCCCATCAGCTTCTAGTTAATCAGCCAGCCACGATACGTCACTGCGCTTTCATCTTTCCTTGGACCTCAGTAACTTTGTCCAAGGGTTCTCTTCTGTGTTGCACCAATCCTGGGAGTCTGTTCAGAGCAGCTTCCCAGGTGCTTGTCAGTGACCTCCTGATTGTCTTCTGGGCAGCCATCACCCACGGTGGTGTCATGGACCATGCTGAGCTCCGCACTGACCTGGCTCTGGTACGGTACCAGGAGGTGCTGGTCTGCACCGCTGACACAGCCTGGTGGCCCCAGCCCAGCTTTTTACCTATGAAACCTTTTTGAGACCAGTGTGTCTGAGTTGATAGTCATAAATTCAGGCTGCCTGACAGCAGAGGTGGGGCTGACACTGTCAGATGCCAAAGGGGCTGGAGCACCTATATGATGAGTGGCCTTACCTCTAAAGTGAACTATTGTATCACAAATACAGAGGTGCCCATCCCTTGCTAAGCTGTCCAGGTCCATCAACGTGACTGCCAATGATTAAATTAAAATTATCACCTCATTTGTATGAGCAGCCATGGTATGGTATCGCAGGGTACGATCCCATAAATGCAGACATCCAAGACATTAGTGAGCTTAAAAGTGCCATTTCATGCCTACAGCAGAAAACCAGCGTAGGACACTGCCACATCACATCCTCCTTGCCAAGGGGTGGTTGCTGGCCACCCCCCATCTGTGGTAATTAAAACTCAAACTTCATACTTTTACAAAACCGCTTTGGTCACTACGCTGTGGGATTTGCTGCTGCTCATAGTCCCTCGTGGATGCAAACACTGGGCCCAGCGAGTCATGCAGGCTGAGCACAGATCTGTGCCTGGGTCACTCAGCTGAAAGAAGACTCTGCACCCATAGCTCAGGTTAAATTAGTGGAGGGTTTAAAAAAAAAAAACCCAAAACTTTGTGAAATAGCACGTAAGTGAGGACACGGCAGGGCTGGTGGTCCTTGCGAAATGGACTCACGCTAGCACCTTGCACTGCAAACCCAGGATCAAAAACCTGGACCCCTTCATAATCCCCAAGTCCCAACCCTCTTTGTTTTCCTTTGCACAGGATGAAAACAAGGATTTTGTGCCCAGTTCCAGAAGAAAACAATATGGCTCTTCTGAGTACCTCTCACAGGTTGACACACCGGGGAAAAGGCCAGCCGCTAAGATGGAGCTGCAGGACCCCGAGTCCAACCCCCACACCCCGCTGAGTCTCCAGGTGGAGGAGCAGGTGAGTTCAAGGGGGATCTAGAAAAAAGGAGTTACAAGGCAAGAAGCCAATATCTGAACTGACATCCCAGTAACATAACTCAGAGAACTTGTCCAGGTGAATGTAAACCCTTTAGGAGAAATCCAATCTTAAATCAGCACTGCCCAGAGGTGGAGCGTCTCCTGTGCTGCCTTGGGAAATGATGCTACTGCTTGTCTGTACCAGTAAAAAAAGTACTGCTTTATTTTTCTGTTCTAAGCTTGTTTCAGCTAGCTTTACAGCTAAAAACATTCTCCAGGGAATAAAGACTGCATCTAGTCATCCCCTGGCACACATTGGACAGTCAGGGATGAAAAAAACGTTGGGAGAGACAAAAACAGAGCCCCTGACTTTCCTGCTTCAGCTGGCTGCTGTACTACTGGGGTGCCTGTCTGCTGCTACGTCCCTCGTGCTCTGCCTCCTAACACACATCTTCCTGGGCACGCAGAGAAATGAAAAACAGCCCATGACTTACTGCCTGAAATACCAAAAACCAGCCTCGTCACAGGGGGCCCCTCAGAGGGGCAGGGGTCCAGGCAGCCTTTCATTCCCGGGTGCACAGCCATGCTTATGGAAAAGGCTTCCCTTTTCTCCTGGCATTCCTTCTTTGCCCGCGCAGCTGCCCAGAGCAACGTGCATCTTTCCCTTCACGATCACCCACAGCAGGAAATACCTTAAGACCTCAAACCTGCTGGCAGCGTGTCTTACTGGACTGGACGTGCACAGGAGTTGCAGAGTCTTGATGGGAGAGCAGCAGGACTGCAGTGAGGCAGCTGAGAGCCCTACAGTCACACCTCTTGGTGAAGGTGCACAAAATTAAGAGCCCAGAGGGACGTGGCTCCAGCTGAGCTTTGCAGACTGGCCTGTAGAGGTAGCAATGTTTGGCGTAGACAGCAGCAAACTGACACTGTCCCTGTTGGGGGCTGAGGAAGGGGACTCCACGGCAATGCTCTCTGTGGTCACCAAGAGGTGTCACCCACAGTGACAGTCAGCTGGTGAGATGCAGATTCCTGTACCTGGGACTGTGCTGCTTTTACCTGCACAGACTGGGTCAAGAGCAAAAAAAGAAACCCACAAACTTGGGTAAAGTCAGGTCCCCATAACATACATGCCATCATTTGGATTTGCTGTATTGCCCAGAGCTCCACCAACTGTGACAGGAGCCAGAATACCTTGCACGTGGAGATTAGCACATTGGATCTGCTCCATCTCCTCTGTGCCGTCAAGTGTTGTGCATCTCACTTGCCAGATCTACGTGCAGGGTGGGGAAGTGGCTTCTGGGTACACCACAGCATAAAAAGGGTAAGAGGCCCTGCCTGTGTGGGGCAAGGCCGGGTCATTCTGCTTTGGTCTTACTCCCCTGTAAACACTGACAGAGCCTGTATCTTCCAAACTGATCCATCCACTGCCCTCCCCTGCCCCACCGTCGGGCTAGGATCCTGATGGGCTTTTGGGATGGTTCCCTAAGAGCAATCATGGTACTCTTCCCCAGAGCAAAAATGCTGCCAAAGTCAGCTGCAGGTCCTGACCAGTCTGTGATGCTTTGGGGTCGTCTCTTACAGGGTGCCTCCCGTGCCTGCCGGACAACGTCTCGGAGATGAGTTGTACTCCCTTCCACTCGATATACGCACTGCACAGTGGAGCAAGAGGCAGGATACTACCAAGCTCATGGGCCTCATACCTGTTTGTAACCTCTCCAGAGGCTTCAGCGAGCCTGAAACCAGTTTTCTAATGTAGTTTGCAAGGTACAGGAGCTTTACCAGTGAATTCATTGTCTTCATTGCTGAAGAGGCAGCTGCAGAGACTTTGCTCAGGGGACTCCCACTTCTCATCTCTGTACCTGCAATCTTAATCTACTCCACAGGACGATAGGTCTGTCTCCATAAGGAAACGATGGTACTCCCCGGACAAGAGAGAACGTCTTGCTACTCACTTGCAGTTAGACAAGATCCCAGAAGTATCCCTGTGACTGTGGTCCACCAGCCCATGACAGCTGTCCTACACAGCTCCACAACTGAAAGCTTTCAGTTCCTAGGGGGAGTTTGCATTTTCTTAATATGCCTTTGTTGACTTGTGGTCACCTCAGACCTGTGTTCCCTGAACCCTCTGTGTCTAGGCAGGAGAAAACCATTCTCCACAGGTTGCTTTACACATTAAGAGAGCAGAACGTGTTGTTAAGGCACAGTTTCTTCCCTGTTGTCGTCAGCCTCTGTGACAAGCTTTGCATCACCAGCTGAGATCTTGCACCAAGGAGTCATGCTCTGAGCCAACCCAAAAGCAGTTCACACAGCAGTGAAACCTCCTCCTGACTGGGACTCAGGTGCTTTTTCACCTGAGGCTTAACATCCATCACTCTCTGAAGGCAACAACTCTGCTGCTCGTTCTCAGCAGTTGAGCTCCAAGAGAAAAAAAGAAACATGCTTTTCCTCGAAAACAAGTAGAATGTCCTTGTTCCTTCCAAAAACAGGGTGGAGACAGCAAGGTTGGACCCTAAGCTGAGCTCCAGTAGGGGTTTCTAGGCCACCTAAGTCTGTACCCCTCTTCAGCACCACCCCATTCATCATGTCTGGGACCCAGGTATGGTCAGAGATACAGAGGTACGTTACCCTGTCAGTGCCCACAGGCCACCGAGTGCAGATGGCATCACTGTTGGGGGCACGCTGCCCCCACAGCTCCCAGAGGTGCTCAGGCGTTGGAGCAGCATCTGCACCGAGCAGGGTGATTGCATCTGGCTCACAGGGAGCTCCGCCAGTCCTTCCTTCACATCCCACCACGCGGCCGCAGGGCCGGCCCACAGCTTTCCTGTTCTGTACGTGACCACCACTGACCTCCCCCAGTGCTTTCTTCTGCCCCTTGGGAACAGACGCCCCTCTCTGCGGAGGGACAAGGACAACGCTGCAGCACGGCAAAGGTCCCTGCTCTGTTCTGGAGGTGCTGTAGGAAGAGCTGCGACTCGGCAGCTGCCGTGTCTGAGCTGCAGCCCACACGCGTTCCCACATCTCACCTTCCAGAGAAGCAGCTACCGCAGCAGAGACACTACCCAGCCGTGCACACCTATACGCCACGTCTCCTCCCAGTCCCTTGGAATTATGTGCCTCAATTCTGAGAGGCAAATTAATCCAGAAAACAGAGCTGGTTGGAAAATATCTATGAAAACATTTCTATGAAAAGTGTTTCAATTACATGATTATTTTTTTTAAAATAAAAGTTGTTTGGAGGAAGGGAAAGCTATTTTTGCAAAAAAAGTGTTTCCTTTTGCAATTTTTAGATGGTTTCCCAAATTTATATTTTTAACCCTTCATTTTACTCTTATGTATTTCATTACATATATAACTGTCAAGCTGCATCAGAAGACAAAAAGGTGATGCTTTCAAACTAGTACTAAATGACAGTTCTCAAGATTAAATTATATCAGCGGCGCTCTCTTACCATCTCATGACATTGCAGTCCTAGTGGAGAATGGGCTAAATATATCAAGTATGATGGGAATTATAAAAATTTTAAATTCAAAATCCAGACAAAAAGTGAAAGAAACTGATATTCTGAAGTTAAATTCAGATTTCTGAAATGCCTCACCCTGCCCCGTGTTTATCAGGAAGCACTGAAAATCAGTGCATGTTATGCAATCCCATGAATTTTATTTTAACAAGCCTGTGACATTGCAATCTCCACGCTGAGCGCCCTGCTTTGCTCAGAGGTTACCTGTACAGCAGGACGGCCACCAGCACCATGCAAAGAGAGACATCACTGAGATGCTTGAACGGCATCAGCTTCCCCTGCCTCATCGTGCAAGCTTCCTTCCCAGCCTCAGAATGCTCCGTTCCGACTCTTTGTCCCTTCTTTTTCATGTTAAAGAAAACGGTTCCTTTCAAAGCTGGATACGCTGCCTCAGGTCCTTTTCCGTCTGTTGCACGGGAGATGCTGCGGGTGTCGCTGCCCCGCAGTGAGCAGCCCAGACGCCTCCTGCAGTAGCTGCTGGCTGAACCTGGGCGTTCGCATCTTGGCGTGTACCTGCCTCTTCAGACACCACAGCAGTTACCTCCAGTAATTGCCTTTGCATTCCCCAACCTGCTGCTCAGGAGCTCTCCAGCTGCATGACACAGACCCAGGTACAGCCACCATGGAAGACCCACTGCTGGTGACCTGCCTGGCACTGCAGTTCAGTCTCACAGAGAAGCAGCATATTTAGGAGACCCTCCCCCCCAGCCCCGTGTCACTGCTGCCCAGGACTCACAGCTCAGTTCTACAGACAGCCAGACACCACACAAGCACTGAAGAGGACGATGATCACATTGAGCAGCGACTCTATGGCCTTCCTCCCAGCGATGAGCCCCCTCCTGCTGCAGAACAGCGGTCCGCACCCCACAGGACGCTTGGGTGCCTGCAGGCGTCCACCAGCCCTCTCCTCCCCGTGTTCTTGGTGTGGATCCAGCTTCCAAAGCTCCTTCCAAGGGAACTGGTTTCAATCCTGACCAGGAAAAATAGCTGTCGGTTTTCCCCTTCTGCCAGCCAGGACCTGGCTTTTCCTCAGCCACGGGCAACGGGAGGGCTTCACCGTGCTGCCCGCCCTGCTCACAGCACGAACCGCAGCCGCTGACCCAGCCACGCAGCTCGTCTGGCGCTGGCTGCTCCCCCGAGGTGCTTCTCACAGGTGACGTCTCTCCTTCCTCCAGCTGCCTCAGTTTTCATTCGAGATTTTACAGCACAGACCTTGAACTCCTGCTCTAGCCCCAGTCTCACTGCTTGTAAATAACGAACGCGGATGTCACTCAGTAACTGCAGACTGGGCTGTATTTACTACAACCGAGATGAAATTCGAGAAAGAAAACCCTCCTTAACCTTGAAAGGGGCCGTGCCCTCGACCCCGGAGTGCAATAGGAGCTGATTGTATTATTAAACTTAGAGCGATGACTTCAGGAAACACAATGTGTTTTACTCAAATTGCACAGGTTTTTTTTTTTGAACAGCTGTAAAATAGAGTATATGTGTAAATATTGCCATCACTGAAGAAGTATTTGTAATTTTTGCATATAAATAGACCAGGCTTTTCAGTGGCCTTGACGGCGCTACCAGGCTGCGCGTCAAGCGCTCGGGTAATCCCAAAGTTGTAAATGTATTTGCTGTACAGAGGAAGTGTGTCAGTGCTCGCTTCTCCCAAGGAAATGGAGATCCTGGTCCCTTTTGGGGACCCAGCAGCTTTCCCCGGCACGGCCGGCACCAGCCCGAGGGCCAGCAGCTCGCTGCGTTACAGTGGCTTGCTCGGTGGCTAGGGACACCGCTGCAGCAGGCAGAGCTGTGCCTCCCCAGCTGCCCAGGCAGCACGGAGGGGTGACGGCTTTGCAGCGCAACCAGTGTCACGCGCTGTCGAACCGCGGCTCACTGGACACGGCTGAGGGGAGGCCCCCAGTCCTGCGGCCGGCACCTCCAGGAAAACAAGAGGGCAGGAAGCACGAGGATGGGCGGCACAGCTTGGTGCTTCAAGGGGCACTTGACCTGAGCAATTTCCTAGCTACAGACAGAAGCAATAGTTGCCTTGGTGTCGTCTCTAACATAGCAGACTCCTCTCTGCCTCCACCACCGGAGCGGCCGAAGCGCTGCCCCAAGGCCAGCCTCCAGCGGACGAAACACGAAGCCATCGTTGGCAGACGCCCCTGACGCTCAGCAACCGAGGGACCCAAAGGATCGTCTTCCCGGGCCGCCCAGCACGCAGCGCAGGCTCCCGCCTTGGCGAAGCAGTACTCCAGGCTGCATGGAATGTATTTTTAAGAGAATAAATCTATTTTTTTGTATTTGCAGACATATATTTGGGCTGGGGCAGCTTAGTTAGAAGACAAATAACGCAAGAAATCTTTTCATAATCACAGACTCATCCAAGTTAAGCAAATTTTCCAGGGTTACAGTATTACCTATTTCCTGAAAACAAACTTAGTGTCCGATAGAGCTGTTAGCACTGTTTCACCCTCACCAAACTCCCGTCTCAGCATGCTCAATAAAGGGAGGCCAGCTCCGTTCTCCCAGGCTGCCCATGCAGTGCATACAGATGGTGCTCACCCTCTTCCAGTTACACAGTGCTCTTAGTCTGCATGCCAAATGTAAACACACACTTAACTGCATGTCTGTCCTGACTCGAACACTGTCAGCTCTACAGTATATAACCAATAAAAAACTCTTCTCTTTCTACATGTTTGTGTTGTGGTATTTACAGCTGGATCCGCACAGGGGCCGTTACTCGGGGGTACTGATGCCCCTTGGTGAAGTGCTGAGGCAGCGCCAGTCCACAGCACTGTGTTAGTGCTGAGCCCGACTACCTTCGTAGAATGGTTTGGGTTGGAAGGGGCCACAAGGATCAGCTAATTCCAGCCCTCCACCGTGGGCAGGGACACCCCCCCCAGCCCAGTGTGCCCAAAGCCCCATCCGACCTGGCCTTGGGCACTGCCAGGGAGCCAGGGGCAGCCACAGCTTCTCGGGGCACCCTGTGCCAGGGCCTCAGCACCCTCCCAGGGAAGGATTGCTGCCTAACGTCCGATCTAAATCCCCCCTCTCTTAGTTTAAACCCATCCCCCTTGTCCTGTCACTGTGCTCCCTAAGAAACAGCCCCTTTCCAGCTTTCCTGTAGGCCCTTTAGGTACTGGAAAGTCACAATTAGGTCTCCCCGGAGCCTTCTCTTCTCCAGGCTGAACAGCCCCAGCTCCCTCAGCCTGTCCTCGCAGCAGAGGGGCTCCAGCCCTCAGATCAGCTTTGATCATAGTTTTTTTGCCTGTATCCAGGCAGATCTCATTCAGCCATTCCCAGGCTGTGCTGAAGGCATGGACAGACACATGGCAAACCAAGGTGAACACAGCCACTCTCCACTTAGACTGGATGACCTTGGACTGGGCATTGCTGAGAGCAGGCTGGAGGAAGGGCGTTCCTTTTCCGAGGGAACTGAGCCACCACTCGGTTAGATTTCCATCACTCAGCCAGCACAGACTGTAATGGAACCAACAGCCACCGGCCATCTGCTGGAAGAAGCTGGAGGATACAGAGGTCAGTACGAGTGGCAAAGTCTCCTTACAGTTCCGAACCTTCTGCCATGCGCAGGTACGAGTGGCAGCTGTCATATGCAGGACCAGCCCCGTGACTACAACCACACGATCTGGAGAGCAGCACGTTGATTTGTAAGGGACCCCGGGCTGGCACCACACCTCGGCAGACAAAGCTCTTTTCCTCACACCTGGTTTATTCTAGTTAACTGGAAAACTGGACACGTTTCCACAAGCTCTGTTAAATGGGCTGCTGGTACTGAGTGACATTTCAGGAGCTACCCATGGCTCTCACTTCAGCTGCTACTCCCTGGGTAGGGCTCAGTAGCTAGAGGTGAAGTCCTACAAACATTCCCTCTGTTACATATTTGTCTAAGAAAGCTCATCTGGCTTGGCTGCGACACCTTTCCATCCCAGCTCACACAGGCAGCTACTGAACATCGTTAAAGAAGTGGTTCTTCCCCTCTTAACCCTTACTGCAGCTACAGCACAAACGCTGCCGTGTCTGGCTCGCTAAGGACAGCGGAGATCTCTGGACTTGTAAGTGAAGAGTTACTGTCCCCATCTGCTCCAAGTCTGTCCCCTGCCAACACCTCGAACCCACCGCAGGGTGGTTCTGTTCTCTGTGAACCAAGGCCAGGCCCACCGCTCCTGCGTGAGGACACTTACGGCACAGACACTGGACTAATGGCCACAGCACTGCGGCTTCGTCAGGACATTTCACTCGTTTTTTGGAAGCCTTTTTTCACTCTGTGCTTTTTGATCAGTCACATCTACTTGCTCTGATGGTTTTAAGTAGTCCTCACGCTGCCTACAAACAAATGTACTCCATTACTCCAGCCGTGAACCCTTCTGCTTTAGTTGTACCTGTGAGAAGGTTGCTGCTGTTAAGTCACCTTTATGGGTGAGATTTTGAGCCAGATGAGGTGTGCTGCCCGTGCCCAGATCAAGCCCTGCTCCTCCTCCTGTGGGCTCCTGATGAGCCACTTCCAGAGGTTTAAGCAGCATCTTAACATTTTAACTCTGGCATCGCATCCAGAGCGGTATTTACCCAGGCTACAGACATAGCTGACAGCTCCCCTTAACCGTTTCCTGACCTTACAAACTGACCTGCCCACCACTAGTACCACCACTCCGACCAGAAAAACAACCCGAATACCCACTGTCCTTGTACCCAGGCAGGGAACAGCCGCCCAGCTCTGGAGCCAGGCGCGCTGATCTCTGGCTGCCTTTAGCGTGCAGCATCACTCCGCCGGCACAGGGCTACCCAGCTCTTCATGCTCCCACCAACATCCTTCTTCCCAGCAGCTTCCTGGCACGCTTATCCTTGTTCATGTTTTCAGTAACGTACTTTTTAATCCAAGGCACCTGAAACCCAGAATTACTTCCTTGCTTTTGGCATTTGCACAGATGGACAAAATTGTTTTCAAGTTCGCTGTGTTCAGCTTGCAGTGGAGTTCTGCGTGGCTGTCGTCAGGTTGGGGAAACAAAGTGTAAGGATACGCAGACCCTTCAGTCCCCTGAGACATCTCCGCTACACAGCGTCCAAGCACACAGATGGCACCAAGTCAGGCACAGCAGCCACAGCTATTTCCCTTCAAAACCACCACCAGATAAAGCGGTCGTATTCCGTGTCATTCGGTGGCCTGGACACCACAGGAAAGGGAAGGTTTCCGTTCATTCTCCTCAGTTTGCCGAGGATTCAAGCCAGCATTTGTCAGGCCTCTGCAGACCAGGGTAAAGCGAGGGGGAGGCAGGGTGGATAGCACCCTCCTGCTGAAGCAGTCCTGGCACAAGCAAGAACACAGCTGGGTCAGGAGGAAATAAGTGAGTAGGAGGCTGAGACTGAGGCTTTGCCACTGCAGAGCTCAGCCGGGAGGAGAATTGTCCAACTTGGTCCAAGGCCTCCCTGGACTCACCTCAGTTCCAGCCTCTCTCAGGACTTCAAGGCCAAGTCGCATCCTGTGGTGGCTGTTCACAGGCTGCAGCCCCGGCCGCCTCCCCACCCGCAAACACAGAGGCAGGTACTTCCCCCCAGCCCCGCAGCAGGGTGGCCACAGAGAAACTACCTCCCTAGGGCCAGCCAAAGACGTCATCCTTGCCCGGGACTCCTCTCACCACCTTCAACAAACACCACGTTACTGGGAATACAAGCTGTTTCCTTCTGCACAGGAAGCCCCAACACCGGCTGTCAGCGCACACATCGGACATGAACTACTGATCCCAACCGGGGCCCAGCACCGCCCTGGCGTGCTGTGGGTAAAGCGGAGTCCTCCCCTTTCTCACAGCTTGGCAGAAAGATGCCTGTGGAGATACTCCCTCACAGACTTCAACAATGAGAAAGCAACCAGAAGCTAAGAGACAGCCAGGAAGAATAATTCTCTCCAGCTACTAAGAAACAAACACAAGACCAGCAGAAGCAAGGATGGGAGAGTCTGTGGCCAAAGACAACGCAGCTATAAACAAGTACGGGCTGCAGTTTTGGTGTGTGTATTTTCTTCATGAAGAAGGGTGGGCAATGTGTTTGTAGAGGGATGAAGGTGGTGCAGAGGAGGTACTGGTCCGCTAGCAGAGCGGAGGGCGCAAGGACAGAAGGAAGTTGGGACAGACTGCGCGTGTACAGACACGAGGTCAGAGAGTGACAACAGAAAAACTGAGAAGAAGAAAAAAGTGTGAAGAGAGACCTGGTTAGATGAGAGAAATAAACTGTAGGAAGAGGAGGACAAGAAAAATTGGAAGAAATAAGAAGTCTGATACTAAACAGGGAAAGGTGGAGAGGGAAAAAGGACTGAAATGTGTAAGACTGCTCTGTGCAAGGGAAGGAACACTAAGCACTGTCTTAACAAGAAAAATATTTGGAAAAGCAACCAAATCAAAGTGATTTTCAGAAGCATAACAATGACAGCTGCAACATCATCTCATCAACCTAGCGGGAGTGAAACCCAGAGGTACACAGAGTGCCTGTGTGCAGCAGGCACGAGTCAGAATCATTAAGGTTGGAAGAGACCTCCAGGATCATCCAGTCCAACCGTCCCCCCCCACCTATTCCCCACTAAACCATGTCCCTAAGTACCACATCCCACCTGTCCTTAAACACCCCCAGGGACAGGGACTCCCCCACCTCCCTGGGCAGCCCGTTCCAACGCCCGACCACCCTTTCCCAGAAGAAATTTCTCCTCATCTCCAACCTGAACCTTCCCTGGCGCAACTTGCAGCCGTTCCCCCTTGTCCTGTCACTGGTTATCTGTGAGAAGAGGCCGACCCCCAGCTCACCACAACTCCCTTTCAGGTAGTTGTAGAGGGCAATAAGGTCTCCCCTGAGCCTCCTCTTCTCCAGACTGAACACTCCCAGTTCCCTCAGCCGCTCCTCATCAGACCTGTGCTCCAGCCCCTTCACCCTTCACTCTCTAGGGAATTCCGTTTCTATATAAACAAACACAAATAACTTTTCTAGTTTTTAACTTACAAACATCCAATTCTGATAACTCCTTTTGTTGAAAGTATTTAATAAAAAAGTATGCTTAGCACATTCTCAGTAATACCAGCTTGCTTTCTAAAACAGGATGCACATGATGTAGCAGCCAATGGACCACGTTGGATGAGGTGTGGTTTGCTGTTACTGGTAGGGAAATAGTTCTCAGCAGGTAAGAAGAGAATTGGTCAAAAATATTATTCTTCAAAACAATTAAGAAACCCAACAAAAGTTTAAATAAAGTCTACACTAAGCTACTATCCGTAGCAACCAGCTTCTAGAGGGCCTTGTGCAATTACCAAATTATAAATACACGTATAGGTAGAAAAAACCCAAACCCAACAAAAACCTCCAGCTATAAGCTTGACTCTCAAAAAGTATCCGCAGAGTCAAAAAAGGCCCCGACCAGCTTGGTAGTAGAGGATTCGTGTACACTAACACTTCAGATAGCTGTAAGAGATGTCGTAGAAGGATGCCAAGCCACAGGCTAGGAAAGTTTTTGTAAGGCCGTTCCAGGAGCAGTATTACACAGTAACTCATGGCTGAGCCCTCTCAGCACACGCTATTTACGGACTGCGTCACGATCTTCATCCCAAAGAGTCCACAACAGCAGCGCTGTGGTCGTCACTCCTCTTCTGACACCTTCTACTTTTCTTACATGCTTGTAGCTTGTTGTGAGGGGACCCCAGGCGTAGGCTGGCGAGGCAAGGTATACATGGCTCCCAGAAACTGGTCTGCAATGCGGCCAGCTTCTCTCAGTCCGCTCAGTAAAGCGCCGTGAACGGTTGCAGGGTAGTTGCGAATTGTGTGCTCTCCCGCAAAGAACAGGCGAGGAATAGGCTGCGGGGAGCAGAGAACACTGTTAAGGCTTGTTCTGCCAGGTTGTGCAGCAAACATACTTTAAGAAGAATGTTAAAAGTCCTCTCATCACACCACAGTCTCCATTAACATGAAGGTGGTGCCTATAAAATAGTCTATATTAAAAATCATTTAACCTGTCCTGCAAATCACCATGAAAATCTTTATATACAACTTCCATTTCACAGGAGGTTGCACGTTTGTGATGACTGTAATACGACAGAGTATTTCCCCATTCTTTGCCAAGACCTTTGCTTTCATACAAAGACAATAAAGCTCTCCTTGAAAATCAGTACTTTCAGAAGCAGATAAGCAGGGACACTAAGGCCCTCAGCTGTACACCAAAAAGCACATGAATGTACCTACAGCTCTACAGCCAAACTGTTAAACATGTTTAAGAATAATGGTTTCTGATCCTGGGACAACCTCTAGCCCAGTAAGAAAACAAAAACTTCAGCCATTTACTTGAATTAGCAGTTTTAGGTCTCAGTTTAAAGAGAAACAACTACTGACAGTGTCATAAAAAGTAGGAGAAAACACAGACTTTCATATATAATACTCTGCAGAGAATCATTTGATCCATTGCTGTGTTTATTAATGACTTGAACCACTAGAAAAAGAACCTAAATAAAGCCAAAGCCATACATCCTTCTCTGCTAGTGCTTTCATCACCTGAGGAGCTCTCAAAACTTCATCCTCTCAAAGCGAACAGGAGATGACTTGTGGTTTCCCTGTGTTCGCTCCCAGTTTGGGAGAGACCTGTGATTCCTGTTCCTCTCACTCTGGCCTTCACCCTCTTTCAAATCACTACAACTCACTTCAATATGGTGATGGAAAACATAACTAGGGAGTATGAAGCACAATAAAGGTGCATTATAATGCTCTGTTCAGGCATTACCAAATTGACTTTCCAAATAAACCCACATTTTTTCTAGTAAACAAATGACACCACACCTGGGAAGGCAGAATTCGTGGATGGAAAACGGAATTATTTTACAGGTCATTCATCAGAAGATGCAAGTTATCTAAACCTGGCTTTAGATATGTATGCAAACTGCTTACAAAAATCATCCTACTTTGAGGTTTTTCTAAAAAGAATCAAGACATCTCTCACCTGAGGAGCACCTGGACTGGCTGGCCCTGGAGTAATTGGCTGAGCCATCAAATCATAGTCATTTCCAGAAGATCCAGCTGCTACATAGGAGTACGATCCCCGGGCCCACGGGTCAGCGCGCCAGCGGGACACCACAGTCTCTTTAGGCTGAGACAAGACAGAAACTTCAGCTGTTGACACAGTGCGACTTCAAAATAAAACAGATGCGAACAGCAACAATAAAAGACACAAAGTCCTTAGGCTAACGTTAATGGTGGAACTCCAGTTTATATTCCATGGTAACACATACTAAGGTAAATAACTTCTCTTGAGTGGCAATACCTTAATTGTTTTCAATATCTAGAACCTATCACACATGGCTTCTGCGTTGGAGCGCAGACAGCAGTCAGCGGGACGTGCACACCGTGTACTGTTTGCTCCGTTTCTTCTCCTGTTACCAACATAATGACAACCCACACTTCATACTCCTTAACTTTTCTACAGCCACAGTTCATCTGACTCTCTCTTCTGCTCTGGCTGATACAGGCCTGTATCATAGGTCATACAGTCACCAGGGAAAACAACTGCATGAAGGGCACCTGCACAAACACCCATATCTCTCCAATCCATCTGGCTTGCCAATGTAATGGTCACGGTAAGATATTCCACAGAAAGGTGCAACAGTGAGAGCATCACCAGGCATAACCATAGTCAAAAGAAAATGGGACGTCTTCATAACCTTGCAGACTTCACATTGAAACGTTAAGGATGTGAATCTCAAAATAGCCCAGACCGTCCAAACGTACAGCTGAGTTTCGACTGGAAACACATCCTGTAAAAATGCAGATTCCAGGACAGGAACCTCATCTCCCCTCCTTGGGCATGAAGATATGTCATGGAATTGCTTCTATTTGAACAGACCTTCCCACAAAGGAAGGGAAAGAGGCTTTATCCGGAAGCCAGTCCAGCAGGCACTGTCCCACGCCATGGCACAGGAAGCTTCCTGAACCCGACCCCAACAGATCTGAGATGATCTCTCCAAGACTGGCCTCAACTGGACTGTATTTGATACCTTCTTGCTAAATCTGTGGAAAGGTCACAGAGGACTGTGGTCATGTTCCAAGGTCTAAGACACCACTGCGGGTTGGAGACCACATTTCCTAATATGGTCTGATGACTTAATTGAGAAAAATTCTCACTAGATTATTCAGCACTTATTTATCCAGAAGTTAAGAAACTGAGTGACGAGTCATCCCTCACGTACTGACTGCTTCTTGAGAAAAAAGTAACATCACATTTCCCCCTTTGTTGGGTGGAGACCACTGTCATGGCACTGTATGTTATCACATAGAATCATAAAATTATTCTGGTTGGAAAAGACCTCTGCGATCATGAAGTCCAACTGTTAGCCTAGCACTGCCAATTCCACCACTACACCATGTCCTCAAGCACCATATCTACACGTCTTTTCAGTACCTCAAGGGATGATGACTCCACCACTGCCCTGGGCAGCCTGTTCCAGTGATTGACAACCTTCTCAGGGAAGAAATTTTTCCACATCTCCAACCTAAGCCTCCCCTGATGCAACCTGAGCCCATTTCCTCTCATCCTATCGCTTGTTACTTGGGAGACCAACACCCACCTCACCACAACCTCCTTTCAGGTAGTTGTAGAGAGCAATCAGGTCTCCCCTCAGCCTCCTCTTCTCCAGGCTAAACCACCCCAGTTCCCTCATCATCCCATCTGATGCTCCTCCAGACCCTTCACCAACTTTGTTGCCCTTCCTGATGCAAGCCAGGATGCTGTTGGCCTTCTTGGCTACCTGGACACACTGCTGGCTCATGTTCAGCCAGCTGTTGATCTACCCCTCCAGGTCATTTTCCTCCAGGCAGCTTTCCAGCCACTCTTCCCCAAGCCTGTAGCGCTGCCTGGGGTTGGTGTGACCCAAGGGCAGGACCCGGCACTTGGCCTTGTCGAATCTCCACTTCATGCAAAGTAGTTCATCCAATACAACCGATGAGAGTGTAGTTTATCCAGACTGATGAGTGGCTGTCCAGAAGACAGGCTCCAGCAAATCCCTCCACTATCAAGTACCTGTAGTACATAAGCACCTGATCTGTGAATATGTTAGAACGGAGACGCAGAGATCTTGCTTATCACAACCAAGAACTGCATTCTCCTTTGAATGACTGACAAGATACGGATCCCCCATTCCAGGGGATCATCAGTTAATCCACTGAAATATCACAGAAGTTCAAATAAAGCCTCTAAACTTGATATTTATCTACAGTAGAATCCATATTTCTCAAAATTCTGCAATTTGCTAGTGTGTTGTTTTTTCACTTGAAAACTCTAGAGAGCAGCTGCAGTAGAACACTCTGCTCTTGGTTCACTCTAGAGTGATTTCTACACACTACGTGATTTGAAACCATCTTCCAAGAGTTCAGAGGATTTATCAGAAAGGCAAGCCGTGGCTTTTCTTCTCTTGTGTTCTCCACTCTACTGAGCATTTTGAAAATAAAAGAACTGCTCCTTAACTAAAAATCCATGCTTGGATTTTGTCTGCTGTGAGCAGACAGTCCATCATCTAGAAAGCAGTAAAACACTGGGGATGATAAAGCCATGTTCATGAAGAGCTCCACAACTATTCTAAAATAAAGACAGTGAAGTGCATCTATTCCTCACATGAAATGCCAAGCAAACAAACAGTCCAGTTACACCTGGTCAAACGCTCAGAGAAGACTGGCATATGAAAGTTCCCATGTATTTTTTCTATTCCTTTACGATACAGCAATCCCAGCAGAGCCGTTCATTTACACACAGTGCCATTCTGTAAGAACCGCTAGCACAGACCATACATTCCACTAAGTCACACACACTGTACATTGAGCAGCTAGTAACGCTTTTCACATTGCTGTGCTAAGCACATAGGCTGCTTTTTTTGGAGTAATACTTAAGTATTTTCTAAACCTTCCCTTCACTAACCATTCCTCTTACACCTCTTGTGCCTAAATAGCCTGGCCAGCTGCACAGGGAAAGAGACCCAGATGAAAGATTCTCTTTGAGACCTTTGTCTTGCTTCAGTTCCTTTCCAGCCAAATCAGTTTCTTTGTGGAGGTCAGGAGCTTTATGGTACTTTAGAGAAGGTGCAGAACCTGGCACAGAGTATCTAAGCAGCGCTGTCAGTAGCCATGAACAGCTCTGCTATAATCCAAAAAATGTACAAGGTCGAAAATTAACTGAAGTATTTGATACTCTGGAAAAGCGAGAGCCTTACTTGGTCTAAAACAACCTTCTAAAAAACCCCAAACAAAAAACAAACACACTGAAAAAACCCACAAAAAACCCACACCCCAAAACCAAATCCCCAAATCACAAATAACCCCCTCTTCCAAAACCCCCTGAACACCCAGAAGGCGGTGCGTACACCGAACAGCTCAATACTGCGGCCAAGCTACCGAGAACTGCAGGACATTCCAAAATACAGAGGACTTACCCAAAAGACACTGTCTGAACTAACCTGTGGCACAGCGCTGCTACCAAATATGCCTTTGAGGATGGCAAGGCACCGTCCAACAATGACATCATCACTGATATTTTCCATGATCCCAGCTGCTTCTCCTGCTACCAAGGCCAACAAAATTGGTGCTGGGGAAGGAGAGAGAAAAAACAATTATAGAAATTGAACATTTTAATCAGACCAGTAGGACTTGAATAGGCATGGATCTGCCGCTATATCACGAGGTTAAAAACTAAACAAACGCAACAAAAGGTGCACCAGCTTCCACCATCGTTACTAGAAGGAAAATTAATTAATATATGCTACAGTGCAATTTAGAATTATCAAGAGAACTGAGGTATTAAGTACAGATATTAGAATCATAGAACATCCTGAGTTGGAAAGGACCCCTAAGGCCCCCCAGCCCAACCCCTGGCCCCACACAGGCCCAGCCCCATCACAGCAGATGGCTGAGAGCGTTGGCCAGACGCTGCTTGAACTCAGCCCAGCTCGGGGCGGTGACCACTGCCCTGGGGAGCCTGTGTCAGGGCCCCACCACCCTCTGGGGGAAGAACCTGCTCCTGATCCCCACCCTAACCCTCCCCTGGGGCAGCTCCAGGCCGTTCCCTGGGGTTCTGTCGCTGGGCCCCAGAGGGAGGAGATCAGCGCCTGCCCCTTGGCTCCCCCTCGGGAGGAAGCTGGAGGCCCCATGAGCTCTGCCCTCAGCCTCCTCTTCTCCAGGCTGAACAAGCCCAGGGCCTTCAGCCTCTCCTCACACGCCTTCCCCTCCAGACCCTTCCCCACCTTTGTTGCCCTTCTCTGGGCACTCCCCAACAGTTTTATGTCCTTTCTGTGCTGTGGTGCCCAAACCTGCCCCCAGCACTGGAGGTGAGGCCGCCCCAGCGCAGGGCAGAGTGGGACCATCCCGTCCCTGGCCTGGCTGGCCATGCCGGGCTTGGTGCCCCCCAGGACACGGTTGCCCTTCCTGGCAGCCTGGGCACACTGCTGGCTCATGTTCCACTTGCTGTTGACCAGGACCCCCCAAATCCCTCTCAGCACGGCTGCTCTAGGAAGCACAGCATGCAGAGGAAAGTTTTTGGGTGGGTTTTTTTTTTTAGTGAAGGCACTGCTTGTCTGACACAGGAGTTTCCACTGGGATTTAAGAGTCACCTGTGCTACATTTAAAGGACTCAGTACCTTCCAAACAACCTAATTTAGGTATGATTAACATCAGCATAGCAGTTAAGTTACCTGTATAAGTACTTCACTCATACAATATCTAGATTTCTTGATTACCAATGAACATTCACATTAAATATTCTCAGTGGGGTAGAAACTATGAACAGTGGAACAACATCCAGAAAAGCAGCAATTCTGAGAAAAATCAGAACTCACACGGACTGATATCACGTAACTCAGCTGCCCACGTGATGCTGTGGTGAAGAGTGTGTTAATGTGACTATAGGATATACAAACAAATACATGAGGTCATTTTACCTCTGACCAGCTATGGTAAGACTAACCACACATTTTTGGTAGTCAAAATTCAAGGAAAATCTTAAGTAAGTATTGAAGAGCTACCAAAATAACCCAATGGCAAAAAACATGCATTTATAAGAAGTGACTCAGACCCAAGCACGGTTACTTAATGAAAACTCTCTCAATTGATCTTTCTCCTCCTGGAATATTTAATAATTCCTAAATTTAGCAAATGAAATACTACAGCTAGAAACAGATATCAAGCATATTGAAATAGGAAATAAAGTCCTTGTTAAAAATTTGGCTTTAACTTTTGTACAGGTTTCCAAAATCATCGAATCACAGAATAGTTTGGTTGGAAAGAACCACAAGGATCACGTAGTTCCCACCCCCTGCCCTGGGCAGGGACACCCTCCACCAGCCCAGGGTGCCCAAAGCCCCATCCAGCCTGGCCTTGGGCACTGCCAGGGAGCCAGGGGCAGCCACAGCTTCTCGGGGCACCCTGTGCCAGGGCCTCAGCACCCTCACAGGGAAGGATTTCTTCCTAACGTCCAAATGAATTCCTTATATCCTTGTATATACAGAGATCTCCTGGTTTACATCCCCTGCTCTTTAAAGAAAGCTAACTAAAGTTCAGCTGCAATATACAGGCTGGAAGATCCAGTAATATATTCTGGTTAAAACCAAAAGTCTTTGAAATTCTGAAGAAGTCAGACTAGTAAAGCTGTTAATTACTACAAAGATGATTAATTACACTACCCAAGATACAATTAAGGTACTTCAATATGCAGGACCTCTGGGACTAGAAACAGTTCATTAGGAAAAAAAGATACAGGATTGGCAAGTTAAACTCCATTTTCTGAAAGATTAAGCCTAGCCTTTCAAACAACTGAAGTAAAGTACAAAAAATTGTTTCCTATCATCCACAGACACTGGGAATTTTTTTGGGTCATTTCAGCAGCAAATTTTTTCCTGGTTTGCCATCCTTGACACAGTGAGACCCCTGATTCAGGCAACATATTTTTTTTTCTTGATGAAACAACTACATATTCAAAATGCAGCTTCCAGTGAATTTGTTCATGAAAACTTGTATTCAGGCAACCCCAAAATATTTTTTATGGAAAACCTGCCTCTCCAGGCACGAGACACTGTTTTGTAAGCATTTATCCAGACAAGCAAATGCTGCTGTTCAGTCACCTGGGTTAAGTCAGGACTCTTCACAGAAAGCCAGAAGGCTGTAGCAGAACAGTGACTATTTTTCTACACAGATACCAAAGTGCTGCTCAGAAAAGCTTCTTGCATGATGAACGTGTGTCACTGCTCCACAAAAAAATTCTCTGCTTGAGGCAGTGATGTTTACTGAGCCTTGGTACCGAAGAGCAAGCAGAGAACATGGTTTAGCCAGAGATCGGTGAGTAACCACAAAACTATGACAGAGAAAGAGCTGCTTCTCTTTCATCACATGTCTCTAGGAAAAAACAGAAGAGCCAGGCTAGAAAACAGACTGAAATCTCACTGGACTTCCAGAAAACACTGAGCATTTCTGCCAGGAATTGTTCTGCCCTGTGCTGATGGAGTATTTCCGTCTTAAAGCGTGTCTACATGGCGACGACAATCCAACAGCACGGCAGGGCAAGAGGCACCAACAGCACGGGCCAGCTGCTGCAGGATATGGACAGCGTTCCCGAGGCTACAGGTTTTCTCAGCAGTTGTTACCTGCGCTAGAATAAAACCCCTGGGATTTCCATCAGCTACAACAGGTCACCCAACAGCAGTACAGACGTGCAGTCTTTTCGTCTCAGTTTCACTCCACTCACCCACCAACCTTTAAACACTTCTCAGAGACCAGCTGGTCTCTGCCAAAACAAGACCTTTAAAGAACTTCTATGGAGCTCATCTAGAGTGTGCTGGGATACTTCTTATTTTTTTTGTTTCTGGATTAATAGTTGTTCTCTAATTTGTTAAGTTTAAATAGTGTCTGCTCAAAATGCTATGCCTACAGAAACCCAAAGTGTGACAGAAATAAATAACAGCTTTACAAGTTCAGTCAGGTCTAATATTTCTGAATGTAGTCACATTAACTGCCACCTAGCGATCCACAAGAAATGGTAATTGATTTTTTTTTTTAATTTCTGTTTGAGTCATCTGACTTGTGCTTCAGCATAGGATTTTCTTGCATTTCTATTTTATTTGTATGTGCTCTGTCTTTTTTCGTGAAAAAGAAGGTTTTGCATTTAACAGCAAAACCTTTGTTTAGATCTCGCATACCAAACCCCAACACTGCTCGTTAAGCATGCAAAAGAGTCATCTTAAAACCACAAAAGCAGATACACAAACAGCCTTGTTATCCAAGGCTCATTAACTTCTCCAAGCAAGTCTTATCAATCATCTTAACAATACCCTAGAAAGGGGCCTTTCTTGCACAGCGATTTTCTCCAGTTAAAAGAGAACTCTGGCCTGCCCATGATAGAATGAGAGAAATAGTCATCTGCAAGAAAAAACTCATTTAATAGTGCTCACTGCACAGGCACCTTTGCTTTCAGTATGATATATGGCAACGAACAGAATCTGTACGCTTACTGAAAGCATCTTCTGACAATCTCTTGTTGCAGACGTCAGCTGCCGATAAAACTACTAATGGCAAAGTCCAGCTGTGGAAACAAGCAGAGCAAAACCTTTCGCCTACTTAGGCATGTTCTAAAGAGAAGTTCTAAAATTATCTTTCAGTCCGAGACCCACAGCCTACAGTCACAGCTGCTTCGCTGCGCAAAACAGGAAACGAGGTCACCCATTCAGTGACTTGGAGAGACCACAGACTGCCTCTCCTCCAGCACATCTTAACCATATGGGTGGGCCTACAGCTCATCCAGCTGGAATGATAATGCTCAGCAATAGACACCACGAAGCCTCTAGCCTGCTCCGCTGAAATCTGAGGGTTCACCGCTCTGTAAAGGCTGCACAGAAATTAAAGCAGGATAACCTACAGGCATGGAGCTCCGCAACTCAGCCACGTAAGAGAACACACAAGTTAACAGCACCCCTTACAGCTAAAAATAAGTATGTCATTTATCTTGGTTAGCTCCTAGACACTGAAGTTTGAAATCCTGCACAGCAAAGTCACTTGTACCAGAAGGGACTTGAGGTCACAGATGAAAGGAGCTCATCAACAGTTATCAAATCAGCCCAGATTAGACAGGCCACGAAAAAGGTCTGGCTTCAAATTGTCACTTCAACTTCCAAAACATCCAGGAACCTGAGGTTTTCAAAGACAAGATTAAACTGGATGCTTGTCCCATCTTCACATAGGCTTAGTGAAAAAGGGGAAAAGCTCAAACAATGTTCCAAGCAGTCAGAGAACCTCAATTTCAAAGAAACTTACGAACTAAGAAATGGCTTTCGGTTCAGAAATGCTGCAGAGACAAATCACCCTTTTCTGGAGAACTCAATACATCCTCCTGACAACACAGATAAGACAACACTGCTCCTTGGCAAACAAAACACCTGCCCTATTTCTGAAACACTATATGAACATGCTGGATTAGGTTTTGGGGTTCTTTTCTTAACACAGCACAACAAAAATAAAAAAGGTTAAGTTTTTCAGAATATGAGTGGCTACTAAATAGATACTTGACAGAAGCACCAAGCTAACACCGAGAAAAAGTCACGGGACAGTTTCACCAACATGCAAGACAAGTAGTACAGAATCGTAGAAACTTTAAGGTTGGAAAAGACCTCTAGGATCATCAAGTCCAACCGTCAGTCCGTACAAGTAGCCTATAAAAATGTTATATAAATGTTATATTAGATAGGTAGCAGTGCAATTTAACAAACAGCCTGGAATTAAGCGTTAGTAGAATCATTAACGTTGGAAAAGACCTCCGAGATCATAAAGTCCAACCAACAACCCAACCCCACCACGCCTACTAAACCATGTCCTGAAGTGCCACCTCTACATGTTTTCTGAACACCTCCAGGGACAGGAACTCCACCACCGCTCGGGGCAGCCCGTTCCAACGTCTGACCATTCTCTTGGTGAAGAAATCTTTGCTAATATCTAATTATACCTCCCCTGGAGCAATCTGAGCCCATTTCCTCTCATCCTATCGCTTGTTACTTGGGAGAAGAGACCAACACCCATCTCACTACAGCCTCCTTTCAGGTGGTTGTAGAGAGGGGTAAGGTCTCCCCTCAGCCTCCTCTTCTCCAGGCTAAACAACCCGAGTTCCCTCAGTCACTCCTCTTAAGACTGGTGCTCCACACCCTTCCCCAGCTTTGCTGAGGTGCTGGAGCGTGTCCAGAGAAGGGCAATGTCCTCCTTATAGTGAGGGGCCCAAAACCAAACACAGTACTCGAGGTGCGGCCTCACCAGTGCTGAGTACAGGGGCAGGATCACTTCCCTATCCTGCTGTAAACCCATACTCATCCATGTTCTGCCCTCATTTACTACAGAATAGTTTGCAAGTCAGTGGTGGTCTCTGCTTCCATTTGTCCTCATAGAAATACTACCTTCTTATCACACCCATATGTGAACATCAACAGTATCTTAAAAAGTGCTCTTTTCTAGATGTGAAACTCCACAAATAAGACACTGGCAAAAGTTGACATGCACCACAGCTACCTTTGTACAGGTTCCAAAACAGGAAAAGTTCTCCTCTGCTTGCAGTAGTGCTACCAACATGACCAAATAAATTGACACTGGGATCCCAAAAGACACGATCAAAACACAACACGACCTAGACACAAAAAGAATCAAGTTAGAAAGAGTGCACAGATCAAATAAAAATAAAGACAATTACACCCATTGATGCTGAATCATAGAATCACAGGCTGGTTTGGGTTGGAAGGGACCTCAAAGTCCATCCAGCCCCACCCCCTGCCATGGGCTGGGACATCCCCCCACCAGGCCAGGATGCCCAAAGCCCCATCCAACCTGGCCCTGGGCACTGCCAGGGATCCAGGGGCAGCCACAGCTTCTCAGGGCACCCTGTGCCAGGGCCTCAGCACCCTCCCAGGGAAGGATTTCTGCCTAATGCCTAATCTAAATCCCCCCTCTTTTAGTTTAAACCCATTCCCCTTGGCCTGTCCCNATGATGGAAAACATGGGTCCCCTCCATAATTAAATGGGTGACCTGGTCACCCAGGACCTGGAGAAGGCTGAGTTACTTAATGACTTTTTTTGCCTCAGTCCTCACTGGCAAGGGCTTCAGCCACACTGGCCAAGTTGCAGAAGGCAAATGCAGGGACTGGGGGAAGGAAGAACCACCCGCTGTAGGGGAAGATCAGGTTCCAGAATGCCTAAGGAACCTGAAGGTGCCCACGTCCATGGGACCTGATGAGCTGCATCTGCAGGTCCTGAGGGAACTGGCGGATGAAGTGGCCAAGCCACTCTCCATCATATTTGAGAAGTCATGGCAGGCCAGTGAGGCTCCCACTGACTGGAAGAAGGGAAACATAACCCCCCTTTTTAAAAAGGGGAAAAGAGAAGGCCGGGGGAACTGCAGGCCAATCAGTCTCACCTCTGTGCCTGGCAAGATCATGGAGCAGATCCTCCTGGAAACTCTGCTCAGGCACATGGGAAATAAGAAGGTGAATAGTGACAACCAACATGGCTTCACTAAGGGCAAATCTTGCCTGACAAATTTCGGTGTCTTCTATGACGGGTTACAGCTCTGGTGGACAAGGGAAGAGCAACTGATGTCATCTACCTGGACTTGTGCAAGGCATATGACACTGTCCTGCACAACATCTTTGTCTCTAAATTGGAGAGGCATGAATTTGATGGATGGACCACTCTGTGGATAAGGAACTGGCTGGATGGCCGCATTCAGAGAATTGTGGTCAGCAGCTCAATGTCCTAATGGACATCAGTGACGAGCAGTGTTCCTCAGGGGCAGGCTGGATGGGGCTTTGGGCAACCTGGTCTAGTGGAGGGTGGCCCTGCCCATGGCAGGGGGGTTGAAACTAGATGATCTTTGAGGTCCCTTCCAACCTCACGTTGCATGCCACCCAACAGACGTATTCATTACATACACATTTCAGATTCTACCTATCTTAACACCTGGTCTGCTGCAGTTCCCACAATGACAAAGTCACCTTGTTAAGGTTGCCAAATCCCATACGCTGCACAGCAGAAGTTTTCCACTCAGGAAGAGGCGGCACAAACTGTACTGCTGGAGGCTGCTGTTTCAATACTCCCAAGGGAAGAGTACACAGCACAGCATCACATTTGTAAATGAAAGTTTGGCTAGTAGATCGGGTATTTACAGCTATCACTTCACAGCCTGGAAAGGGGAGAGAAAAACAATCATTCACTAGGCCAGGAGGCAAGAGCACTGGATTAAAAATTAAAGAAACTAGGATAGAAACATACCCACATCAGAAAATAGTCAATTTATGGGGACAGCTTTACACTAACAATTACTTAACTTATAGGCAAGTAAATGTAACTGGTCATATAGCTTCATTCCTGAAAGCATAATTTACACAGCATCTAAAAACAGCCATACTAGGATAAGCTCAAAGGTTCGCCTAGGCCAGGAAATTATATTTAAGTATATGCATAAGCACACAGCAAGTAGAGAGTGAGCAGCTTATTGAGTTGTTCTCCCAGCTGACAGTTTCTCGAGACCAATGTTTTGAAGAACAACAAAAAGATATATTCCTTCCATTTATTTGAGTCCATATTACGTTCATTTATACTTCTTAGATCAGATTCTATGGCATCAAGTCTTAAGCAGTCCAAGACCTCACTCCAAGTGCTTCCATCATTTAAGAAATGGAAGAATGAATGGGAACTTGTGAATCAGTAAATACAACCGAAAAGGATGGTGCCACACCAGCCATAGAAATAAGCAAAAAACATTAAAAATTAATAAATCTCTCACAGCTTCCTAGCAATTAATCACAATAAGCAACGTGACTGTTTATCTAACCCAAACCGTATCATGGAAAAAGTATTTGAGATCAGTCTTCACATCTGCTACCAGAAGCAGATCTGAAATCTAATTTCTATGATCATACTCCCTCAGTGCAGTTTTCCAGAGGAGGTGCTGTCATTTACCTGAGGCTGTATAGCGAACCTGCCGAACCGCTGTGTTCAGTTTAATATCCAGCCCTTCTGCCAAGGCTACTGGCACACAGGAATATCCATTCCTCACAGTTAGGTGACTGCCTGTGAATTCAAAGTCATCATCCTAAAACGGAGATGCGTAAGAAGTATGGATTTATAATGAAATCACATAATCCAACAGAAAATAATCAGCAACTCTACACAACAATATTTTTAAACAGTGAGTCAAATAAATTTGAAACACTTTCTGTTTATTAGTCAAGTAATAAGTACAGGAACTTTCAGTAGGCAGAGATTGTTTTGGCACTAACATAAAGATGTCTGGAATTTCATCAGCAAATAATAATCATGTAAGAGCTCAGTATCTGCATAGAAACTAATAGTACTTCAGTGTTTAGAAACTGTTAATATAGCTCCATGAGAGTCAAATAACTAACTTAATATATTCAGCAATATACTAAAAAATTAATTAGCTACCTGGTCCCAGTGCTTCAGTGAAAGTGTCGATAGGGGTGTCGCATTAGCAAATTCTAGGTTTGCAAAATGCCAGTCAAGTATTTGCCTGTCTCTCGATGACAGATAAACATCACTAGGAAAAGAAAAAGCATAATATAAAGACACTTAGTTTGCTAGAGTAGGACGTCGCAAGTGCATTGCTTTTGAAAATTTCTTCTCAGTCTTTTTCGTTTGAGTCCCTCCTTAACGGAGAAATAAATTTTAAAAAGAACACAAGGAGATTTGCTTTCAAACATTCGGACCTCCTTCATGAAAGATGAGTATCAAAACCCAGCAAATTCACATTTTCAAAGTAGAGTTCATGTAAAATATTCTAAGTGAAGCTAGAAACTTAACTCTAGAAATAAAAAGTTACCTGTATGAAGACGACAACTAAAAACCTAGTAATAATTACACAGAGCACAAAATAATATTCTGCCAAAATCAGGAGGATCGGGATGCTATCGTTATTGATGGTATTTCAAATCTCAAAGGCTTCCCGAGATCAGGCACTGGGTGCAGCAGGGATTTCCAATGTAACACACCCGAGCGAAGAACCACAATTTTTGTCACAGTTATCTCTAAAAACGAGGAAGATGAGTTCTAAAACTGAGGGAGCTCAAAATTTATGTTTATACCTAACCCCTTGAGTTACCATAATTAAAAGAAAGCATACCATAGCATTTTTGAAACTCAGTGAAAGGTAGTTTTAAAAAAACCTGCTTTCCTGAATATTTATTTTTATAGTTTGTATTCTACCTTGGTGGATTGGCTTCAAGTTCTTGTAACTTCTCTTCCAGCTTTCCTTGTGTTTCTGCCAACTCATCATACTCCTAATAAGATTAAAAGCTAACATTAAAATCCGTTTTCATCATGTAGCATCAGACTAGACCTAATCTCAAGAGAAATCAGTGGAAGATTCATGGTTTTAGTAGCATCTAAATCAAGTTATTTTTTCAAAATTTAATCCAGTGTATTTTGCCCTTCTACTGTTCAAATATACAGGAGTCTATGACATATCACAGAAAACATTAATATCCTATTATTTCATGAATTTAAACACTCAGATCTGAAGAACATGAAGGTCCATTACAGTCTTGATATTTTAAGGGTCCCTACGGTACTGAGAGCTTTTCCACATTGCACAAAATGTTATTTATATTCTTCTTTCTCTCTTAAAAGATATAGTTAATATTAAACAGAGTTCTCCAAAGCAGAACTAGTCATGCAAAAGGCAAAGACAAAATCTAATTCAAGCTTCTTTCAGAGTTGTTTATTTCTCTCCTTATTTAAAAAAAAAAAAAAAGCAAGCAACAAACAGTGTCAGAACTAGATACAATCATTTTCCCTCAAGGCAGAATAATTTGGAGTGCCCACTAACAGTGAGAAGAGCACAAAGCTGTTCGTTAATGACAAAATAGAAGAGCTCTTACTTCTGTATATACACAATGTCGTGGTTCAGCCCCAGTCGGAGGCTGAGCCCCACAGCCGCTCGCTCACTGCCCCCGTTGGTGGGATGGGGGGGAGAATGAGAACAAAGGGGAAGCCTCCTCCAGTTGAGATAATGACCATTTAATGGGTCAGCATGACGAACCCAAGGGACCAGATGCTCAGCCCGCACCCAGCCCGTCCCAGAGCAGTGCGACCCCTCCTTCCCGGCCAGCCCCCTTTTATGGGGAGAATGATGGCACACGGTATGGAATAACCCTGGCCAGCTCGGCTCACCTGGCCTGGCTCCTGAAAATTAACCCTATCCTAGCCAAAGCCAGGACAACAAACACACTGAGCTTCCAGATAAAGGTATGTATCTTCTGTTGAAGAAGGAGCTGAAAAACCATCCATGGTTCTATCTGACCTGGGTTAGCAAGGTGTCTTTCACCATCACAGAAAGAACAGTTTTCCATGATTTCTTTTAAGGCATCAAGAGACACACAGAGGGGAGGACTACCTCTGTTTGTCAAGAGAGCTCTGTAAATGATGATCTTTGGAGAGAAAGAAGTCTTTTACTCAGGAAACCACTTTTTTTTTTTTTTAATCTCAGAGAAAGAACATTTCTTTTCAAATACAGGATTTCCATGCTATTGTGGGACCCAGCAGTACTAAAGACGAAGTCTGACCTAAAATTTAGCCTTCAAAATATTAAATGCTGTCTGACACGAGCCAGCACAGACTGTTACCTCAAACTGAGCCTTCAAAACGTTAGTACTCTGTCAGGAGCCACAAAAGACTCATGATACCTAAAGATACTTAATGCAGCTGTTAGCAGTATTACAACCCCGAGTTACCATCAATCACATGCTTTTGAGAGTGTTGCAGTGGGAGATGTGGAAACATGCACTGGGTAATTTTATCTGGCTGCTGAAGTCCTGAGAAATCACTGCCTTAAGTGCTGTACGTATGTCATCCTTTACCTTGCAAAGTGCAGTCAGATCTCTGTGTTTGCTTTTCACAAGGAACTCTGCAGTAATATCCCGAGGTGGTTTCACTTCTGATGCTTCCTTATACTGCTGATGAAGTTCTTTAATCTTCTCTTTTAAATTCACCATCTTTTTCAGGTGGAGTAGAAAAAGGGAGAAAGGGGAGGGGGGAAGAGATGAGGGAAGGTAGAGTTAATCAAGTTAGTGTGTAAAATGGATATTCATCTCAAACTATGCTGTTATACCAAAGAGGTTTCCTGTTTTTGGCCTATGTTACTTATATACAATTCTACCTTCAAGAAACCACAATAAATACCACCAACCCCAAAACAACACGACTTAAACCCAACATCACTGATTTCTTACAAAATATATTGCAAGGAGGATGTGGGGAACTACAAGCCTGTCAGCCTGACCTTGGTGCCAGGGAAGGTTATGGAGCAAGTCATCTTGAGGACAATCACACAGCATGTACGTGACAACCAGGGGATCAGGCCCAGCCAGCACAGGTTCATGAAAGGCAAGTCCTGCCTGATCAACCTCATCTCCTTCTATGACCAGGTGACCCACCTGGTGGATGAGGGAAAGGTTGTTGATGTGTCTGCCTGGACTTCAGCAAAGCCTTTGACACGGTCTCCCACAGCATTCTCCTGGAGAAGCTGGTGGCCCATGGCCTGGACAGGTACACTCTTCACTGGGTTCAAAACTGGCTGGATGGCCAGGCCCAGAGAGTGGTGGTGAATGGAGTGAAATGAAACTGGCAACCAGTCACGAGTGGTGTGCCCCACAGGTCAATATTGGGGCTCATCCTCTTTAATATCTTTATTGATGATTTGGATGAGGGAATTGAGTGTACCCTTGCAGACAACACCAAACTGGGGGAAAGTGTCAATCTGCTGGAGGGAAGAAAGGCTCTGCACAGGGACCTGGACAGGTTGGATCGATGGGCAGAGGCCAATGGGATGAGGTTCAATGTGACAAAGTACCAGGTCCTGCACTTGGGTCACAACAACCCCAGGCAGCGCTACAGGCTTGGGGCAGGGTGGCTGGAAAGCTGCCTGGAAGAAAAAGATCAGCTGGACATGAGCCAGCAGTGTGCCCAGGTGGCCAAGGCGGCCAGCAGCATCCTGGCTGGTATCAGGAAGAGTGTGGCCAGCAGTACCAGGGCAGTGATCATCCCTTGTACTGCTGGGGCCGCACCTCAAGTACTGTGTTCAGTTTTGGGCCCCTCACCACAAGACAGACACTGAGGTGCTGGAGCGTGTCCAAAGAAGGGCTACAAAACTGGTGAAGGGTCTGGAGCACAGGTCTGATGACGAGCGGCTGAAGGAACTGGGAGTGTTTAGTCTGGAGAAGAGGAGGCTCAGGGGAGACCTTGTTGTTCTCTACAACTACTTGAAAGGGAGTTGTGGCGAGCTGGGGGTCGGCCTCTTCTCGCAGATAACTAGTGATAGGACAAGGAGGAACGGCTGCAAGTTGGGCCAGGGGAGGTTCAGGTTGGAGATGAGAAATTTCTTCTGGGAAAGGGTGGTCGGGCATTGGAACGGGTTGCCCAGGGAGGTGGGGGAGTCCCCGTCCCTGGGGGTGTTTAAGGAAAGGTGGGATGTGGTACTTAGGGACATGGTTTAGTGGGGAATACAGGTGGCAGGGGATGGCTGGACTAAATGATCTTGGAGGTATTTTCCAACCTTAATGATTCTATGATTCTAAGTAACTTCAGACACGAGAGCTGTCCTCATGCCTTTTTCATTTGAGAAATTTAGATGGACAAGTCAAAATGTCATCTACCACAACGAAAAACATTTTAAGTAGGCCTAAAACACTATTTCTATAGGACAAATCAGATCTGTGGTAAAGAAAACATTTTAAAAATAACCCCCCCAAAAGCCTCAGTCATTATCAACATCTCTAAAGAAACACTACGACAACACTGTTTATCCTCTCCCTTTCTTGTCCCATATTTATGTATTATAGAATTCTGCCTAATCACTTATGTGCTCCTCCAAAAACAGAGACTCCTTTCTCCAAACAGTGCTTCTAGGCAGGACTTAAACAAACAGCATTAATGGCAGCTGATATTTTTCCATGGAAGTTTTTGTACATTTTGCCAGTTTGAGGAATGCAATGCTTTCCTCTTGGTCTAAATGTCATCATCTCACCTTGTTAAGGAGATCTTTCAATTCCTCCTGTGTTTTCACAATTTTTTTCCAGTGTTCAATCTGCTCATCCTTCACATGCTTCTCCTGCAATCTGGAACAGGTAAATAGTGAGAGTCAATTCAGCATAAAATCCTGGAGTTACTGAGAAAACTTATCACAATCTTATCAGCGTAACTCAATGAAAGCGCATCAGGGGATATTTTAGTAAATACTCATATGGCCATTAGAAAATTAACACAAGTTTCTGTAAATAAGGGATATTTGGCTAGCTAAAAACGTGAGTCTGAATTTACCTACTATTATTGGAAGGCACATTACAAATGCCATTAGCTTTCAAGTAGCTTAAGCGGGCTGTACGTACACCAATTCACACTGAGTCAATTATCCACTGTCAGTTACTGTAGTAGTGATTTTCAGGAAGCTTTCAGGAAAAGATGTTTGCTCCTTTAACCATCTTTGGCATACTTTGCTTCAACAAACAAGAAACACATACACAAACAAGAACTCCGTAGAGACCAAACAGCTTACCCTAGGAGCATCACAACTGTTTCAGGCATCTTCTAGAAAATCTTCCAAAAAATAGGAAAGCCTACCACAAAGAGAGAACTCACTTACTGTATGACAACCTCCAGAGCCTGACCCAGGGAGACAGGTTTATTATTGAGAACATTAAAATCCAGCTGATGACTGAGGTAGGAGGTTGCTTCCAGAAGACGATTAAATTCTTGCTCCACCATTTCATCTTTCTCTTTTGGAACCTAAGAGTCAAAAGAACAAAAACTTATTTATGAATAGACTATTAAGAAGGAAAAAAGAAAAAATATAGGTCACCAAAACTCAAAGCCTCAGAGACAAGACACTTGAGTAGCACAGAGAAAAATTTAAAAGAAATGAGAGCAATGATACAGATTACCTTCTCTAGATCAGTCTAAATTCACACCACCTTATAACAAACTCAAAATCCTACCATTCCCCAACTCAGAGGGATGAGAACAGCAGGGCGCAGATAAATTCTTAGAGCAGTGCCCAAAAGGTATCACGCGCCCTAGAGCGACATTTCAAGAGTACAAAACAAAGTAGCAGAGAATAGCCCTTGTAAACATGTATTTAATACCCTTAGCTCTCTCAAATGACCACGCAGCAAAATCTGCACCACACAAAGCCACTTTGCCAGGACGTCTCAAAGAGCTACAAGAAGAGCTGGCAAATCACAATGACAAGCAACTTCTGCATGAGGAAAGCAAACCAATTCATGGGCACATGAAAGGAAGTGATCATCCCCCTGTACTTGGCACTGGTGAGGCTGCACCTCGAGTACTGTCTTCAGTTTTGGGCCCCTCACTACAAGAAGGACATTGGGGTGCTGGAGCATGTCCAGAGAAGGGCAACAAAGCTGAGGAAGGGTCTGGAGCACAAGTCTTACAAGGAGCAGCTGAGGGAACTGAGGTTGATCAGTCTGGAGGAGGCTCAGACCTGGTCACTCTCTACAACTACCTGAAAGGAGGCTGTAGTGAGATGGGTGTTGGTCTCTTTTCCCAAGCAAGAAGTGGTAGGAAAAGATAAAACAGGCTAAAATTGCTTCAGGGAAGGTTTAGATTAGATATTAGGAAAAAATTCTTCACCAAAAGTAGTCAGGCACTGGAATAGGCTGCCCAGAGCAGTGGTGGAGTCACCGTCCCTGGAGGTGTTAAAAAAACATGTAGAAGTGGCACTTTGGGACATGGTTTAGTAGGCGTGGTGGTGCTGGTTGACAGTCAGACTTGATGATCCTAGAGGTCTTTGCCAACATTAAAGATTCTATGATTCTGCAAAGATTTACTTACTGGAAGGTGTGTTCATCGAAGCTCCAGAAGTTTGCCAATGGGACAAAAGACCACTCTGATGGTAGGATGGCTCTATGCAATCACAAGGTTTTAGAAGGCTTGGCATATCTCAGTGAAGTAGACAGACAGTAAACTTTACCTTTTAACAGTGATTAACATGAATAGAATAGAATAGAATATTTCAGTTGGAAGGGACCTAAAACAATCATCTAGTCCAACCACCTGAACAATTCAGGGCCAACCAAGTTAAAGCATTGTCCAAATGCCTCTCAAACACTGACAGGTTTGGGGCATTGAACACCACTCTGCGAAGTCTGTTCCAGTGTTTGACCACCCTCTCAGTAAAGAAATGTTTCCTAATGTCCAGACTAGAAGTCCCCTGTTGCAGCTTTGCACCACTCCCATGTGTCCCATCATTGGACACCAAGGAGAAGAGATCAGCACCTCCCTTTCCACTTTTCCTCAGGAATGGTAGCATTTGACTGTACTGAAGATACTCATTTAAATAGCATCTCTGCTGCCACTGTGGAAATATCAGTTCGGTGATGATGGTTGCATATGTAGAGAAGAACAAGCACTACATGGCATTAACATCTGGTAAACCCAGTCCAGGTTAAGCAAAGGATAGAGAGAAAACACTGATAAGTATAAGAGAAAGATCAGCATGAGGAGAAGGAAAAAAAAATAAAATCATTCACTTCAGAAAGACTGGGAAACCTCTTGGATGATTGCTGACCAGAACAAAGAGAGTTTGAGAGGTCCCATTAACAGCGCTACGGCCTATCCCTATGACTCTATCAGATGGTTGTTTTCCAATCGTTATTCACCCCTAACTCAAAGTATACCCTGTGTCAACTTGGAAGTTATATCAGCATCTCATTGCTCTAATTAGGATCCCTCCTTCCACTTTGCAGCTGGCCACTCTGAGCATTCATTCTTGTGCTAACGTTATCTTCTACCTCTGTAGATCATGGGACAGGGAGAAAATCGAAAAAGAAAAAAGGTAAAATGTGTGGGTTGATATAAAGACTGTTTAATAGGACAGAAAAGGAACATGATGATGATGATAACAACATAATACACAAAAATAAGTGGTGCACAGCACAATTTCTCACCATCCGAAGCCAATGCTCAGTCTGCTTCTGAGCCACAATGCCTGCTGGCCAACCCTCCACTATATATTAAGCATGACATCATATGGTATGGAATATCCTTTTGGCCAGTTGGGGTAAGCTGCCCTAGCTGTGTCCCCTCCCAACTTCTTGGGCACCCCCCCACCTTCTTGGTGGCAGGACAGTGTGAGAAGCTGTGTAGCAGCAACTGAAATATTAGTGTGTTATCAACACATTCTAAACCCAAACACAGCCCTGTACCAGCTGCTAGGAAGAAAATTAACTCTATCACTGTGCAACCAGGCCACATAGCTATGCTGCAATATTATTGCACTGCCTAAAAATGGATACACACCACTCCTCCCCCTCTTCCTGGAAGCCATCCCCTGCTAGACCTATAGCCTAGTAGCAAATACACTTGAGATACTGTTTTGATGAACCTTTTAAAAAGAAATAGTATTAGGCTTACAGCTTGTCCATTTGCTTCATAAAGTGGGCATTTTTGTTTGATCTTAGCCAGTTCCATATTCACTTGTTTGCTGACCACAGCCATGGGATTTCCTCCTGAAAAACATTTTGTATGGTTAACAGAGTACTCCTGCAAAGTTTGTCTGCAATAAATAAAAATTCCACATTTAAAGCTATTTCAGAGACTGAACACAACAAATCTAGGTTATTTATCTACAATAAACTCAGGTTTTATTGTAGGTTTTATAGTATTTTATTTCACTGCATTACTGAAGGATATTCTACATGAAACACCTGCCTATCATCTTAGCACAGTAACCAGTATTAATAACTGATGCCATCCCATAAACCAACATGAAATAGGAAGAAATATGACTTGTTTGTCATTATTTTAAAAACTAGTTTGAAAATCAGTTCGAGAAAGGACTTTTGAGGCTTAAATCCTAACTTTAAGACAGGCTTTCTCTTCAGAATGGCTCTGTGCTTCATTCCCTCTCCTCCCATTTTTTCCCCTGTGTAAATGAAAAAACATATTCCATCTCTGTGGGGTCTCTCCCATCTTTAACTTTGCTATTTATTTGCTCTTACTTTGCTCTTAGCTACTCAACTGATTCCCCTCACTACATTCCTACTTCTCCATGTTCAATTTCAGCTTATACTTTGGAAAATCCAATGGAACAACTAAGAGAGTTACCAAGAAATTCAGTCCGCAGACCTGAACTCAGAGGCAGCTGGCTAAAGCAGCTTTAGAAAGACTTGCTCAGCAAGTGCAAAAAACCCAGTGCAGATACCACCTTAAAGGAATGGAGCAAAGGAACAAACACACAAAAGGGCAGCATGCCAAGGAAAGAGCAAAGAATTCCACTAAGTACAAGCAAACTGTAAAAGAATGGATCTACAACAGCTTGATGCCATGGCAGGCACCTGTATGACTTCAGTGACCAACGAGCGCTACGGCACTAACAAAAATCCCAGCCCTTAGTGTGCGCTGCCATCTCTTCTGAAGATTCACTGATGAAAAATGTTACCTGCCAAAGAGGCTGAACTGGAGAGTCTACTTTTCAAATAGTTAAAGATACCAAATTAATTTTGCCCGTGAAAGATTCGTATCATCTTGTCCCACAATTTTCCCCCCTGTTCCTTTTTGTTTTTAAAAACTTACCAAGTCCTGTTACCACCATTGCTCCTAGATCAGCGACATAGTTCCCTTTGCGAAAGGTAGCAACTCTTCCTCCTACTCGGTCCTTTTAAAAGCACAATATATTAAACCTCCAGTAACACTTGGCAATACATCTCCACTTAATCACTGAAACTTCTCCAGAACGTAGAATAAATATTCTCCTATCCAAAGGTTCAATAAATAGAATGTACACTTTTCCAAGACCCTCTGCAAATTAACACTTGATCTCAATCAATTTGCCTAAGTTAAGGAATAAAGTGTTTAACTGGCATTGGTTGGGGAGGGGCAGTGAAGATGCGTAATCTGATTTGGACAGATTTAGCTGTATCTACAGTAGGATCTACTGTGATTCTAAAACCAATCCTTCATTGTCCACAGATTAAGTTACATACTAGATTTTCTCCTCCCACTTCCTACCACAAAATCCAATAGCTATACAGGAAATGATTCAACTGTGCTTGAGAAAACTAAATTTTAAGGTTAGAAAAAAACATCAGCCAATTATTCCTACCTATTCTCCACAGAGAAGCCAGTGATCCATCAAGAAGATAAGCACAAATCAACAGCCCATTTTAGAAGCAGGGAAAAAAGAGTTTTTTATTCTGGACACATACTACTGACTTAAAGATGATACTTATTTTCCTACCACTTTAAACTTAATAAGGAAAAAAAAAAGCCACCTTCCCTATTCTCAGCCCAGCTAGCAGGATGATATCAGAAAGAAATATCAACTGCAGCTGGGCAAACATTCCAAACAGCTACCAATTTAAACGGGTAGATTGATTTTTAATAATTCAAATCAGCAATTCAGAAGCATGTAAACTAATCGTCTAACAGTTACAGAAAATGAGTAGACACAAAGAAACTACAACCTGAATTACTGAAATCATAATGTGACAAAGCACCACACAGCCTTAAAAACCCCAAAATTACAGGCTATTCAAGAATAGTTTAAATAGCCTCTTGCCAGATCTACATACTGGTTAAAATAAAGATGCATAGAACAAAACCCAGGTTACAGCACAGATCTCTCTCTTCCATCTTAAAAAAAAAAATCCAAAACCCAAAACAAAACAAAAAAACACCCCATGATACATTCAGGTGAGCAAGAGACTCTCAAGATTGTCGTGCTCTTCTTCTCTGTAGTGATATGGAACCTGTCAAGCACAGAGCCAGCAGCTCTTGCACCCTAGCAATAAGAACAGTAGCTAGCAAAATTAAAAGCCTGAAACATTACTCTAAAAACTTAAACAGATTACTTTCATTTGTGCTAGAAAAGTGTCAGAAGTAAACACACAAACAAAATTAAGTTGGAGAGTAAAACATGAGATATTCCAGTTTAATTGGTCAATGGATTTACTTATTTTAAATTAGTATCAAGCTGTTATTGATTAGATTATATGAAAAAACTTCAACTTCAAAAAAGAGGAGATTCCAACTTAGCGCTAGCTATAGAAGGATACCTTGCTACTGGAAGAACACACACCACAAAATGTAGCTCTACATAAGTTTAAACCCTCTGTTAAACACACAGTAATAAACAAGAATTAAATGCAGATTTAAAAGGTGCAAGAAAAATAGCCTGCCTGATGTTGTATAGCGATTCCAAACAATGATTCTATTCAATGAACAAGTTCTCGAAATACAAACTTTTATTCTCCCTTCCAGTGAAAAATCAGCTCCTAATCATGAAAGGAAGAAGGTTCCAGCCTGTTACTGGTGTAGGCATATGACACCAGCACCTGAACATACAGTTCACCCCTGAGAAAGCATTAGCCAACTCCCAGTGAAACCAGATACGCTTGTTTCCAACTGAGGCAGGTTTAGAACTCCTCAATACATCCCAGCTGCCTGTAACTACACACCAGCTTACCCATCTCGGGCATGCTGCTGGGATACTTCGCCTTATGTTAGTACTGACTGGGGGTACTGGTTCAGTTTCTGTACAGAAGTAAAATAGCACCGAAATTCATACCCTGGCTTCCAGAACTGTGACATCCATGCCAAAACTCTGCAACTGGCGAGCTGCTGCCAACCCAGAGACTCCAGAACCGATAATGATCACCTTTCCAGTCTTCTTGGCTGAAGAAAGGGAAAAACAAGCTACAGGTTCTATACGTGCATTACTACATTGCAAGCGGTCATGTTAAAGTTTCATTTAAGAGATACCAGGAGCAAAAAGGAGCCTTTCTTCTCACCCATAGTTCTGACAGAACTAACTCTTTGATGAATAGCCACAAAGAAAATGGAAGCAATCATGTACATAATATAGTAACAGTAAAACACTTCACAATTTTTTTTAATGAGACAGCTACAAAAACACACTAGTAGTGCATCTGTGTCAAGGAAGAAAACAGGAGGAAAAATACTGCTGAAGGATAATTGTTTGAAGAAACTGATTCTTAACTACCATGGGACAAAGTATCAGTTTTATTCTTTGCTCCAGAAAAATAAAGCCTAGAAAGGACAGACAAGTTCAGCACTTCTAAAATTCAAGCACCATATAAACACATAACAGATCTAAGTACAACATTGTGTTTCTGTCCTTTGTTATTCAAACCAGGAACAAAGATAACTCACTAAATGCTGACAGCCACCCAATTATCTACAGAAGTTTTGCAAACACTTTCCCCTCTCAAAGCAATTTACTTAAATACATGGCTTCTCCACGCCAAAAGGAAAAAAAAAAAAAAAAAAAAAGCATGATCTACAGCCAAACGGCTTTACAGGCTTATTTTCATTTTCTCAGCATCACAAACTTTAGAAAAAAAAAAATCACTCCAAAATTTGTCCTCTAACAAATCACAAAACAATTAAAACAAAACTCTGATTACAGACAATTTAAGTTTCTTACTTGGAAGGGGCTTCACTCTTTTGTAGATACCAAAATTGATTAGACCATGCCGCTCCAGATAGCTGTGTACTCTGTGAACAAGCACCGTATCACCTAAAAAATTGTAATGTTTTAAAGTTATTCTGTATGTTCAGCAGCATGTATGTACTGAAAACATATTCACAAGCAAACATGTATCAGCAGCAGCAACCCAGTGAAGTCACACTGAACATATTCCTGTCTGCAGCTCCATCTGCCCTACTGAAGAATCCATCCTCCTGAAGAAGGCTGAGGATGAAGTTTCCTAAAAACCACAAGCTGTTTTCCATACTATAACGCAGTTTTGACTACTGCCTGAAAAGCAGTACAGGACATTAAATGCTTCGATTTATCTAGTGCAGAACAACACCTTTTCTGAAACTGACTGCACAAATCTGGAGATCTTTACACAGACCTGTAATGCCATTTGTCAGTATTAAGCCAACCCACTACTGAGGCACCAAATTCTCATTTTTGTTTTTTTATAAACACAGTAATTCACTATTTTGGATACTTGATTCTGTATCTGTGTTCACTTCAGCATTCTTTTCTTTACTTACTTTTTCTTTATGGCTCCCCTCCACCCTTTCCCACTTTACTGGGATCTTTTTTGAGAAGGGCGGAACAGGCTCCATCTGCAAGCAATAAATCCTCGCTTTTATTGCCTTCTTTCATCATGGCCAGTCCGTTCAAGTCTTATGCAACTTTTTAATGTCTCACAGAAGCCTTATGATTAAGAAAATCTCTCAGCTGCAAACCACCATGAAGTTGTGGCAAACCCTAAAAGCTGCATGTGAACTCACTCACATGAAACTTCTGTAACAACCCATTTTTTTACCAGTTTTTTTGAGTTCTGCTGGGGATATATTTCTTTACCAGACAAACAAACCTGAAACCGAGCATACTGCAATATCCCATTCTGTACACAAACACTCATGGAGCACCACTAACAAAGGACCCATTTGAAATCCTCTTTCTATTCAGAGCAGCTTTTCCCCAACCAAAACTAAAAAAGAAGAGCAGTAATACATACAGCATGGTTTTGGCAGTGAAAGATTTGACTTACTATTATAAGGCGCTTCTAATTGTTGGATAGTTGCCTCAAATGTCAGCTGAATCTTTGGGTTATCCAACCAGAGCTGCAGCTGTATTTAAACAAACAATAAAAGACATTTTATCAAGCAATACAAGAGGTGTTTACCACATGCATGTTTGTTACCAAATACTCTCAGGAGATGAAAAACTCTCATGAGTTTAACTTTGGTCGTGCTATTCAAGCTACACTGAATTTGCCTTCCAGTGTTCTTTAAGGTGCAATACAGTCCCTTTTAACTTCCTACACCATTTCAATTAAGTGGAAACGTATTAAATTTGCAATTTCTTAATCACATACAAGAAAACATATGTGGCAAGAACAAGAGCTACAAAATGGAAGCGCCAGAATGCTTATAATTACAGCCCTCCTTCTACCTGCATGGCAAGTGTGATGCGTGCCCAGGTAAAATACCGCACAACAGCAGCAGCATCTGACTTTTAGCATCAAATTTCACAAGGTTTTTGTAAAACCTACAGAAGTACTTATCTTATGAAGTTTATTTATCTCAGACCTTTAATCATCTAATCCATCTTCACTGATACAAGACACTACCATGGAACACACTGGCCATGCATGCACAAGAACATTTAGAGGACAATCACAGTTCAAAAACCAAGCAGAAAGAGCTGCCTGTGAAATATTTTTTCTAGCGTGAAGTGACATAAAAGCAGAAAATAATAGAATCACAAGTGCTTTCCCACCAGAACTCCTAGTTCATGGCATGGATGGCAATAGTTAAACAACATTTTACTGATCGATGCTAGATCTAGGTCATACATAGCATCCCCACACGATTTTACATTTCAGAGTTAGTCATTTATTTGGGATTTCTCTACAGTTGTACTACTGAACATCACAGCTCCTCACAGATACCAAATTAAAGTGGAAATCATAAGTATAATGAACAGGAAAGATTCAGAAATAATTTCCATACAATTTGGGTGGCCATTTGAGGCAAATTTCACCTTTAACACAGTACTTTCCTCTTGCTTTCCAAGTAATTTCTAGCAAAGTTCTTTCTGATCATTTCCTAGTGCTACATACCAAAATGCTAAGATCCCATTCTCAGCTGCAGGAGTACAAAGCCCATAATCTAGGTTTTTATATATAAATCTCTATGTATGTATAGATACAATTACTTCCATTATGCACATTAGTTTACCTTTATTTAAAATTAATTTCATCTGCTATGTTATCACCCAGTTACTCGAGAGTCTTCATCCTCTGCAGTTTTCACAGTCCTCATTTTATTACCTAAAATAACTTAGTATGCAGATGACCATTTCTTTACAAATTGATTTTTAGACCCTCTACGCATACACAGAGCAGTGCAAGCCTTTAGAGATTTTACAGGATAAAGTCCTGAACCCTGTTTGTGTGCTGAGGAACCTAAAAGCATTGTCACAATTTAAAAGCATCATCTGCAGAACACAATAGTACAGCTTAAGTTTTTCTAAGGTTTATACTTCAAGCATGCTTGCCTGAACTCAGGCGAACGAAATCTCCAATGAATTATTTGAACATTGCCCCTTCTTTCAATATTTTAGGTTGCATGGAAGTTTGGAATTGGGCAGAAATGCTACAAACATTAAGCAGCAGAGTTTCATTTCTTCAACATTACAATTTCTTTTCTCAAATCAAAGCTGGCGAAGTAACTATTCTGTTCTGAGAATAAGCCATATGACTGGCTTGATGTCTCAGTATTACAGCAACTGAATGCAAAGCAAAGTAAAAAAACAAAAGCTAAGAGGTTTGCCTTATTCTAAGCATCAATGTACTGGACTGAATATTATTTTAAGTATTCTATAGACACTTAAGACGAAGTAATAGAACATTTGCACCAGCTTTCTGTTTATTTACCTTTTAAAAGCTGTATTAGCTGAATCGTGTAGTTTTGATGGTTGTTATGACCACGTTTTGGATATTGCAAATAGGCTACAGATTCTTTATGCTGCCTCACAGCATCACCTCAATTGAATAACACCTTCCTTAGCATGACTGGATGTCAGAAATGAAACATCACCACCTCAAAAACAAAAGGTCTGCCAACCATTAGACATGGTAGCTACCAAAATGTCTTTACGAGGTACACAAATGTCCTACCCTTTTTTCATCAATACTTTTACAATACACTTACGGTGCGGTTCCTGATGTATAGAAACACCTTCTGAGTCTGCTGTGGCCCACTGATTATATCAGGGAAGCAGGCAGCTTCTTGAGATGTCATACGGTCATGTGGAAGTCTGCTCTGGAAAGCTGCACCCTCCACACCTACAATAAAAAGACAAGTCGTCTACAGGCACTGCAAAAGGAACTGCTAAATAAGTATTTTGACACTACCCTTCCTAGCCAGTGCATCCAGCCACAAGGTGATGCGGTGGCCATTTTCATGTCATGCTTTCATTTAGTCCTTTTATTTACTTCTGCAGGACATGCAGGTTCCTAAGTCAACAGTTCTTCGAATTACAAGTATCATCTAGGGTTAATGAAGAAAAGCTAGACTAGAGGGAAAAACAAAAAATAGAACCAATACACCCACAAAAAAACACCCAAACCTAAGAAAAACCCCAACCAACCATAAAAATAAGGGGGGTAGGTACACATATGAATATAATATATATTATAGATCTTTTATATAACATGTATACAATACCAATAAAACTGCTTTAGATGCTGTCCTTCATTTGTGTCGTTTCTACCAGAACATAAAACACATTTTGGAACAGTTCAAAGCCAAAAGATCCCTAAGATACCAACACAACGCCTACAGTCCTCCTCTCACCTGCTTTTCGAAGTTTCATTTGCACTGAACTCCTCAAGCTAGAGGAGTCCATCTTAACCTCTCCTTTTGCATATTTTGTATCATCACAGCAGGCAGTGCAATGAAATACAATCCTACTTATGCTTTTCCTGTGTCCCCTCCCCAGGTACTGCCTATACTCAACAACTACAGATTTCTGACTTTTTCTTTTAAATGCTCCATGTGTAAAAGACTAACATTGAACATACACAGCACACATTTTCTCTGCGGAAAGACTTCATTCACAGAGGCACCTGTAATTCTATCAGTTCAAATGCTGCCAATGTAGTTATATCCCCTACATTCCTCAATCTCATTTGAATGTTATACTATAAATAAGTCACAAACTACAACACAGCTGCATAAAGTGCACAGAGTAGAGTGCAAAATGCAAATCTTGAAGCCACAGCAAGCAAAATGAAATACTGAGATGTAATATAAAGCAAGAACAATATAAGTCTCCTATGTGCTAGAAAGTGACTTAAGATTAGGACAGAGGACATTCGATCTGAAAACATACAAGCCAATACATCCTAAGGCAAAAAAAACCCCACAAGTAATGCAGTAAGATTAAGATCATTTGCTGAAACTGGAATTGTTCAAAAGATTATAATAAATATCAAAGAAAAATATAAGCTTGCAGTGTGTTACACTAATCAGGACAACTGTTTGAAAGTTTGAAGTTAATGTACTGAGGTACACGTGTCACTACGGGGAGAGGAACTGTCGCCATTCTACTCCGGTGCAACCACACAGACCTTTACCTTTCAAGCATTTTTACATCCCAAAGTTGAAGAACAAAATTTAAGCAAGGAAACAGCTGTGAAAATAACAAAATTAATTCACAAGCAAAGATTAGAAGATCTGTGTGATGACTCAAGGTAAAGAAATCTGTCTATAATCATTTACAGGAATCTTACAACAAGAAGAAATTAGGAACAGAGGCTACAGAGCACTGCAAGAAAGTACAATTAAATTAACAATAGAAGTTGACACACCCGCAACACTTCTTGACACTAATATTCAGCCATGGAATAGAAACCTGTAGCTCTGCTAAAACTTCAGCTTCTCCAGTAACAAACATTCCCCAGCCCCTTTGCTGTCCTCCAGTCCAACGCTGGACCAAACATCTACGTATCAATGCGTATGCTAAACTACGAACTCCATAAAACTGTGCATGTAAACCAAACCAAAGTTACCAATTCTCTGACACTTTATTAGATGTTAACAAACCTTATTCAAGGTCCTAGATCATCAAGTGTTCGCAAAAAACCTCAGCAGCACAATTTTCAGAGAATGGTCATTTAAAGATTTGAAGCGCTGAACCTAACGCTCTCTTACAGGCTTACGCTAAACGAGCACGTCTTCTCCAGGTATCTGCTAAAAAGCACTGACTGTCGTGCAGTGAACAACCACCATGGGACTCTCAGACATGTGAATTTAAGGCAACTCACCAGTTTCTTGAAAAGTTTTGCAATTTATTTCTTCAAATTAGGAACAACACTTTATCTGGCTTCTCAACAGCCTTGGAAACAACTCCCGAGGTGGGTTTTTTGGGGTTTGGTTGTGTTTTTTTTAAGGCCACATGTCTTTCATGGCAAAACCCAAACTTTAAAACTAAAATGTCAGTATAGCTCTGAATAAGCCCTGGTATTTAGAAAAAAACAAATCAACGCCAACCGTAACCTGGGCTGCATCAAAAATAGCACGGCCAGCACATCAAGGGAGGGGATTCTGCCCCTCTGCTCCACTCTCATAAGACCCCATCGGGAGTACTATGTCCAGCTCTGGGGTCCCCAGGACAAGAAGGACATGGAGCTGTTGCAGCGAGCCCAGAGGAGGCCACGAAGACAATCAGAGGGCTGGAGCACCTCTGCTATGAAGACAGGCTGAGGGAGTTGGGGTTGTTCAGCCTGAAGCGAAGGCTCCAAGGAGACCTTAGAGCACCTTCCAGCACCTAAAGGGGGCCTACAAGAAAGCTGGAGATGGGCTGGTTACAAGGGCAGGGCATGACAGGAGAAGGGGGAATGGCCTTAAGCTGAAGGAGGGGAGATTTAGATGAGATATTAGGAAGAAATTCTTCCCCATGAGGGTACTGAGGCCCTGGCACAGGGTGCCCAGAGAAGCTGTGGAGGTCCCATCCCTGTCAGTGTCCAAGACCAGGCTAGATGGGGCTTTGGGCACCCTGGGCTGGTGGGGGGTGTCCCTGCCCATGGCAGGGAGTTGAGGTCCCTTCCAACCCAAACCATTCTATGATTCAATAACAGGGTTTAACATCTGAATTTAGAAAAAGTCTAGGTATTATCAGAGAAGATACCATTTTATTTAGTTCAACTACTGGAAGATCTTAGAAGAACTAGATGTCCTTGAATTCACTTTTCCAACCACACAGCTCAAAGTTAAATCAATTTCAGGCTGATTAATTTCACTCCCTCCCACCCTTAGGGCTTGTGTTTCATGAAAGCAACAGGTTAAAGAGTACCAGTTTAGAAGCACACACGCTTTCCTTGGGGCAGGCAGCCCTAAGGACTGTAGGAATGGCTCTGCCTACACTGGATTCTCATGCTCTCTTCACACACACACTCGCCACTTCCTGACATTCAGCATCAGCAACTAATGTCCTGGTTTTAATTATCTTCTTCCCTACAGAAGAAATCTTGAGGGTTGCTGTACATTTAAAGATGTACTGAAACATCTGCAGATGAGAAGCACTCTGAAGGAAAGTTGTTGACTGCTGAATCAGCCAACTGCTGTAGCCCACCCTCAGCACACATAAAATGCAAAATACGCAGAATGTCCAAACAGCCAATGCCTGCCTAAAAACGACATAGGCAATGCATCCTTAAGCCCACTACCTCCAACAGTCAGAAATTCTGTGCAAGTGGTAAGATCCAAGGCATCTAGGCTCCTTTACTTAGAACAGTAAGGATGCGCTCTCAGATTAGTATCTTAAAGGTGTATTTGCCTCAAAAAGAGCAACTTGGAGGTACAGAATAGGTTCTGAAGCCTTCAACTTCCATGCTTAAAACCCTAATCCTCAATCCTCAAGTGAAAGTGAAAGTGGTAGAGCTGGAGGAAGATTTTCAGTAGCAGTCTAAGTACTAAGAGTAAAGACACCAATTCTGTGAATTAAGCAATAAATGCATACTGCTAGCATCAGAACTTAAGTCACATGGCGAATGCAATTCACAATCCACTCCACTGAGAAGCAGACTAAGAATCTCCAATAGACAAATCTCATGGGCTAACCACCAGCACACAGCTCAAGCACAAACCCCTTCAAAATAAAAAAAAAAAAAACCAAAACCAAAACAACCAAAAGCAAAGGAGCAAAAAGGCACTCCACGCTCTGTTTCTTCAGAAAATCAGAAAAAAGGTTTACTGTGCTGAAGCCCAGGGTTTTCGGTGTCATTCTAGGTGGCAGAAACTAGCCAGGTAAGAAGTATCTTTTTGCACGTTTGGACTCCTCTAAACATGGAGAGGAGTGGAGGGATGAGAGATCGGCCTGAGGCATTTCAACATAGGTTAGCGTCCTTTTCCGCAGTCGGTACAGACCTCAACTGAAAGCTGAAAATACCCCTCACTTTTCTAACCAGTGGGTACACAGCTCCTGTAGCTCTCGCTAAGTTCTGGACAACCGCACCCATGCGCACTTGCAAGCATCAATCCCTAACTTGGCGGCTCTTGCTACTAAGTGGCAAGCATCAAACGCCACCCTCACCTGATGCTTGGCCGTCTCCATACCCTCCAGAATTGTCGTCTTGAAGTCCTCCTGCTTGCCCTGTGGAAGGAAAGAGGAGAACTCAGGGACCTTACTCCATAAGTTAAATCATACTGGACATAAAGGCCCGGCAGTTGGCGTTTTAGGTATTAAATTTCACCAACTAACTAAACGCATCTTCTGAGAATCCCATCTTCTGGAACCTAGGTTCAGGGCACCAAATTCTGTGGTCTTCTAAAGTGTTATCCATGTTACTGGAACGCTTTACGTCAGACTTTATGGGAAATAAAGTAGTACACAACATGTAGCATTCCTGGTGGACCAATACTTATGATCAACTTCATTAATGGCTAGGATTTGAATATTATTACATTTCTTACTGGCAAGATCTGGTGGATGGATACCATCAGGTTCTACCGATCTCAAACAATAAGAATTAGATAGTCTTGCCCTTGGTACTCCCGAGCCTCCCCATACGCAAGGGGATAGTTTGAACCATTCTGAAAAGCCTTGTACTTTCAAGACAGCTTTTTTTTTTTTTTGCCATAAAACCTTACTTGAAGCTTGATGACAACTTTTTCTGAAAGGCTCCGACCACTTGTTTTGGCTTAAGCGCCCTTGATACACCAACAATATTCTAGCACCCGAAGACCACCTTTGAAGCCAAGTACACGTCAATACCATCGATCAGCAATATGATCAATACCCAGCACTGAAAGACATCAGTCTTTCAACGTACCCAGGGTTGGAAACATGAGGAAACGCAAAGCAGTCATCTGAAAGATCTGAAGAAGACTTAAAGTTCCCTTAGCCTGCACATAAGTCCTAAAGCGCAGCCTTGACAAGGCTACAACACAACCAGGAACAGAGCACTCCTAGAAGAGTACAGCTGTGATGTCTGCAGGAACAAAGCTAATACAGGTCACCTCACACACTGCTAGTCTGCTCATGTGCTAGCTCCACATTTAGCCCATAATTGATATTCTTCCACAGCCAGATATTTGCTAAAGTCTTGTCACCTCCAGAGAGCACGGAGCTGTAGAGCAGAGACATCTGAGCGCTGCTTGGCTAGCTGCTCCTGTACCAAGGCTCCTACAAACCATGTGCTTCAACAGTCAGCAAATTCAGTGTCTTCTAAAGTCCAAACAAACCCTCACTGAAACAGACTGCTGAGGTCAAGGTAGCAAGTGAAACAGTCACTTCCTAGAGCACAACTGCTCAAGGTGTCATCTCCACACAGGTAAGAGTAAGGTCTAACCTGAGGCTGAACACACAATTGTTAAGATTACTCTCTGGAGTTTGGGACTGGGTGGACAATTTTACCAGAATACAGTTTGAGGCTCTCAGGGGACACACTAACTTCAAAGAATTTTCTCTGAACTACAAATTTAAGCCCTAAGGCAAGGCACAAAAAGTGAACCAAACATTTTCATACTTTGATAACCTGAATTAATATCTGGAATGCTGTAACATTGTACATCTACAGATAAAATAAAACAGGAACTGAAACAAGAAAGCTATTTTCACTCAGCTACAGTAGAGGAGAGATAGTCAATACTTTTATATAATCAGTCTACGAGCAGGGCAGTTCAGGAACTCAGAGAGACTGTAACAAATAACTGTATTTTCACAGGCCTCAGAAGTCCCAAAGTCGGGATACTACGCATCTGCAACAACAAGAGAAAAGTCCTCACCTCACACTAATACTTTATCTTGCTGGGAACACTGCAAGACCTGCTTCCGTTTTGGGAGAGACCAACACAACTCAAACATTTACGCTCCAGCATGGGCCGTTAATTTCCACTTGCGCCTTCCATAATTTAAGAAATTGAAAAGATGCTGACACCAGCCTGTGACATTCATCATCCCTTAATCAGCACTGACAACGAGTAGAGGGAACAAAATTGCTCTTGGTTTACTTATGAAAATGAAATCAGTGTTTTCCTCTTCTGTTCATAACAGCTAAACCATTCTCAATGTTAGGTCAAAAAACAGCATCACTATTACTGCTTGCTTGGACGCAATTCTGAACGCTACCGAGCCTAAGCACAGAAGTGTGGAAACAAGGCCTGCTAGTGCAGACTGCCTCTCCTTCCCCATAAGAAAGTCATGGTCCATCTGCAAAGGACATGCAAGCAAACCATTGATCCGTGTTTAACATCAAATTATTTCAGCTGAACACAACGTGCGCAGGAGCAGAATCTGCTGAAAGGCTCACGGCAACAGAACAACGGACCATGAGCTGAACAGCAATCAGAAAGAAGGTCTACAAGGAGTCCACTTCATACAATCATTCACTGTCTTAAAATAAGGAATAGCAGCACGCTATTACCATCGAGTACTGAATTTAATTAGGAAAGCAGAAAAAAAAAATCAGATGAAAAACAGAGACAGAGCACCAGTAGTGGGACTACTCATTCAACGTTAATCTGGACGATATTCAGTCTCACACTTCCTTGGAAAACAGTGGCTAGAAACATAAAATTACCACAAAGTAAGAACATTGACAAAACTGAAAAGACAGGAGCAGGTAAAGAAAATCTTCAGGAAGCTATAAAAATTCAAATCCAATTTGGTGAGGGCAAACAAAAAAGATCCTTAGAGGAGGAAAGTGAAAGAAGCAAGCACCTTAATTTCGAAAGGGATATTGGCAAACAAGAACACAAATGTCAGCACTGAAAGTAAGCTTGAAGCTTTTCGCTGTCAGATAATGTCTCAAGTAAAAGAGAGATACTTCAAGGAAATAATCTTAATCATGAAATATTGTTACACCTTTTAAAACTGCTCTGCAATAACATGCAGTAAATCTTGCAAATCAAGCCTGTGACAATCTGCGTAGCCAAAACATCTGGAATTCCCCACCGCTGGGGACATTAATGGAACACACCCCAAACAAGACCAGCATTTCCCTGTCACCTAAAGTGTGATATTTAATAATCTCCTTCTACTGTAAACTGTCTGTGAGGACAGACTAATGAAATACCCACTACTGCCACTATTACATTTTTAAGTTTGCACAATAAGGCTTTTCAAAACATCATAACCTATAACATGACAGCTTCACACCTCTACTGTACTACCTCTGTTTTCGCAGGCTTTAAACATACAAAGAAATTATTGAGGACTGCAATGAGAATAAACAAACAGCAACACACAGCCTAACTTTTTGTATTTTGTTAAATTTTCAATATGCAGTTCTGCTCTAGTATCACTCTCCTATTTAATATTTCCAGGTGAGCACTTATATTTTTGCTTCAAAGACATGACAGAGAGAGAAAATCTCAATTATAAACATTGCTTCTATATAGAGCAGACTCCGTGCCTCTTCCCATTAAGTTGTTTGCACCTTAACAGCCAGCATAAGATGACCTGATGCTCTTGATGCCTGCATTAATAAAGACAAAGACAGAGAGATCCACCAGACTACATAGTTTCAGAAGCCTTTAAATATACAGTAAGACTAGCTACAGAATGACAACTGAAAATTTGTCATCTTCCTACATCACTGCTTCATGCATATCACAGCATTTCTAGGAATGAAGAAAGGATGTGATGACCTAATTGCAGCCTTCCAGTACCTAAAGGGCCTACAGGAAACCTGGAGAGGGGCTGTTTATCAGTGAGTGCAGTGACAGGACAAGGGGAATGGGTTTAAACTAAAAGAAGGGGGATTTAGATTGGATATTAGGCAGAAATCCTTCCCTGGGAGGGTGCTGAGGCCCTGGCACAGGGTGCCCAGAGAAGCTGTGGCTGCCCCTGGATCCCTGGCAGTGCCCAAGGCCAGGTTGGATGGGGCTTTGGGCAGCCTGGGCTGGTGGGGGCTGTCCCTGCCCATGGCAGGGGGTTGGAACCAGATGGGCTGTGAGGTCCCTTCCAAATCAAACCAGTCTGGGATTCTATGGCCTGAAATCTACTTATTTCTAGGCAGCTAGACATATGCTGTTTTAAAATTGGTTCTATTTAGACAACTAATATACAGTGCTTGCAGAGCAACTGCTTAAGAAACTGTTGTGTGTATAGAATAGCATGAGTCTACCACTGTCTATCTTCCACATTTCTTCCTTAATGGGACAAAACACTGAAACATAATCATTGAAATATAAATATCAATAATCATTCTTAGAGGCACAAAATGGCATCTGAGAAATATCGAGAGTGTATTAATATTCGGTTGCAAGGATTGAACACAAAGTCTAAGCTAAATTAAATAGTAAACTTAAGATACTTGCTTAGTTACACCAGCAGGCCCTGGCACAGGGTGCCCCGAGAAGCTGTGCCTGCCCCTGGATCCCTGGCAGTGCCCAAGGCCAGGTTGGATGGGGCTTTGGGCAGCCTGGGATGGTGGGGGGTGTCCCTGCCTGTGGCAGGGGATTGGAACTAGATGGGCTTTGAGGTCACTTCCAACCAAACTATTCTGTGATTCTATGATTCTATTAAAATTCCATTTTTTGATATATCAGCTACAGCTAGGAGTGGGGAGGATTTTTATCACTGCAAATATTTCAGTCAAGCCTATAAGCTATAGTTATGTGTATCAAGCCAGAAGCCAACAGCCACAGCTGAGGAGAGATTACAGGGGCAAATCCTGAGGCAACACACAACTGTAGCTTTTAATACGTTTTCTGAAACTGAAGGCATTTCCAAACTAACATCAGTCCTATTGTCTACATTCTCAAACCTGCCAGCCAAAAAGAACCCAATTAAGAGCAGCAGAACCAAAGACTAACATCACTAACATCAGTGATGAACCAGCAAAAGTTTAACTACTAAATTTCAGCTGCTGGCTAAAACTAATCAGCACACACATATCATGAAATCTCTCCAACAGCTGAATTTTGCAAAAGCATGATTTTATAGATAGAGTGATACACCAACACCAGACCTAACTAATGGCAGTAGGCATAAACACAGAGGTATAGAACGGACAGGGTACTGCTGATACCATACATTTCAAAAGCTGCATCCTGAACAAGACTGACCAAAAATTTTTCCAGTGTAAAGTGAAGCTTTACAAGTCTGTCAAAGGTTCATGAGGAGAGCAGTGAACTTTAAGCAAACAGTATCCAACCAGAACTTAACATCAGTCATAGTTTAAAGCCACAGGAATCACTGTAGGTGAAATCTGTTCTCCCGCACAGTGACGCCCCCAGAAAATTTAACCTCCTTTCTCTCAGGGGAATCAGTGAACACTGGTACACAAGCAGGTGTGGCAGCCAAGTGCCAAAGAGCCTGTCCTGGGCAATAAGCTTCCACAGGCAAGTCAATAAGGATCCCGAGAACGCAGCATGAGAGTTTTCACTTAGTTTGGAATTAGATCATACATATTGCAATTTTTGTCGGGCTGCTCTTCTGTGTTTTTCCTCTCCTCCCATATAAGGGGCCAGTGAAGAAAACACTACAGAAAAATCATCCAAAACCCGACACAGGATTCATGATGCTGCACCTGACCCCACTTAATTTCTGGCAATAAAACAGGTAAGTAGTGTCAGAGCAGAAGGTCTCTCTTCACTCACCAGATGGCTCCTCTGGCTCACTTTCATTCTCCTCTTCAGCAGGAGCTGGTGGAGGTGGTGGTGGTAGTTTTTTCTCTTTCTCAGCTTTAGCATTTCTCTCTTCTTCAGAGTAATACTCATCTTCTGACAGATTTGCAAGACTCTCATCCATCTCTCTATATTCCACCTGTAAAAAGCAAAACAGAAGATAAACACACTGAAGACATCTATAAGTCTCACTACTAAAATGAACACTGCGAGCAACAAAATTGCTTACAGCTCAAAAAAAAAAAGGCCTAAGTTACCTTGTCCAGTCTTATGACAGCTAGCATGGTATAAAATCTTAATCCTACAGCTTAACAAATTCCACTTGTTTTTACCTCCACTAAAAGAAGTCTTAAGCACTCAACTGTTCCGTAGTAGGAACTTCCTACTCATACCAAGCCTAGTTTACATGTATTTGTTATACCATCATTTAACTCCTTTAGTTTTTCCCCCTTCCTTCACCACCCTGTCAAACTCAGGGATAACAAACTGCCTCTGTGTTCAATCCATAGTTTCCAACTTGAATTTCTCTGTCAACCATGGGTGACCAGAACTGTGCACAGGACTTCATCTTGCCCTAGTACAGAGGATCACATCTGTCTCCTCTCTAGGATGGTCACAGTAGTGGCTCAACACAAGACCCCAAAAAAATAAATCTTTATTGACATACATTTTTCTTTCTGTTCACCAGTAAAAATAAATAATATTACCACATAAAAAGACTCATTTCAACTTAACCTCAAGAAATAACCAACACCCCCTCCCAAGCCCAGGCTGTCCAAAGCCCCATCCAACCTGGCCTTGGGCACTGCCAGGGATCCAGGGGCAGTCACAGTTTCTCAGGGCACCCTGTGCCAGGGCCTCAGCACCCTCATCATAAAAGATTTCTTCCTTACATCTGATCTACATAAACTCTCTTTCAGTTTAAAGGATACACCAGACTGATCTATCCAACAGTTCCTATATCCAAAGGATGAGTCCAGCTATCATGTCACCTAAGAGCTCTTAAGAGCAAGACATTCATAGAACCATAGAATCGTTAAGGTTGGAAGAGACCTCCAGGATCATCTAGTCCAGCCGCCCCACCACCACCTATTCCCCACTAAACCACGTCCCTAAGTACCACATCCCACCTTTCCTTAAACCCCCCCAGGGACGGGGACTCCCCCCCTCCCTGGGCAACCCGTTCCAAGGCCTGACCACCCTTTCCGAGAAGGAATTTCTCCTCATCTCCAACATGAACCTCCCCTGGCCCAACTTGCAGCCGTTCCCCCTTGTCCTGTCACTAGTTGTCTGTGAGAAGAGGCAGACCCCCAGCTCACCACAACTCCCTTTCAGGTAGTTCAATATCCCAAGCTACAGCACAACTGTTCCTAAAAGTAATTTCAGCCTCCATATCAAACACACCCAGCGCTGAGCGCAGTGAGGATCTTCAAACTCTTCTGCAACAAGGGTTCCAAGAGAAAGTTTCGCCCAACAATGGTAATGTTCTCAGATGTTCAGGATCACCCATGAGAACGACACAGCACAGGCCCAGATTATCAGAAGCTGTTTATGGCCTTTAGATCTCACTGCTAAATCTCACCCTGAACATAGCATTGGCTCAACTCTCCAACGCCAGCTGACCCAAGCTGAAGAACTGCGGTCTGAGCGTGGCCACTACTTCCAAAATGCTGCAACAGCACATCATCCCGCGCACAGAAGCCTCAAGACAAGCTGCCTCCATATACCCCGGTAACGAGAATGTGCCCGTAAAAAGTAAGATCATAAGAACTCTGATGCAATGGTAGGGTGTTGATTCTTCTTTGGTTTTGGGGAGTTTTTTACTGCTCAGTGTCTGACCAGGAAGCCCTGCAAAGACTGCTGCAGGCTGCTCTCCGTGAAAGCACACGGGTTGTCCCCAGACCCAGAGGGTGAGACCTTAACCCACCCCAGTTTCCTGCCGCCCGCACGCTTACCCCACAGAAGGACTCGCCTTCCCGGCGGAGCACCCTCACCCCACACCCCAATGCCGCCCAGTAAAGCCCGATCAGACCGGGCAGCCGGCTCAGCCCAGCGCCCCCCTGGCAGGGCGCGGTCCCGGGGGCACCCACCCCCCCACCACTGGTCTCTTCCCTGGAAGCCACCCCAGGCTTCCCC
>VWZZ01002242.1:261993-283176 GCA_013399095.1 Psophia crepitans
GCTGCCAGAGCCGCGCTCCTCAGCGAGAGGCAGCGGGCGGCAGCCCTGCCCGGGGAAGGCGGCCCCGTCGGAGCAAGCCCGGCCCGGCCGGAGGAAGGCGGCCGCCCGCTGAAGGGCGGCTCAGTCGGGGAAGGAGCTGAAGTGTGACACCGGCTGCGAGACCACCTCAGACCGGCACCTCCTGGGACTCCCAAACATAGAGGCCCCGAGAACCGTGTCTCGGACCCGCTGCCGGTGGTCCCTGCGTGCTGCAGCCGCTGCTGCTCTACAGACACGACGGTTGCTTGAGTTCACCGATTTATGATCTCAGGGATGTTCCACTGCTCACCTGGCCTCACAGAGCTCATGGCCAGGTCTGCGTCCTGCCAGCACCTCCGTTAGATTGCCTGAGCAAGCTGGAGCTGCACTGTAGTTCCACTGCATGTTATCGGGTAATTTCCCCATGCACGCATCTCTTCCACAGCCTCCTTGCCTGCACATCCAATCCAGATACAAAGTGGCAGGACCTCTTAGCAACCAAGAGAAGTGAGAAGCCCTGTGGCTGTAGCAGTTCTGAGTGGACCTACACCCACAGCAGCTCACCGGAGTCCCTTGAAACGTGCCAAGACTGCTATGGGGGAGATATTTGTGCCTATTTCCATAAAGCATTTCAATTTTCATCCTCCTCCTGTCTCCTTACAAGGTCTGGGCTGGACTCTTCCTCGCCCTGTCCTCTCAAGCTTCTGCTTACACCACCAGAAACATCTGGGGAGGCAGGGAAGGGGGAGCTGGAGCTATCAGCTTTTGGGCAGGACACTGCTGACCAGTGCTCACCAGCCCCACTCATGCCTCTGTGGAACGTACTGCCAGAGATGTCCTGCTTTGCGTTCCCTCGCCTTGAATATTTGAACAGTATTAGCTAATGGTAACAGAAAACAAAAGTTCCCTCTTACTAATTTTCTTGCCTCTCCTCAAAACTGGTCGTTAATCACCAGGGATGTGTGGCTGGTCCTCCTAGACATCCTTTGTCACCAAACAGGTTCGTACTGGCCAGTCATGCATTTCCTTCATCATCCCACTTTCCTTTTGTGTGTGTTTAGCCAAACCTCTGAAATTAATTTTTGAGTATGGTTTTCTCAGAGCCCGTTTAATATTTTTTCCATAGGTTTACACCAACCAACATCTCAAACTCAAAACTTGATGCATTTATTTACTCTCCTGATCTGGCAGATTCAGGTTAAGCCTTTTAAGGGCCATTTATTAAATGCAATTAACATGACAAATGTAGGCTCCCCACATTTGTAAAACTGTCTGCTAAGTCCATATCAATAGTTCAGCTTCGTGTTTGCAGTTAGAGTAAGGCATACAAAGGGCTTCCAGGAACGTCCTGTATCTTGGTGCACCTGAGAGACCATCATGCCCATCATCTTCTAAGGCATTTCTCCCTATGATCGGAAAAGCAAATTGAAGCTAACAGTGACGTCTCTGAGAATACCCTGACATCTGAAACAATGAGAATTTGCTTCAATGACTTCTGTCTCCGTACAGAGCTGAGCAGAACTTTTTCATTTACCGCAGATATCAAATCTGATTTTTAGATCAAGTATGTGCATTCGGTCTGGTCCAAACCATTTGTACGGCACATACAAATTTACATTTAATTTTTATCTTTAATTCAACAAAAATGAAATTAATTCCACCTTTCATCAGAAAAACCTGAGATAATGAATGCAGAAGCCATTTCCACAATTATTCACTTTGTCCTTCACTAACCTGTATGAACCAACTGTGTCTTGGGCTAATTGCATCAGAACAACCATGAGGGATACTGTCAAAGGATTTCAGCATGCTCTTTCAGCTGGATTCATATTAATTGAAAACCCTCCATGGAGTGGAAGACAAACCCCCTCAGAATGGAAGTTTGGCAACAGAACACATCCACATAAACAAAATATTTAGGCAAAGGACAACAGAAATCAAGGAACTGAGTTGTGGAAAAGCTGTTAACCACTCTGCTCACAGGCAAAAGGAAGAAGAGCAGAGAATTAGCAACTTCCCCCAACAAATGGGTCCTGTTCTGATTCTCTGTAACATCCTTCCACACCCCCAACAGCACAAGGGAAGAGAGGAGAAGCCTAATCCCATTACAATGCTACTGAATACCAACTAGTGCTTATTTTCAAAGAAGCCATGGTCCATTTCCTCAGCTGTAATTCATCCTTCTTCCCACACTTCAGAGAAAGGTGGTTTTATTAAGTAAAAATTATGACAGACATGAATCCAGGAGAAAGACCTGTACTTGCATTCAGCTTTTTAGAACACAAAACAGTGACTGGCAAGTACAAGCGTTACTACATAAGAAATCAAGTCACTCAACCCCTCTTCACTGTGAATACAGTTGAGACTGGGAGGATTCACAGAACACGAGAATGTGAAAACGATCAAAAGCAACGTTCAAAGCATACACAAACTGAAGTAACACGTGCTTTGAAGTCTTTACTTTTGTTTCCCTCTTTACAAGTCTATACTAGGATATGGACATAAAAGCCAGTGCGGGGAGGGGGGGGGGAAGGTCTTCACCCAGTACTTTTTCTAAATTAAGTTCCACAGTTTTGGTTTTGTTTTAAGGAGTCACTCATAATTTAATACCTGTTTCAGGATTCTCAGATCTGCGGTGCTGTTCACATTGCACTTAATTGGCATTATCCGTTTTAAAAAATTAAATTAAAAAGCAGCTCTGAACTTTCGTTCTGAGATGGAAGCACTGTCTCTGAACCAACAACGATTCCTGTCACTCTTGCTTTGAATCTTTCAAGGCCTGAAGTCTTTCTAAAAGAGGCGGATGGGAGTAATGCCACATTGAAAAGATCCAGTCAGAAACAGGGAATCCTAAATTATCTTTGTTCAGCTTGATCAAAGCAGAATACAGGTCTTTAGCCTTCCCAAGTTCCTTGGCAAATGCATCTGCTTGAAACTCAAATCGTCGGCTTAATACAGTCAAACAAAATGAGAGAACCTGTGGAGAGAAATACATTAAAAATTATTTTAGCATTCAGGTATCTGCAAGTTCTTTACAGTATCAGTAAATACTACTGTATCTTCCTTCCCATATCCCACACATCATTCTGGCTGTAGACTGATCTTACTAAGGTTTATCCAGGCCACACATGACACAGGGAGTCTACCCAACATGAAGCCCTAAGCCTACTAATTAAAACGAGATACCAGACAGAGCCCTGAGAAACTTCAAAATTCCCCCCCTAGTCAAAATAAAAATCATTATTTAAATAGGATAATACTTCAGCATCTATATCTTGAAAACAATTTACCTCATTGTAAGGTGAAAAAATGAACTGGAAAATAATCATCAGGCCTATCAGAGTAGGCTGGGTGTCATGGAAACCAAATGCAGCAAAGAGTTCTTTTCGACCAATTAACACAGCAAACAAGAAGAAGCAGAGGAAGGAATTCATCTAGAGAAAGGAAACATTCTTGATTAAAATGAGTTTTTCATCCAAGCCTAAACCATGGCCTATTCATATTACATATTTGCGAAGAAACACCGCTAAAAAAACCCAAACCAAAACAGGTGGCCTTCACCCGCTTTCTGTAAATGCATGCAGTACAGAAACACTATTTTCTGTCAGTGAGCTAAAAAAAAAATCTTAGTTAAGGAAGATGAAAATGCAAGAAGCCAAGTGAGGGGGAAATACAGGGTAGAATCCATCTCCTTGGAATTAAGCATACATTCCAAAAAGTTTAAAACCGAACAAAATGTGTCTGTGCTGTGTCATACTTCTATTCCTGGAAACAGTCTGTGCTTCCACTGTGCTTGCCTGGCTTTTCAGAGGCAAGAGGGAGCACCGTGCCCTACCAAGTTTTCTAGAGAAGATGATCAATACCTTTTCAATCCATTCAACTGGCTGTTTAGTCTTTTTAGATTAATGTAGAAGGTACCAGAATATTGTTTGTTACTGAAACACACAGGACAGGAAAAAGAGGGATGGCTGTGACAGCAAACAATCAACGGAAGGAGACGTTGCAGAAGAATTTGTGTTCTGGAAGTGAAGATAAAATCTACTGATTGCAGCAAAATAATAGTATCTAGAAAGTGGATCAAAAGACAAAAGTTACATGAGTTAGCAGAGTGGCAAAAGAATTGTAATAGTTGCTAGTTAGTAGGGATCAATACTGATGTCAGAAGTTGGAAGGTAATTGCTTTAAAGCAGACAGCGAGAAAGGCCTCACTGAAGTGTTCAGTTGCATGGATAAGAAAAAGCCAGTGTGGAAACGGAAAGAAAGAGATTTTCTTAAACGGGAGCTTGATGGTGGTGGTTACAGCCTGAAAAGCTTGTGAGTAGCCTTAGAAAAAGAACAGAACTGCATTTCTGGAATGGTGCACACATAGGTGTTACAGAAGGTACACAGGAGGGCAGCTAAGAGAAACAAACATAAAAAGGCTGGGAACTTGGAGAAAAGAAGGGTGAGGGATACCTGGGACAAGACAGGTTACACACCAAAGCACACAGTAGACTGCTGACAGCATTTTAACAGAAGGCAACATAAAAATAAAATAAAAGAATTTGAAGCAGAAGGTTTGGGGGAGCAACTCCCTTGTATTGTGCAATGTCCAGCGGCATATCTGTGAGTAAACAGGCCACCAGGCTCCTTTTAAAGGCAAGATTGAAGCAATCTCTAGAGACTGCCCAGTGTTCACCCCCACTGGGCATGCACCAAGAACGGCACAATAAAGTTTTTTACCAATAATCAATGCCCAAGGTATGAGAACACAATATAAAGGAGAATGCCTGCCCGTGTCAGATTTCATAATCCTCAATCACATTTCTTCTCCACCCTCCAAAGAACAAGAGTGACAGAAACTCTTAGACACAGAGCTGTTTCAGAGAATATGACTAACACCTTAAAAAAAAAAAAAAATACAGGCTGGGAGACAGGATACATTAAAATCCTACCCCTACCACAGGGATGGAAACAGACCTTCAGGGAAGGCCCCGAGATTCAAACAGACAAGGAAGAAGTGTTACAGAGCAAGAAAAAAGAAGTGTCCCAACTTCAGAAGGCTGCTGAGACAGACTAAAATGGCAGCAGACATGCTTTCTAAGATGCCTTCTACCAACCAGATGGAGAAAAGAGGGGACAGAAAGGCTAGTGCATGTTCACTGAAGATACAGCAAAGAAAAAAACCAAACAACTTTCTGTCACAGAGCAAAAGTGTGAATGTACAGTTACAAAGCTGGAAGCGGCATTTGGAAACAGCAATAATTACAGAATGCTCTAGGAAAACCACAGTTCATCATAACTTACCTGGCTGATGATAATATTTTTGACAGTGTGACCTAGTTTCCAATGACCCAATTCATGACCAAGTACAGCCAGAACTTCTTCATTTTTACATCCTTGTTTCTTATTCTGAGGGAATAACAAAGCAGAAATAATATCAAGTATGACTAAATACAACTGAATAAATTTCTTACTTATTAGTTTGGTTTTTCCTCAGTCACTTAAGTGTCCCTAGATCAGGCCATTCCCTTCTACCAGCAAATACACACATAAAATTTCTTACTGAGCGCTTTTCAAGTAGGTATTTACAAAAAAATAAACTTTTAATTCAACACGATTTCTACCATGAGGTGGTGTTCTCTTATTTCTATGTAGGCAGACATGCCTATGCAAACCTGGAGGAACGCTGGAGGATTTGCCTTCCAAACTCCCTCCTACCATCCCTTGGATCTCATCCTGTTTTGGTTTTTTTTTTTACTCAAGAAAAAGCATTACAATGAAAGCAAACATTCAGAGCCACAGGCTTTCAACAGAGAATTGAGAGCAAAGTCCTCTGCCTGCTTTCTTCAACACTCAACATGTAGCCTCCCTCCACTACTGTTCCTTTAAAAACAAATGACTACATCCCTGTTCCTGCAACAAATGCTGTCACAGGCCTTAAAGCTTTAAAGATGGACAACTGTACTTTCAAAGGTACTTTAGCAAGTCAGAAGCAAGCGTGTGGGCTTGTGTACTGAGAACATAGCTGAAGAACCTGTTGAAATGGAACAAATTACTCTCAGTATGACTAGAGTAGGTGGGCTCAAAATCCCCTGCTCTCCTCACTCGCTGCTGCGGTATGTCAAACCAAACTGCGGATGGAGAGAATTCTACCACCAACACAAGAAACAGAAGCTGGATGGGACAACAACCTGTACATTGGCCTAACCCTAGGCTGCATGAGGCAATCCTTTCTTCTCAGAATTGTTCCTTCAGGCTCTGCAGAAAGTATCCCATTAGTTTAAACCACCCCCACACTCTCCCAAAGCCACAAAAACTGTTACAGCAGACTCTTGATGTGCAGCCGCGCATCAACGAAAAGGACAATGAATGGCCACCATCCTGTTCTTGACCAGGGCAGGGGAGGATGCACGTGTGGAATCTGCATGTCCGTGCACACCTGCATGCCTCTTGCACCAGAATTCTTACATGTAGCAGAACGTACACAAATAGCACACTGATAGTCAAAGGCATGTCCTTCAAAGGGAAGCTTCAGTGTGGCAGTCCCAAGAGAAGGAACATGACCCTGAACGGGTCCCCTTATTCAAACTATTATAAGGCCTATTTTTTACACGCAGAGAACCAATGTTTCCCTAAAGCCCCTGTGGATTTCTCTTGGAGGGACAATACAGCAGGGCATAAGCAATCCAGGAGGTTTCTGGAATGCGTTGACGGTAACTTCCTTTTCCAAGTGATAGAGGAGCCAATGAGGGGGAGGTGCTATGCCAGACCTTGACCTCACCAACAAGGAGGGGTTGGTGGGGAATGTAAAGCTCAAGGGCAGCCTTGGCTGCAGGGACCATCAAATGGTGGAGTTCAAGATCCTCAGGGCAGCAAGGAGAGTGCACAGCAAGCTCACTACCCTGGGCTTCAGGAGAGCAGACCTTGGCCTCTTCAAGGATCTGCTTGGTAGAGTACCATAGGACAAAGCCCTGGAAGGAAGATGGCCCAAGACAGCTAGTCAGTATTCAAGGATCACCTCCTCCAAGCTCAGGAGCATGCATCCCAACAAAAAAGGCATCAGGTAAAAACACCAAGAGGCCTGCATGGACGAACAAAGAGCTCCTGGACAAACACCAAAAGGAACCCTACAGAGGGTGGAAGCAAGGGCAGGTAGCCTGGTAGGAATAGAGAGAAATTGTCTGAGCAACCGGGGATCAGATCAGGAGAGCTAAAGCCCTGATAGAATTAAATCTAGCCAGGCACATCAAGGGCAACAAGAGAAGCTCCTATTGGTACATCAGTGATAACAGGAAGAGCAGGGGAATGTGAGCCCCCTCTGGAACGGTACGGGAGACCTGGTTCCCCAGGATATGGAGAAGCCTGAGGTACCCAATGACTTTTTTGCTTCAGTCTTCACTGGCAAGTGCTTCAGCCACATCACCCAAGTCACAGAAGGCAAAGGCAGAGACTGGGAGAATGAAGAATGGTCCACTGTGGGAGAAGATCAGGTTCAAGACCATGTAAGGAACCTCAAGGTGCCAAAGTGCATGGGATCTGATGAGATGCATCTGTGGGTGCTAGAGGAACTGGCTGATGAAGCTGCTCAGCCACTGTCCATCATATTTGAGAAGTCATGGCAGTCTGGTGAATTTCCAACTGACTGGAAAAGGGGAAACATAACCCCCATTTTTAAAAAGGAAAAAAAAAAATCCGACCTGGGAAACTCCATGCTGGTCAGTGTCACCTTTGTGCCTGCAAGATCATGGAGCAGATCCTCCTGGAAACTATGCTCAGGCACATGGAAAATAAGGAGGTGAATGATGACAGCCAACACGGCTTCACTAAGGGCAAATCGTGCCTGACAAATTTGGTGGCTTTCTGTGACAGGTTACAGCTCTGGTGGACAAGGGAAGAACGACTGATGTCATCTACTTGGACTTCTGCAAAGCATTTGACACTGTCCCACACAGCATCCTTGTCTGTAAATCGGAGAGAAATGGATTTGATGGATGGACCCCTTGGTGGATAAGGAATTGGCTGGATGGCTGCACTCAAAGAATTGTGGTCAATGGCTCGCTGTCCAAGTGGACATCAGTGACAAGTGGTGTTCCTCAGCGGTCAGTACTGGGACCGGCACTGTTTAACATCTTTGTCAGTGACATGGACAGTGGGATTGAGTGCACCCTCAGCAAGTTTGACAACGACACCAAGCTGTGTGGTGGGTCAACATGCTGGAGGGAAGGGATGCCATCCAGAGGGACCTGGACAGGCTGGAGAGGTGGGCCCATGCTAACCACACGAAGTTCAACACAAGGGCAAGGTCCTACACGTCGGCCAGTGCAGTCCCAAGCACAAATACAGGTTGGGCAGAGAATGGATCAAGAGCAGCCCTGAGGAGAAGGACTTGGGGGTGCTGGGTGATGAAAAGCTGAACATGATCCAGGACTGCACACTTGCAGCCCAGAAAGCCACCCGTGTCCTGGGCTGCATCAAAACCAGTCTGGCCAGCAGGATAAGGGAGGGGAATCTGCCCCTCTGCTCCGCTCTGCTGAGACTCCACCTGGAGTACTGCGTCCAGCTCAGAGGTCCCCAGGACAAGAAGGACATGGAGCTGTTGAAGTGAGTCCAGAGGAGGCCATGAAGACAATCAGAGGGCTGTAGCATCTCTCCTGTGAACATAGGCTAAGAGAGTTGGGCTTGTTCAGCCTGGAGAGGAGAAGGCTCCACAGAGACCTTAGAGCACTTTCCAGTACCTGAAGAGGCCTACAAGAAAGCCGGAGAGGGGCTGGTTACAAGGGCATGTAAACATTGTGATAGGAGAAGGAGGAATGGCCTTAAGCTGAACATGGGGAGATTTCTATTAGATATTAGGCAGCAATCCTTCCCCGTGAGGGTGCTGAGGCCCTGGCACAGGGTGCCCAGAGAAGCTGTGGTTGCTCCTGGATCCCTGGCAGTGTCCAAGGCCAGGTTGGATGGGGCTGTGGGCACCCTGGGCTAGTGGAGGTGTCCCTGCCCATGACAGGGAGGTGGGAACTAGATGATCTTTAAGGTCCCTTCCAACCCAAATATTCTATGATTCTATCTCACCAAGAAATTAATGTAAATAACATGATGAAAAACAAAGATGAACTCACTTTGGTTTTAGACTTTGTCTCTTCATTCTCACCATCTTCTCCTTCTGCTGGCTCTTTGTTCAATGCAGAATAATCTTCCAGGAGGGTGTCGAAGAGTACTATCCGCTTATTCTTGAAGAATCCATAGAAATAAGCATTGCTATGAGACGAACGCTTAGAACCTAATGGGGAAAATTTACATTAAAGACCATGATCTGAATAACCCCTTCAGTAATGATTACTCATTATTACACAGAACAGATTATTTGAAAGGAATTCTCAAAGTTCCCAAATGAATGGCAGACAAACTCAAGCAAATGATTTTGCAGGCTGAAGCATATTTTTAAATGATCTAAGTAATGATGATCTCATTTACTGACTCCAATAGAGAAATAATTTTTTTCATCTGGCACATGTACTCACTAAAATCACTAAAATCGTAAGAGCAGTCATGTGGAGATCTAATATTCAGAAGAAAAGCAATTTCTATTGCAGTTTCAGGTTCAGAGTGGAAAGAACAATCTGCATAGAATGTGTGCTGCCCTCCTGGCAAAGGACCTGTGACAAATACGTTTAGAATTCTTTCAATGTGCCATCAAATATGATTTGAAACAGTTAAGGATGAAGATATTAGAACAAGTAAGGAGAAAAGAAGAGATGAGCTACAGATATCATTGCCCTCTCTTAGAGCAAAATTCTACTATTTCAGCTCTTCATGCCACCTCATACTGCTTTCAGCAAGGCAATAAAAACACCTCTGATCCTCACAGGCAGAGCAGAAAACCAAAACAAAATTTGGGAAAGTCCCTGAAATCAAGTTCAGAAGGGAGCAAAAAAAGTAACAGTGGAAATGTCAAACAGTAATATGCTCCATGAACGCAGAAGTGGAGAGGAAGTGACATGGCAGCTGGCACGCTCCATGTTATATTCCATGACCCAAGAAAAGAGGAGGAGAAATTCATTACTAGAAAGTGAAAAAAATTACAGTCTCCAGTAGAAGGTATGAGTCCACCCAGCCACACCATGAGAAACCATACATGTGAGCACCCTATGAATAGGTGTTTTTACCTTTCATAGCTTTTTCAACTCTTTCACCAAGGGCTTTGAGACAATTAATGCTAAACTGCGACTAGAAAAAAGAAAACAAACCTTTTCCCTCTGGTTTAAAGTTCTAAAATTGCAATCCTGATTGCTGCCTCCTTTTCTGACTATGCTGTGTATCTATATTCCATAGAGCCAAGACAATGCTTCCAATGAGATCCCGAGTTAAGGCTGTACATTCAGCTTCACCTTCTGACCTCAGGGCAAAAAAAGGGAAAAAGCTACAGCCATTGACAAGTACTACAATAGCTGAGGAATATGAGCAACTGCACTACTACAGCATCCACAATCAAAGCTAAAAATCCACAAATTCAAAAGGACAAAGTCTTTTTATTAAAAAAATCTCACCTTCAACAACATACACCTTAGTCAATGGGAAGTCAATGCTCTTTGCCATTGTTTCAATTTGTTGCTTGAGCTCTCCCTCGGGAAGTGGAATGAATTTATCAAACAAAGGTGCAATATAGTCTGCATAGATTGTAACAAGCACCTGCAAACACATACAGATATTAAAAACAAGGCATACAAAGTGGGTTTAGTACTAACAGTGGAACATGAGTAAGTACAAAAAGAGGACACAATTCTAGGAAAAAATCTTGATAAAGAAGCGTCCTGTATGAAGTATGATCATGATCATCATACATGAGCAAGGCTCCCTATGGGTCATCCCAACTACAGCGACAGCTGCTTAGTCTGGTGACAGCCAGATGAGACAGGCAAGATGGGGCTGGGTGCAGGTTAACCTGAAATCTACAGTCCTCAGCAGAATTGATGTAAACAGTGCTTTTGCTCTGAGGGTATATCAAACTGCAAAAGGCAAATCCACTTTGACAGCTGGGAGCAGTGGTCTTACCAGTGACAGGCTGGCACTTTCACCCCCTTCGCCCACACTGCAGAGCTCTGACGTTTTCAGCAGCAGAGCCGACTGAACCAGAAGATAGTCCCGCTTCTTCAAATGCCTGCTAACTTGCCATGATCTAAAATAGGCAAGAAACTTCATGTCCCCTATTTTCTTCCCCTTCTCCCAGTTGTATACAGGGCTAATGAACAGCCTCACACATCTGGTCCACAATGATTAACAGCCATGTCTCAAAAAAACCCTACAATGCACCTGCATCTCTTCAAACTGGCAGCAGAAGCAGCCCAGATGAGAAAGCCAGGACTGGAATAACACTGTGATGAGAAGGAAAGCTGAACTCCCCTCCCTCACGCTCTGGACCTTCACTAAATGATTTTTATTTATTTATATTAAAGAAAAGGACTGGAGAAAAGTTTAAATTCTACTTAGCAAAAAAGGAACAGGACATGAGAAGCAAATGGACATCATAATCAACTTCAAAGTTTTGTTGACAGGTTTTTTTCCCACTGTAAACAAGTACCTTGACTTTTGTATCCGCACTGTTGAAAAAGTCCAATGAAATCTAAAAGTAGGGAAACTGACTTTTTCAAAGTCATAGGAAGTAAAGGCATCAATATGAAACACTACTAGAAAACAGAAGTTATTTTCCTTACTCTAATTGTTAATACAAGGGTTTAAACCTCTGCAGATATTTTACAGCAAGTGTAGAGGGTATTTTATAGAGCAGAAATTGGCTGTTTCAGTCTAGACAAGTGTCCCAGACCACGTAGTATGTGTGTACTAATTTTAAGTTTTCATCTCTGATCTTTGTGTAATCCCTTGATATCAGCAGGCATAACAGACTGGTAGAAGGATGCAACTCTAACTATGAATACAAAGTTATGGAGTGTGATTACAACTGGAGTTTTTCCCTAAAGAGAACTCTAAAGGGAATTCTAACACCTCTTAAGGTTACTTCGCATGTCAAAGACTGTTCAAATCTACACATTAAGGCCACACCTATGATCAATAACCTGTAAAGCTGCAGTGACATTCCAAGACACCTGAAAATCACCAATTGTCTGGGTATGGACTTAATCCTCAGGATTAAAAAAAAAAAAAGAGGGGGAGCGGGGAAAAAAAAGAAAAAAAAAAAAAAGAGTGCCACTCTTTTTTGCCATTATTATGTCTTGCTACATAATCTTTCAGTACAGAAGTCTGTAACTGACACAACACGTTTTATTTTCTAGCTTTTGTTGTGTAAAATACAGGCCATACCTTGTTTAGGAAAAGAAAAAAATCTACAGGGACAGCTCACTTAGAAGGGGCAGGCAAAGCAAAAATAAAATACTAGTTTGTGACAGGGAAGTGACAGAAAGAAAGGTGGTATCAGCTGAATACGTTCTGGTTCCCACCTTTAAATTTACTGTTAGGTACTACTCACCTACCTCCTTCTACTAAACTTCCTTAATAAAGAATATAAAATGAACATTCAGAAGGTGCTCATATGAGATCATGCAACATTTTTTACTATATATGTTTTAAAGAAAAAATGGCAAGAACAAAAGCAGTCAGTGACTGGTATAAAGGAAGCTAAGGAAACTTTTTTTCAGGGCAGGCCATTTCAGAAAATCCCATTATCTTCTTTCAATCTTGGAACTACCAGTTCTTCTAAAATTTCATCTTAATCCTCCCATGAAAAAGCAAGTCTCTAAAGCCTTTACGACTAAAGACTAAATATGAACTGGATATCACAAGAGGAACTAATATCTCCCCAATTTTGAAAATAATAAGGCTACACTAGACTAATCTGTAAGTATGGACTGTTTCACTCAAGTTGACAGAGAATTGGCTCAAATGCTGCATTATGATTTAAGAGTATACTGCTGATCAAAGCTTGAAAGAGAAAGAACTCCTGAAGTACTTAGAGTCTGCACAAATCTTTCTGTAACAGTCATTTCAATACATGTGAATTGACGTTTCTGAGACCTAACACAATGATTTTTCAGAATACATTCAGAGGCAAAACAAGGGAAGATATCAGAGCATAAGGACACCTGGACTACAGACAGCAGGAGCCAGCACAACAGAACAACAGGAAAGGCTGTATAAATTGTAAATACAATACAAAAAATATTTTTATTTATATAAAAATCTAAATAAAATTAAGCCAACAAACAAAAAAGCTTGAGAGAATTCAAAGTAATTGTAAGCTAGACTTACCACATAAGTGGGGCACTTCTACTACTCTACTACTGTCATAGAATTCCTTGGAAACACATGGCTGGTAACTGCACTATGCCAGAATTAGTGGCCATACAGAAATCCACTAATACACAGGTTTTACTTCAGTTACACGTTCGGCATCAGTGAAGCAAAAACACAGGTAAGCAACAACTACAATTCAGATAACGAGATCTGTATCCCGTAAAAACAGGATTATGAAAAGGCTTTGCAGTCATGATTTAAACTTTCATGTTGCCATAGCTGAGAAATGTATCCAATAGCTGCATCGACTAAGCGTGATATCAGATTTTCCTGTGTTAATTGCAATGACCTCCCATGTAGCATTATGATCACATTTTTGTAGAGATGTGTCCAGCCAATGCATGTGCTTTAGAAAGGAACCTGACAAATTGAAAGTCCAAGAAAGCTACAAAACTGATCTGAATCTAGAAGCAGTGGGGAGAAGGAGAAAAAAAAATAAAAAGCAACACTTACTGAAGTCATGAAAGTAAAGCTTAAGAAAGAAAACAATCATGATTTCCTACCCAGGTATTCCTAAAAATATTCTTCATGATGCACTTAAGTTCAACCAGAAAGTCTGAAGCTGACACAAGAATTAGGGATTTATTGACCCAATGCTAACATGGTAGGCTTTATTACATTACTGTAATGGAATAATTCTTTTACTTGTTAAGGTGCTCTTTTAATCTGAAAATGAATTAATATATACAATAGTATTTCTGTAATTTCTTCCTTGGGTGAGCAATGGTTAGTATATTGAGCAAAAAGACAGTAGAGCACAATGCTGAAATAGAAAGAAAAAATACAGACCTCGGAGCTTACAGTAACAGTAAAACATCAAACCCCTATGACGTGTACAACAAGAGCCTTTTAATATAAGCCCTAAAAATATCAGTTACCAGTTCAGTGGATAAAAGCAGCTATATAAGCAGAACCAGAAATGGAAAATTGCTACTCATCTCGATACAAAGTGATGCAACTGAGAATTGGTGTTTGATAACCTGTAAGAAAAGCCCAATGGCAACATTACTGCTCAAAGCACGTTCTGCCTCGTCTCACCAAACTGCTGGCAGTTGTCCTTGTGCCCTTTCTACCTTAAAGAAAAAGGAAAACCTATCTCCACATACTGCTATATTTCCAGTATCTATTCTACAGCTTTTTGAATGTTTATTTTTCAACTGATGAAGACACTCCAGTATTAAGTAGATAAAATATAAGATACCCCATTAATTTGGACAATTCATATGAGCTACTATTCCTGAACAAGTTGAAAGACACACTGTTAAAATTTGTAGACAGGAAATTTAGATTTTTCTCCCTTTCCTTTCAGTGATGTTTTTATACCTTTGCACAACTGAGCCATGCAAGAAAGCTAGCACTTGGAAGAAACCCAAACATATTCTCATACTCACCAAGGAAACAACTAATGTGAAGAGCCAGGCATAGATGAAGAAGTAGTCTCCTCCTATTTTAATAATGTAAAGCAGAAGGGATGTCACTGGCAACAGAATACACTGAGTCACGATAAACTTCTTGATAGCATCCTTAAAAAAAAATCCCAGCGTCTGTAAAGAAAGGATATCAGTGATATTTTCAATGTAAATATTAATGTGCCACAGCAGTTAATGAACGGATCCCTTCAGTGGATGCACAGAAACAAAGTAAGACAACTCGCTAAACAGTAATACCAATGTGACGAGGAAATGAGAGCCAGTTAAGAAAAGGTGGAAGAACCTTTTCACCTCCTCTCCTGGTAGCTGTGGCTCTTCACATCCACATGAACTCCAAGTCCATGCTTACTACGGAACAATTCCATAGTAAGATCTGACCAAACCCTTATTTTGTGTTGCAAATATATATTTCATTAAAGGAGGAAAGAAAATTTAAGCTTATCTGTCCCTTAATTCCGTTACCAATCTATATCCTAGACATTACAGGAGTTTTTAGATAATAGGAAACTCTGAAAGTAACACAGCTACTGTAAAATGTTTTGGTTTTGAACAGTTGCCTCCATCTTAAATTTGAGTTACCACTAAGCTGATTGTCTTAACTGTAAAAATACAGAAGCCCCATTAAAGACTTTTCCCTGGGGAACACCGCTTCTGACGGGCCACCAACTGTATTTGACTCCACCACAACTCTCTGGGCTCGGCCTTCCAGCCTGTTATTTACCCAGCAAAGCGTAGCCCATCCAAGCCGTGAGCAGGCAGTTTTTCCAGGAGAATGCTGTGGGAGACAGTGTCAACGGCTTTACTAAAGTCCTGGTAAAGAACATCCACAGCCTTTCCCTCATCCACTAAGCAGGTCACCTTGTCATAGAAGGAGACCAGGCTGGTCAAGCAGGATCTGCCATTCATAAACCTCTGCTGACTGGGCCCGATCACTTGGTTATCCTGTAGGTGCTGTGTGATGGCACTCAAGATGGTCTGCTCCATAACCTTGCCCAGCATGGAGGTCAGACACGAGAAGGTCAACATGGGAACATGATATGACACAGCATTCAACATGGGAACGTTCTTTCCTCCCTTGGTAGGAGCAGGATGCTAGTCTCTCAGTACGCTCACTGTAAAGTCTGCAGAAGGGAAGAGAACTAGCTCTCTAGTCTTACAAAGGGAGTTCTGAGTTGGTCACAATGATGTGTCTCAGATTGAGGTTGCTCTCCCAAAAGGAAAATCTGATCTCAAGAGAAATTGATAATGAAACAGCTTAAACTAAGTTGGTGAGAGAAATAAAGAAAGCCAGGGCTGATACTAAGTGAGTACAAATGAAGAGCTGAATTATCTAATTTAGTAAAGGCTGATACAAGAAACCCATAAGTGAAACAAAATGAGGACTAAAGTAATTTCTCAGGTTTGTTTCATCTATTCAGTGCCCCTGTCAAGCAGTGATCCAGACTTTTCAGAAAGGGCATATGAAGGGCAAAGAATAGTCAATCCAAAAATGAACAGCTGATGTATGAGCTGTTCTTTGTTCTACAGCTAGAATACACATTCCTCTTTGCTTCAAGGCATAGGCTCATGCAGAGACCTTGTGGTGTGACACAGGTACTTCTGCAACAGCCACACACTGTCACTGCTCTTATTTTTACACAGTGCAAGTAGAAATGTTCCTGAAACTAATGATCTTTGGCACAGATATGGACACACCAGCCCATCTAACCAAACAAAATCTACTGAAGGCACTAGGTCAGTGTAAGTGCTATTGACAATACCTGTTGATTGAAGCCGTGTTTCTCTTCTATGACGAATGTGTTATATAAACTCCATGGGAGACCAGTCACTGCACTGAAGAGTGTCGCAAGCAGCAGAAAAACCAATGACTGAACAATCTAAAAAAACCACAAACAACCAAAACCCAAACTGGTATTTACTGACCTGTATTAATATTAATATTCCAGGTTAAAAAAGGACTTTGTGTCATTGATGAAGCTAGACAAAGTCACAGAAATAACATGTTTACGATTATTAGATTATTGATCACTGGAATAGCTTACTATGTTAAAGACAGACAAAAAATAGATTTTTGAAACAGATTTAAATAAAAGCTAAGGATTTGGGACAAGAATTTGCATAGTTGCCTCATCCGCAGCACAAAGACAACATAAGCTTGAAATTTCTCACTCTTTTACTGTGCAGGAAGATCATATCTACAGTTACTAAAAAGACAACACCCAAACAAAAAGTCCCCAAAATCCCAACCCATCACCTTATTTGACTCAAGTAGCTTTGAGACTAGTATGTTTTTAACATACAAGGCTATTTTAATTAGTAAGCTAATTTAAAAGTCACATACTATTATCAGTTCAGACTCACCAAATCTTTGTGTTCACCAGAAAATAACTGTTATTTTTACTACACTGTACCTGTAGCTAAAGCCCACTTTAAGTAATTGCAAGCTTAAAAATAAAAATTTTTTTAATAGTATAGGCCATGCACTGGCAGTTTTCACTACAGTTTGAAGACTGCTTACCTCATATTCTGGTCCAAACCCAGCACGACCAGAGATCTGACCAGACACATTCCAGAGAAAAGGAATTCCTCCACAGAGGAGAATCATCTTGAAAACAAAAACACATACCACAGAGGCAATATGGAACAGGTTGTCATCTTACTCTAGTAAAATTTCAGCATGATAAAGACCTTTTAAGGGTGAATGAGAAAAGTTTCACAAATAAGACTCCGCCTGGCTGCTCTCAATCAGTTCATCCCCCAGTCTGTACCGATACTGGGGACTGCCCCAAAGAAGCTTCAGGATCTTGCCCTTGGCCTTGCTGAACTTCAGGAGGTTTGCACAGGCCTACTCTCCTCAAGACTGTCAAGGTCACCCTGGATGACGTCCCTTCCCTTTTGTGTATCAACTGCACCATGGAGCTTGGTGTCATCCAGGAACTTGTTGAAAGTGCACTCAGGCCCACTATGCTGTTAATGAAGACATTAAATAGTATTCATGCAAGTATTGGCTATAACTCTTTGGACACAGACACCCGACCAGTTCTTTATTTATCTTACAGTCCATCTGTCAAACCCATATGTCCCCAGTTTAGCAGCTAGAATGCTGTGGGGGACCTGACCCAGGCAGGCCTGGGGGAAGATAAGCACAGACTCCTGATATGGCTCTTTGTTTAGCAGGGCACTAAATTCAGTGGCACAAGAGGCTCATTCCAATATTGTATATGTATATTTTCCTTAAAAACAACAAGGGAAGTGCTTTTGGCTAAAGCTCTTGAAATCCAGATAAACCTTCAGAACCTTTTGTTTTTTTGCAATTGCTAGGTTGTACCATCTCACTCTGTCTACTAAACCACTGTTGGAGGATAGCTTCATTTTTTCAAATGAAATACTGCCTCTACAGTCAGTCAAAAACATCAAAGTTTTTCAAATTCACTGACAATTATCTTGAGTTCTACTTACCATATCAAAAAGCCCTACAAGAATATCAGCTATGCTGACACATGTATGATGCTTTCAGAAGTTCATACAAAATGAAACAATGTATAGTTTAGGCTGCACAAAAGACACCAGGAAATGCAAAATTTAAGAGGGGTCACAACTCTTAAGTACTGGTTTCGCACTGTAGTTATGCACTTACATGACTTACACTATTATTTTCATTATCTTTTATAACTCACCTTTTTGCTGCCTTACCTTCGGCATGTAGTAGATCATACTCTAATATTTTGCAATGCCAGGCATTTCAGGATTCCTTTCTGACCAAGTTGTGCCACTGGTGAGCACTGCACTTCAGCAGTACGTCAGAAAAGGTTTCTCTTAAGACTGTTTGTAGATCGCACATGTAAATACTTTGTTCTCACTCAATGGCTCTGTTATTTCATAGAATCATAGAATAGGTTGGGTTGGAAGGGACCACAAGGAGCAACTAGTTCCAACCTCCCTGTCATGGGCAGAGACACCCCCCAACAGACCAGGGTGCCCAAAGCCCCATCCAACCTGGCCTTGGGCACTGCCAGGGATCCAAGAGCAGCCACAGCTTCTCGGGGCACCCTGTGCCAGGGCCTCAGCACCCTCACAGGGAAGGATTTCTGCCTAATGTCTTATCTAAATCTCCCCTCTTTTAGTTTAAAACCATCCCCCTTGTCCTGTCACCGCACTCCCTAAGAAATAGCCCCTCACCAGCTTTCCTGCAGGTCCTCTTTAGGTATTGGAAGGCTGCAATTAGGTCTCCCCGCAGCCTTCTCTTCTCTAGGCTGAACGTTTCATGTAAGCGAACATTACTTGTCCAGCGTAATTGTTCTTACACTTCAGAAGGATCCACTGGTACTCTTCCTATTCTCACAGGCTTTTCCTTCTACTTAAAATTTATCTGAAAACAAAAGTGGTTGCATCCCCCCACACACAGAAAAAGGTCTGCATTTCTAACAATTTAAAATAATTCTAATGTTGCTTAATTATTCGGCAGTGGAAGCCATAATAGGTCAGCTGTGTCACTAAAACATAATAATGTAGTATAAGTTGCAGTTGTGCAGTATGACTCAGCACTGCACAGAGAAATTACGGGCTGTCTGAATAACTCTTCTTTTTACATGGCAAACACAGCCACAAACAAGAAACACAGAATCCTAGGCCTTCCAAATTTCAGCGTTTGACGTAAGATGCCAGAACACGAACAGGGCAGCTGCACAGGATCATGAAGCATCGAAGTATTTCACAGTTTAAGTACGCGAAAAGAATCACATGAATGCTAGATCAGCTCAGGTACTTACAGTGCCCTCAACCTCTGAATACAGGCCTGACCAAAAGCTGAAAGTACTTTTGTCCAGCTGATAGAGACGAGATTTTTCAAATGTTTCTGAATCCATGATCTGTCCCAATTCCCGTGGTACATGTGTTGTTGTTCGATACACCCGTCTCTGCAAAATTGAAAAAGAAACTTAAAGTTTACAACCAATATTTATAAAGAGGAAGTAAGATTTGAAAGTAACATATAACATGATCCCAAGGGACTACCACAGAGTGTTTTTAAAAAAAAACAAACAACCCCACAAACCAACAAATATTCCTAAATTCATGTTTTCTATCAAGTTCCAAATATAAAACTGAAGCATAATTATTATAACCAGAAACTGAGTTGCCAACTTATTATTTCCAATATAGTCACCATATAGAGATGGCACAAACTCATTTTTCCACAGGATATGACTTACAGCACCACAGTAACAAATAAGCAGAGTTTGAAATTGAACACCAGATCCGCCCATGCAAATCACACAACTTCAGCAGAAAATGTATCTACGATACGGCTGCACAAATGAAGTGCTATTTCATTCTCAGTAGAGAACTCGATACTCAAGACTTTTAAAGACTAAAAGTCCTTATTCCATCCACTGCCTTATCTCGTTTCAGTATATTTATCCCTTCCCAAAGGAAGGGCTCCTACCCTTTGTCACTTCCAAACACATTCTTCCTGTGACCGGAGCATTGGGCTGCAGTCTGAGGTGGCTTAGCTGACCAAATGGCTCACAAGAGTAGGTGGCACTGCTTCCTGCTCTCCCAGCAGCTGTGTCCCCAGCCGTGCTGGGTCTGGCTGTGATGAAGTTAATGTGCAGCAGTCTGCACAGTTGTACACTTTGTGTTTGCAGCCACGCAGTGCCAGTAACACGCCAGTGTTCTGCCTACTGCCGAGGAGTGCCAAGGCGTGCTTTCCTCCTCTGCCCCAGGGAGCAGACTGGAGGGTGGACAAGAGGCTGGAAGGTGAGACAGCCAGGACAGCTGACCAAAGGGATACGCCACGCTGTACAATACAAACTGAAGCAGAGAAATACGGGACGGGGAAGACGGTTTGACTTCCAAGGTGGTTTTTACTTGGAGACTGGCCAGGCATCAGCCTGCTTGTGGGACGCAGTGAGACATTGTTTTTGCAGCACATGTGGGCTTTTCTTCCCCTCTTTCCTTCACTTACTAAACTGTCCTCGAGTTTTCTCCAAAACCCATGAGTTTTCTCATTTTTGTTTCTGCTCTCTCACCGGTCCCGTAGGAGGAGTATCCAGCTGCTGGGCGGGTGCTGGGCTGCCGGGTACCCCACTGCACCCGCACTTCTCAGATCCTTCTACGAACTCACCAAACTCACTGATATGACAGCGGGTGCCCCCAGCACCCCGCGTTTTAGCGGGGTACAGCACCTTCGTTCTCCTGAGGGAGTGCAGCCGGTCCAGCCGCTCTCCGGAGCAGGGGCGGCAGACCCAGGCACCGGGTGGGGCAGGACGCCGGCCGGCAGAGCGGCCGAGAGCTCTGCGACCCGGCCCTGAACCCTCACACGGGGGACACCGCCGAACGAGCCCCTTCCCCCCGCCAGGCCGCCCTCACCGCCCGCAAACCGCCTCCACCTACAGGTCGCGGGCGAGCTGGGCCGACACCGCGCCCCCGCCCCGCCGCCTCAGCGGAGACA
>VWZZ01002242.1:283724-334502 GCA_013399095.1 Psophia crepitans
AGTGGCTTGGTGAGCACTTCTGCCAGCTCCCTCAGCGCTCTCGGGGGGATCCCGCCCGGCCCCATGGACACATGGGCGTCCCGGTGGCGTAGCAGGTCATGATCTGCTTCCTCCTGGGTTACGGGGTCTGCTCTGCTCTCCGTCCGTCTTCCAGCTCAGGGGGCTGAATGCCCTGGGACAACTGGTCTGACTATTAAACACTGAGGCAAAGAAGGCATTAAGTACCTCAGCCTTTTCCTCATCCTTGGTGGCCACGTTCCCCCCCACATCCAGGAAAGGATGGAGATTCTCCTTGCCTCTCTTTTTGTTGTTAATCTGTTTGTAAAAGCATTTTTTGTTATCCCTTACAGCAGTGGCCAGGCTGAGCTCTAGCTGGGCTTTTGCCTTTCTAATTTTCTCTCTGCATGAGCTAACGAGATCCTTGTACTCTTGTTGAGTGTCCTGTCCTTTCTTCCAACAGTGGTAAACTCTTCTTTTTTTCCTGACTCCCAGCAAAAGCTCCCTGCTCAGCCAGGCCGCCCCAGCGGTTCATCTTACAGCACATGGGGACAGCCTGCCACTGAATGTGTTGGTTCTGCTGAGCCCTGCCCGAAGCGCAGGAGTCAGCCTCGAATCTGGTCTCTGTAAACGTGGCAGGGCAGCCCACAGCCTTGGGGAATTCAGGCAGGCACAACCAATAAACAGGTTTTCTTATAAAATCCACACACTTATAATCATAGAATCATATCATAGAATGGTTTGGGTTGGAAGGGACCACAAGGATCATCTAGTTCCAACTCCTTGCCATGGGCAGAGACACCCCCCACCAGGCCAGGATGCCCAAAGCCCCATCCAACCTGGCCTTGGGCACTGCCAGGGATCCAGGGGCAGCCACAGCTTCTCGGGGCACCCTGTGCCAGGGCCTCAGCACCCTCCCAGGGAAGGATTGCTGCCTAATGTCTTATCTAAATCTCCCCTCTTTTAGTTTAAACCCATCCCCTTTGGCCTGTCCCTCCCTGGCCTGGAACCAGCCCCTCTCCAGCTTTCCTGTAGGCCCCCTTTAGGGACTGGAAGGCCGCAATCAGGTCTCCCCACAGCCTGCTCTTCTCCAGGCTGAACAAGCCCAACTCCCTCAGCCTGTCCTCAAGGCAGAGGGGCTCCAGCCCTCAGATCAACTTTGTGGCCTCCTTTGGACTCACTCCGGCAGCTCCACATCTTTCCTGTCTTGGAGACCCCTGAACTGGATGCAGGACTCCAGTAGGGTCTCACAAGAGCGGAGCAGAGCGGCAGAATCCCCTCCCTCACCCTGCTGGTCACACTGGGTTTGATGCAGCCCAGGACACGGGTGGCTTTCTGGGCTGCCAGCGCACACTTCAAGACAGTAAGTTAAAAAATGGCAGCAACATATCATGAACTGACACCTCTGTTTTCTCAGGTACCTGCTGTTTACAGGAAGAATCCTTTTTTAGGAAGTCAACATGATGGTGTTCCTTTACTGTGGAATGTCATGTTTTTCCTGTATGTTTGAAAGCAAGAAGCTGGAAAGGTTACATCTTTATTGTAAGACAAGTTCTGGTAGCACTTGGAGGGAGAACTGATGGCCTACTTGAAAACAAAGTAAAAACTCTTAAACTTCACAAACTTTTGGGTCTCTTTCCCCACCAGTGTCAGGCAATTAGAAAGAGAAGATAAACAAGCCCCAAAGGAAATCAGAATCAGGATGTAGACTCCAACTGTCTGGTTTTGGTGGCGTAACATCTGTTACCTTCCCAAGATGGCACTGTGTTTTGTAGATGATGAAGAAGTGTTGTTCATAGACTGAAACATGCTGCTGGTATCTGGAACAGGTAAGACACTATTTCCACTATTTCCATTAGGAAGCAGCTAACAGGCCAGTGGGATGCTGGTATCTTCCGACGGAAATTCGAATACAATTTGAGACCACAGTGTTACAAATCCTGCTAGTGGACGGGATGCCACATCACCAGAGCAAAACGCTCATGTATGACTGTGGAGGAAAACCCACTCACCGCTTTCTCAATAAAATTCTTGGACTGAAGAATATTGCTGGACCTCTGTTCGTACCCCAGGGACAGAAACAACCTCTGTCTCTTTATCTTGTCCTACATTATATTCAAGCCTGTGGAAATACCAGTAATTTAACTACCAGCAGCAGCCTACCCAGCAGCATCTCTAAAATACTTCAGATATCTAATTTGTAAAGGCTTGCCCTGTGTATATTGGCAGTAATTTACATGCAAGCAGTAACTCTAACTTGGTAAGAGCATGATACCTTTGAGGAATTCAGTTTCACACACGACTGTTCCGCTCCGTGGGATTACAGTACTACAATTGTCACAAAATTCATGCTTAATATGCAAATTTGTTTATATAAGTTGCAGGATTAATTTTTTAATAGGAAAGCTGAACACTGAAGAACTTTAATACACAGCTTAAACACGGTAGGATTTTATAAAAGTAATTTTGTATGGTATCGTGGAGTTCTTTGGTGGCAAGTTTGCAGCAAAGCTTATATGAACAATATACAAGAAATGTGAACTCATCCATAATTTTAAAATGATCCATAATTTGGGAGCGAGAGCCCAGAGAAGCTGTGGTTGCCCCTGGATCCCTGGCAGTGCCCAAGGCCAGGTTGGATGGGGCTTTGGGCATCCTGGGCTGGTGGGGGGTGTCCTTGCCCATGGCAGGGGGTGGGAACTAGATGGGCTTTGAGGTCCTTTCCTACCCAAACTAGTCTGGGGTTCTATGAACTTGACAGAAGGAAGTAGGAAGCTGTGCTCCAAAGGCTGCACCACTGCGTATTTTTATTTTGGTTTTTTTTGTTGTTTCTTATTTCAATTATGAAAAGAATTAATTCACAAACTCCACAAGGTGGTTCACTGGGAATCTGTGATCATGGCTTGTTATGGAGCAGAAAGTTATCGGTACTGACTCCAAGAGGCAACAACAGAAAAGTAAACAACTTGAAGAAAGTTAAACACAACGAAACTTGACTACGTGTCAAGTGTGAAAAGAAAAGGAAACAAGGGACAAGAGGGAATGGCTGCAAGTTGCGCCAGGGAAGGTTCAGGTTGGAGATGAGGAGAAATTTCTTCTTGGAAAGGGTGGTCGGGCATTGGAACGGGTTGCACAGGGAGGTGGGGGAGTCCCCTCACTGGGGGTGTTTAAGGACAGGTGGGATGTGGTACTTAGGGACATGGGTTAGTGGGAAATAGGTGGTGGGGGGACAGTTTGACTCGATGATCCTGGAGGTCTCTTCCAACCTTAATAATTCAATGAAAGTGTGATCAGGGAGTTAAAGCAACATCTTGTCCAATTTCAGGTTACAATACGTGCAAAATATAGCCCGGGCACTGGGGGGAGCAGCTCAGATCTGCAGCTGGAGCTGTACGGGGGGCATTTCTAAAAAGCGAAGTCTCTATTCGCTGTTCTCCAGGAACCTCAAGTGTTCGGGGTCGAGTGAATGATGGATAAATCAAGTCTAAAAGAATAAATGCAAACTTCTCCAAAAAGTTTTCTTGTGCATAGAGGTAATAAGATCGCACTGAACTGTTACCCCAGTTAAACAAATTTCCACCTGTCGGCTAAGCAACTGTCAACTACCTCAAGGAAAACGAAGCGAAAAGTCTGTGTCTAAATGCTTTCAGGTTTGCAAAGACATTGTAACTATTCCAAAATTACTATTAAAAATTAAAAGAAATCTGTAAGATTACATTATTTGCAACATACTGCCTTAAACAGCCCAGCTAACGAAAGCTGCACCTACATCATAAAGCAGCACCTTGGAAATTAATCCCATTTTTAATGTTTACATTTTCTTCTCGCTTCTGTAAGCGTGTAGGAGGTATTACCTCCCCAATTTCGTATGAAAACGGAGCTGTCCCCAGGTGATCCAAGACAATTTCAGGTCCTTGCACAGAGCAGATTTCCATCAGTATGTGCTCACAGATGGAAGTGGCAGCCAGCATCAGCTATGACGCAATTGCCTCAGGAACACACACGTGTTCCCTTCAAAGAGGACTCGGCTACCCTAAGGAGTCACCACAGAACTGTTTCCTACCTTTTACGTCTGCAGATACTTGCTTTGGTGGAATCTATTTCTTTGCTATTCCCCATATAGAAAGTTCTTTACTGGTCTCTTATGCCTCAGCTAATTTACCACCACATTAAGTCTTGCATTTCCATGGCCCTGATTACTCGTGGCATTTTAAGTTGTAGGAAGCGATGACATCAAAACTATTTTTTAAATTATTTGGTACATTTTTAAGACCACACAAAGCAAAAACTTGCTCACTGCCTTTGTCTCACCACTCCTCTGGTCTGTGACATTTATACATACTCTCCATCCCATTCCATTCCTGCATTCTCATCTAATTTCTCCCAAAGTATTTTAAATGCTTCAATTTTTTTAATACTGTCATAGTTGAAGCTCTGGTTATGTAGCACAAACATAGCTGCTTGACCTGAAACTGAAGACTCAAAACCTCCTATTAATGCTGACCATTTTTCCTTCTCTAGACATGGAAGGGGACCTGTTGCATGTGGGATACTCGAAAGCCCAGCAGCGTACTGGTGTCTCTCTCGGCACATCACTTGAAGCAGTCATCGCGTCTTATATTGAGTTTGAAGTTAACCTCCTTTCCTGTTTTAAGATCCTGAAGATTCAAACATGTTTGAACACGATGCAAACTTGACATTAAAAGGCAGACTTTTTTTTTTTAAAGACAGAAAAATCACTTCAGAACACATTTTCACTAGCTCAGGTGTCTGATCTTGTTGTGGTATTTAACCTTTGACACTTAGGTCCATTTTTAAAAGCTAGTAAGATTCAAGCAGCGTTTTCCTTTCATTATAAGAGCTTTAAAGTTTAGAGAAAGGAAATGACAGGAAAAGATATGCAATAAACTACACTTCTGTTTGGTGTACAACTTTTTATCTAACTTTTGGTTTAGGGATGCCCAAATAACTTTCAGTGTAGGCTGAAGATGCCATTTCTGCCTAACTTTAGTCATGACGCAGTTCTCCAGATCATTTTTTAGATAGCCGCCTTCATTCCTGCATCCAGCCCATACCCACGGCCTGTTTTAAATAACATTTCCCAAAGTCTTCTCCACTTGTTTTCCACTGCTGCTTTTCAGATCACAGCATAAAACCCAAAACACCCCAACACAACCCAAGCCCTCAATCAATAAGCTGTGATTGCTGCTCGTGCATTAGCATCCTGACGGAGGCTTGGAAATATCACCTCTTACAAGGAAAAGAGATTCTGGGCCTCACGACGTCTCCAGAAGTACAGCAAAAAACAAGACACAGAACAAGAAACAGATCTTAAAATATTAAATTACTCTTTGGGTGAATCTTGCAGCAAGGTTTTATTCATTATCCAAAAAGCTAACCAGGGAACCCAAAACGTGCACTCATACTTCCATGTGACAACTCTCTTGGAAGCGTGGCAACGCTCTTCAAACACTTATGTTGTACCATACACTCTCAGAAGCATCATCTTCCTTTAAAGGGAAAGGTAACTAGGACTGTCTCACCTTTAAGTGGTAAGTGCTTTCTGCCTGTACTAATTATAATTCTTTCAAGTCTGAAAAAAGCACAGAGAATATTATAAAATAAAACGTAATACTTTACTTTTCTGTATCTATACTGTTTCATCAGTCTGATAGATTATCTACAAATGCACAAAACTTAAGCAACATTGTCCAACGCACTCAGAATGGTCCCAAATCCAATTACAGGTAAAGCACATTAAAGATTTACTGTACAGTAAACAAATGGGTGAAAAACTGTAATTTATTGAAACTCATAACTCAAAAAATATAAGATGCTGTAGTGTACAATATGTTACACAAAGCACCCTCGGGTGCACATTCAAGTCAAGTAATAACTCCATCGCCCCCCAAACCCTGGTACCCTAGTACGTTCCATATACAATCATGCACATTTACTCTTCAAGAGGAAGCCCCCAGTATTCTGATGTGTTAAATAGCACCAAAATCAGCATAGTAATTGAAAAAAATGGGGAGCTAAATTAACTTGACCAATACTTTTGACAGATATTATACATTCATGGAATTAAACAGTCTAAACTAACCTAAACAGTGTGTACTGTAAGAATTATTGTTCTAATTTGAAGTTCTCCCCATATAGCAGTAGTGGAGGCAATCTGCTTTAAGCAAAACTACTTACGTGCTTCCTACACAAAGCTCATCTGCCTTTTTCGTTGGAAACAAGTCTATGAGGGGCGTGGAAAACTTTGATCTTTCAAGAACAACTACTGGTCTTAAGTAATGAAGCTGTTTTAAGGCAAGGTCTCCACAGTCCGTTAGTGCCTTGTCCAAGATCGCCCTCAAATTTTCTAACGAAGGGGCAGATGATGATTCTGACAGCAAGGGCTGGATTTCTGTTAGCTGCCCATGATTATTTCGGGGTATGACGACATTTTTGTCATTTACAAAGTTGTTTACTGGTGTATCCCCTTGACCATCTCCCTGTTTCTGCAAGGTTTTATCTACTGGCAACTTCTCAGGAGACTCCCATTCTACTACCTCATCCAGCTCATCATCATCATCATCTTTTCCCTCACTTTCCTGAATAAATTTTAAAAATGAAGACTCAAACCCCATCGGTTTATACGTCTTTAAATCAAATGGTTTGGACACTGGAGGCTTCTGAAATTTCTCTTTTGTAGCACAAGGTACATTTCTTTTCGCGCTTTGATTAACTGCACTATGTTGACATCCTTGCGCGTCTTTCTCTCTTGGCAACTCTAACTGTAAACTGGAGAAGTAAGAGCTATTCTCCCTTCCGCTATTTTCAGAAAAATCTTCAGTTTTACACGTCACCGTCTCCCTGATGTTATGCTCTTCAAAGCAGGTGTTCTTTGAACTGTGGTTATATTTTAAAGTGCCTGAATACACAAAGGCACTTGCATCAAAACTCGTACTGCTCTGAGGACATCTTTTTTGGTCTTCACCGCTTACGTCTTGAGGATCGCAGTCAGTATTTGGAACAAGAGGTTTTTCGCTTTCCTGCGCACACTCTGAATTAGCCGATTTATCCTCCTCATCTTTTACATCTTTTTTACCCAAGTCTAACGCCGTTTCAGAGCAGGACTGTTTTTCAATCATTATGCCACATTTAACACAAACGACAAGTTTCTGAATCCGCTGCTCTATATACAAATTAGTCATCTGATGTGTGCGCTTATAGTGCCTCACGATGCTGCTTTCCAGTTTGACGACAGACAAACATCCCTGAACCATGCAAGGGTACTGGGTCTGGTTAGACTTCTCTTTGCACATTTGTAGGGCTTCCTCTTTTGTTTTGAAATTCATCAGATGCTTTTCTCTACTTCTGCTAATTCTTTTAGATTTTTCTTTTAACTGTTTCCCATTCTGCTTACTTATGCCAAAACCACCTTTCAAATAACTTTGCTCATTTTTTTCTTTATCTTGACTATCGTCCTCCTCCTTCTGATTTCCAAAGAGACTATCATAATATTCGCTGTGTCGGAAATACACGTGTTGAGAGTAATGACTGTAATTAGTGAAAATTCGATCACAGCCATTAAGGTCGCAATGGATTTCAAAATCTTTGTTTAATTTTTCTTCATTGGCATGTTCTTCTATTAGGTGCTGTTTGAGCTTATTAAAGGTATAAAATACAGCAGGGCACTGGGCTTGGTTACAAGCAAATCTCGCAGATTCAGCTTCAGAAAGCAGTTTTTGATCCTCTAAGTGTTCATTGTGGAAGTCACTACAATGCTTAGCAAGAGCTTTAGAACATAAAAACCGCTTACCACACTCCTTGTATTGGCATGCAAATATTTTTTTACATTTGACAAGTTCCCTTTTTGTTCTTGCTTTGTCTTTTTCTAAGCAGAGCTGTTCTTTATTATACTGGTGCACGGTTCTATAATGGCGAATCAAACCCTTCTGGTTGGTAAACGCCGAGTTGCAACTTTTATGTATACAGTGAAATGGTTTGTGGTACTTATGCAATATATAGCATAAATTTCCTTTCGCAACTGTTCTTTTGCTTCCTCTTCCCTGTCTTTCTTCCAGTTCTTCCCTATGACTGTCCAGAGAAGCGATGTTAGATGTTTTCCTTGTTATGTTATTTTCTGCCTCTTCGCTGGACTCCAAATCCGTCTCCGAACTACAGTCTTCCTTTTTGGGATGACACAGCTGTTCCGAGTGGCCTGAATGTTCAATGAATTCAACATTGCTATTTTCAACAGTGCTATTTTTATGCATGTCGTCTGTACATAAATTGACGTGATCAAATTTTTCATTAGGACATACCTTGTGAGCTACCCTCTCACAGCCAATTTGATGTTTGTTTCTATAGTGAATTCTAAGGTGTGTTTTCCTTGTAAATGATCTTTGGCAAATGTGACACTTAAACGGTGAGTACCGATGCTGAAACATATTTAACTGAAGAACCATTTCCTTTGAGTAGTTATGCTTTTTAACATAATGCATTAAGAGGGCTTCTCTGGTCACAAACTCACACGTACATCCTTGACATTCACAAAAAAACGGTTTAGCTGCCAGCTGAGTAAGGTACTGGCTGGGTAAATTATTTTGTTGCTCTTGAAGCTGAAGTTTTGAGGTAGTTTCATCTACTGAGTCGGGGCACTTGGCATCCCTAGATGAGTAGGACTGTGAAGAGCCCAAAAAAGGTTTGTGTCTTGAAGAATTCTGAAGGTTTGAATTTTTTAAGCTTAGATGTTTCAAACCTAACATTAGTTCCAACATGTTATCTTCAATATTTGATTCTTTAGAACTGTCATAAAAAGACGTTTCTGGGGAAGAAGGACAAGTTTCATCCTTCACGCCATCGCTTCCCTTAGCATCTATAGTACAATACAAGCTTTCTGGAGAGTCAGCATTTGTATCTGAATTATGACCTAACTCTGTACTGACATCTGTAGGGGATTTACTGTCCTGAGCGTCACTCAACAGATTGAGAAAGTCTTTCGTTTTCATCTCTGTATTTTTTTTACCTTTAAAGTTATATGGATGGGCCCTGCGAAGGTGTTTTTGCATGCTTCTGGAATTTTTGTGTGTGGAACAGCAGCCTTCAAAACCACAGGACAGTTGTTTTTCAAAGCACACTGCCATATTGGAACACTGTTGCTTCACATCAGCTGGATGAAAAACTCCTTCCTGGGACATGAGAAACCCTGGAACCGATTGATTGTGAGCCATTGTTTCAATCAGTAGAGGAGTCACCTGGCCTTGGTTTACTGCAGCATCTGTGCTGTTGTCCCCACAATGAAGGCTGCAATTACTTTCACTGTCTAGATCTTCACTGTCAGAGAGCGCTTCTTCCTTAATCTGTGGAATTTCCTGAGAGCCTGAGGGATCCAACTTATCATTCAGGCTGGAACTTTCAGGTGGCTTAAGCAGCTGAGACTGTGGAAGATAACTGCATTTGTCTTTTGAAACTGACTCTTCAAGGTTTAGTGTTTGCTTCCCTTCTCCATTTGACACTTCAATGTTATGCACTGCAAGGTGATTCTGAAATTCAGTTTTTGAATAATAAAACTTTTTGCAACCAAAGTAATTGCAGGTGTACGACGCATCTCTGAAGTGCTGTGCCTCGTGATGGTAAAGTTGCCCTAAGTCACTGAAAACGATATTACAGCCATTTAGTTCACATTTATAACGAAGATCATCATGCGTTTGTTTGTGATTGAGAAGCTCGTTAACCGACCCAAATCTAGCATAACAATCCATCGACACACACATATACGGTTGAGGTCCACAGTGCACACGTTCGTGCTCCCGCAAATGAAAGGATGTCATGAAATGTCGGCGACAGAAAGCACACTTCTCTCTCCTGTTCTTCATATCCAAGTAGTGTTTTGCATTCTCATCATTGTTTTGATGTTCAGCTTTCAGATGTACGCTTAAGTATTTAAACTGTTTAAATACTCTAGAACAATCTGTTCCAGGACACGGATAGATGTCTCTGTCCTGTAGCTGGCAATTTTCCAGTTGGCTAAATGTGACGTATTCGTGTGCGTCGTTTTCAAAGTTTTCGGGCAGCGGTGGCTGATGTGACTTTTCCTGGAACGCTGGGGGCGGGCTGCTGGGAGCTGTTATCTTTTGCGGCGATCTCTCTTTCTTCAGTATAATTTTCTTTTTAGGTCTGTGTGTTCTACTAGGTGGCATTTTAACATGTTCCATTACATGTGGTACAAAGAATTCCTTTCTCTTGAACTTTTTTGTACACACCGGACACGTATAAACACCATCTTCCATATGCATCTTAGAATGATGCAGTATTCTAGCCTCGATGCACTCCCTTTTGCAGAGCACACAAAAAAATTTGTATTGAAGCCATCTCTGGTACCTTTCTGAAGAACCGATTGGTTTTTTTACTCTTGCTTTTTCTTTAGGGTGGTTTATTGTGTCTTTTCCATCATAATATTTATGTTCTTTTGTCTCATCGTAGTCACTAAAGAAAGTTTCTAACATGTCGGTTTCATTGATTGACATATTACAACTTGCATCGTCCTCGGAATCAGAAGCTACTTTCCCTAACAGTTTAAGGCAATGTCGCTTTAAAGTCTTCCAGTCCCAAAATTCAGGATCAAACGGCCAATATGCTTTTAAAGCTAAGAGCAGCTCACAACGGAGTGAATTTGGAACGAGTGCATTTTCTTCATCGAATTTTTGATCTGGTTGCATATAGAGCTCTTCTAACACATTAAATCCACTCAAAGTCGGCTCAAGTAAAAATTCTGTGAGCTGACAAGCTCTTCTAACTTCAAGGTCTTCGGGTAAAAGGCATGCAATTGTTTTACATACTGATGTTTTCATTTCATCGCTTCCGTTTGATCTGATCTGAAGGGCCCTCACACATAACAAGACAGACACAGCAAGTCCTGCATCTTCTGCCTGTTTAAAAAAAAACAAAACAGCCACAAAATAAACATTACTGTTCTTTCAGAAGGACATTCTCTAGAACTGTTCTATGAAAAAAGACATGTAATTAGAGCATCCAATAAACTACAGTCCTAAACTGTATTTAGGCTTCTGAGCGTTAAGTGCCCGAGTCACTGAGCATACTCTAAAAACTTGTTTATTTTATGTGAGGAACCTCTTCCACTTCTCAAGTGAGCTGAGCCACTTCTCATTTAGTGCACTCTGTGGAGGAGTCGCACAAACTGGCTCAGGCATCAGATGTTGCAAAACTTCTAACGCAGCTGCCTCTTCACTGAGTGACTCTCACTTGTAACTAAGTCAGACGTCTAAAAGAGAATGGTGTCATTCTTCCCTATAGAGTCCTACCGCCGCATCCACACGGGATATCGGTACTGTGTAATAAGGAAGTTAAGGTAAATTCACACCCTGAAACAAAATAACCTTCAACAGCGTCAGCAGTACAGTCGCAGAAGTTACTTCTGATGAAGATAACTGGCATTTTCACTTCCAAACATTTTCTGAGGATTTTATGCAACTTTGTGGTGCAATAGGAAGACACCTACTATTATTATTCATATATCGACCTTAAAAAAATAATCTATTCCAAATTCTACACGGACAAAATTGAAAGTAACATTGTTCTGAAAGCATACTTTTCAGCATGGAGTATCCGAATGCATGAAGTAACTATTTAGTCATCATTAGTGAAGACACCTAACGGTTAAGTTCTTTATAAATAGTGTCAAGACATGACATGTGGCTAACACAACCACATCCACACCAGCTCAGATGGTAAAGATCCAAAAGAACTAAGAACAAGTTAAAAGAATTAGCAGGCTCTTATAGTCTGCCCACCACCTGTTGGAATCATACAGTACTTCTTTCACTCAATAACTTCATTTGATAGATAGCAATAAAAAAAGCTATTTCCACAGGAGAAGAAATTTTAATATAGTTTAGCAGGAAACACCGAAACAACTGGTATGCAGTTAACCACGCATTATGCTTTATATGTAAAGTGCACACTCACACACATTTTAGAAGTAGAAATAGGCCGACTTTAGAGAAACTAGGAGCAAACATTTCTCTGCGCAATCACTACCAGCATTCACCTTTGCCACATTCGAGTTCTGGGCTCTCCCCTATGATCTGTCAAAACAACAATCATATAACACTTCTGATCTCTACTTTGACTCAAAGAGGGCTCCAATACTTGCTCTTCTCTCACCTGAGAACTCATTTGGTTCACTGGATTAACTCCAGTCAGAGAAAAAGACTCCCAGGCAAACAAACCTGAAGCTGGAGAGAAATTAAATTGACAAAAGGAACCTTGTCCATTTTATCCATATTCCATGTGATGCCTTAACTCTGAATTAACTCATGCCCATATAAGAATGCAAAAAAAATGGGGAAATTTGGGAGAGTACTGTTAATTGAAACTTTCATAAAACTGAAGTTCACGGGGCAAATTCTACTCTACATGTGCAAAACTACGTTCCTTTTCAGAGAGCAATACCTGAAATCTTTTTAGAAATGGTGATGTTCCTAAGGGAAAATCTGTACCTAATTTAAGGTCCTTGATCCATATAATATTGTTACTAAACCAGTTAAAACCCTATTACCAGCTAGTTCATTTTTCCTTCAAGTACACACGATTCATTTTCATCCATAAATGCCTCCACAAATCTACTCTCACATAGTGACGAGACACAAGAAATTTCAGCCTAACCAGTTCCAAGAATCAGAGTAGCCATCAAAGGAAGACAGAAACATCCTCCTGAGCAAGTGTTAACCACAGCTATCCCTTCTGCTTTGCTTCTGAAAAGCCTCCTCTGTAGATGGATCAATTAAAGTCTTTCCATTACTCCTTAAACGGAGATGACAAGTTTATATAAACTGATGTTAAGCATTTCTTGAACCTTTCTGCAACCTGCTGAAGATCGGCATGAGAACAGAAGGCAGAGGTCCAGGTGTGACTGTATCACACGTTTTGAGAAAAAGGCGTTTTCTCAGAATATAAAAACACGAGACATTTCAGCCAAGTCTCCGTCTCTCAGAGATGTGGCAGAAAATTCTTGCTGTGCCTCACTTCTAAACCGGCATCAGATCAAAACACAGCTATGTTTTGTTTGCCAAATACTGTCATACTGTATGAGTAAAAGAAGCAAACCATTCCACACTGATGGAAGGTCACTTCAATGTGTCAAGCCGACACCAAACTACGATGGCAAGCATTTTTCAGATTTTTATTAGTAAGTTATTAAGCACTTGATCGAGAAGGATGAATAATGAAATAAGCTGTATTTCACGTTAGTTCAGAAGGATTATTAAGAAAACAATAAATTCATGTAAAGAGTTCTGGCTGTGTCCAAAGACTGCAGTTTACTTACTTCAGATTGTATGACTCTTATCAAGAAAAATAAATGTTGCAGTGTCTTGGCAATGATGCCAAACTGACGACATCTCTCCAAAAAGGAATCTAAAGAAGGATCTATTCTCCTCTGCAATTTGCTCCAGAAAAGTGTCAGCTCCCTGTAAGGAGTTGAAAGCAAAGTGTGAGAACATTGCAGATATACACAATTTGTCTAGAGTCTACACACTTCAGTTCAGAGTTGATGCCGCTGCAGTTTAAGTGTTATCAAAAAAACAGTACACACACTGGAGAGATCCGGTCTCCAAGAGATGCTCAAGAGAACTTTAACCGTGCCTTACTCCTAAACAAGCACCAGATCAAAACACAAATGAGTAAATGAACAATGCCACAGCTGACTGAATCCCAATCCCCAAGATATACTTTGGACGTCTGGTAATGTGAAGCTTTATCCAGATCAACATTTAAACAGGAGAAACCCACATATTTAGACATGCCTTGAAAGCCAAAACTACAAACTCATTTTGTAAGTGGCAGAAACCAGCTTCCGTGCTTCAGCTTTACCACATCTTGCCACTGCTGAAACAGGGATGCAAGTTTCGTTATCTCCATCCAGTTAAGAGGTCAGAGAAGTTTTATAGTCACAATTTGCCCACAATCTATTACTAACAATTCTCAGAGTTACAGAAATTACAAAAATATAAAAAGACTCTTGGAGGGGGTGGGGTGTGACAGTTAGAAGGGTGCTGCATCTGCGCATTCCTACTATGTGGAAGAACTGAAAAAAGGTATCAAATGCTCATGAGTAAGTATGCAAGAGGGAAGAACTGAATTAAAACATACTTTGTCGAACCACAAAGCTTAGGGTTTGAATAACAACCCAGAGAGTGCTGGTCCAGCACTACTTACAGAGCCACTCCATTACTGAGGCATTACTGTTAATGCCAACAATGAGTGCTGTTTCATTTTAAATGATTTAAACATTACTTTTGTCTAACTGCTTGATTACTGTAGCAAGATGAGTCCTTATTTTGTCACACGTTAGAGAATCACAGAATCTTTAAGGTTGGAAAAGACTTCCAGGATCATCAAGTCCAACCATCAACCCAACACCACCATGACTACTAGACCACGTCCCAAAGTGCCACGGTTACACGCTTTTTGAACACTAGATGGTAAAACATTTGAGGAGCAAAAGAAAATTACAAAAGACAGCAAAGGGCTCCATTACTTAGTGTAGGCTGGGAATAAACCAGGTTGCTGAAAAAATTCCCAGCAAACAGCAGCGCACAGGAGATGTCTGGAGGATGGCAAGAGCTTTGCCTCGGGACCTTCAGACATTACAGACCAACATAACGTTAGCTCTTAAATGTTGGTGCGCATCTTGCTATATTTTGTGCTTGTTCACCTGCTTGTTGTAAGAGTGCTGGAAGAAAATTGTTCCCGAAAGAGCAAACCAACTTCAGTCTGATGTACTTCCAAGTTAAAGATACATCCACTTTCTCCACATGTTTTTGCACTCTATTAGCTCAGCTCTTTGGCAATGAGGCCAGTAAGGAATAGTTAGGAGTAATACTTATTACTTACCAAGAGCAATACACATTTGCTGTTTGAAGCTGATGAGTAAGGTATGTTGTACAAAGAACAAACGCAGTGTTTTCTTGTCCCTCAGATTCCAGATTACATATGATGTCCAGTACTTCTTTACAGTCCACTTTTGCAATCTTAAAGAAAAAAAGAACATTAAAAGAAAAGGCACTTTATTCTCAGTATGTTTACAAAATAAATGCAAGTTTAATGTATCAAAGGAAATGTCTCACAAATAAGAACAAAACACTATGTGCCCTTTCAATACCCAGCGTTCATACCACACCTTTCAGCTACAGAACAGCATGAGAAATTCACAGGTATTAGTTCTGATTCCTTCTTAGTACTAGTTTTCTTTAGGATCATCTTCCATTTTGGACAGCTGAGCAAAACACTCCTATAGAGGCAACTTCCCATTCCTTCTCTGCACTTGCAGGCATACTTGTTTTCCTTTTAAAAACTAAAACCCAGGTCCAAAAAGGTAAGATATGAAAAAGACAGTCTCTTGTTCTCTTTGTCCATAAGGGCTGATTCTGAACAATCACACTGCAAAGCATGATGTTAAAAAAAGTGTTCAGAGGAGAGACAAATCCCACGGAAAGTTCCATCCACGAATCAAAACAGAGCATTAGCTTGGTTATAAGCCAAGTATTTTAGATCAAACAGCAATTATGAAGTGGTTTTACTATTAAGACAACACTATTTTCAATACATTTTCCCCCACCAGGTTTATTCCACTTCACAGAATAGGTTGTACTCAAGTAACATCTACTGTAATCAGCAGTTGCTGCTACCAGCAATTCAAACCTCTTGTTAATCATGAAAAATTATGAGACAGAAAGAACAAAAGTTAAAATATACCAAATCAATTTTCACAGAAATCTCATGCAGCAGGAAGAGCAGAAGCAGGTATACGATGCCAGTTTTCCATACAGGCTTGACACTGGAGTTCACTGAGCACTGTCAACATTTTCTAGGGTCCACTGACTTTTGGTGTTCAATTTGAGCCCCATGACCGACCTTTTGCAGCAGACATTTTTTGAGCCATTCACAAGCTGCAAGTGCTTGCAGATGTGTCAGGTTTGCATTTGAAAGAGTAAGATCTAGCAGATTATTTTGATTGGGGGCTTTTGCCAGACTCACCTCTGGCAACAGAGAAACCTCAAGAACTGATTTAAGTGACAATGCTTTGATAACTAAGAGAGGACAGACATCATTGCTCCTTTCGTACCAGCATTAACACTATCTGCAGATAGAGTGCCACCTCCATCGGGCTGGGGAAGATGGAAGAGCAAACCCATACCAATGGCCAAAGGAAAGAATTGTGAAGGTGTTAGTTACTGCACAAGAGAACGTGGTTGTTCTAGCTTACAGATTAGAAAAAAATAAAATATACTGCTGCATGCCATCTCCTTCCAACATCCTTTGCCAGGAGTACCTTTCCTGTGTTCCCATCTACCTTCAGCACTTACAGGCTGCTTTCAGCTTGTGTGGGAAGTCTAGCTGAATACCTGTCTGCTAATTGGGCAGCTCCAGTCTTCTCACAGTATTCTACCACTTCTCCCTACTCAGTTATTTCTATTTTTGTAATAGATTACCATTTCCATCAACACATTTTATAAATCAAATTAAGAAAACAAAGCTAAGTGACCCAGACTTTTGTCTTTGATAATTTCTGCAGTTATACGCTGCCATCTCCTCAAAACTGCATCAGTCTTAAATAATACAAGAGGTTCTGCAGAGTGGTTTGATTGAAGTCTGATCTTCTAGGTCTTGTTTTTCAGAAAAACAGAAACTATCAGTGCATGTAAATATGGAGTGTGTCTCCTCCACAAACCTGAAGATGATGTGGCAGCCTGTGATCTACTTGGCTAAGCACCACTTGACAGGAACCATGCTCAGTTTCCCTGTTTCATTAAACGAATAATCACTAAACAACACTTACCCCTGTTTTAAAAACTACAGACTTAAAACCTACTTACTGGGGTTTCTTAGGCTACGGAATGATAAAACCCACATTTTTAATAGCTATCAGTTACTCCTCACTCAGACTCACACTGTAACACAACCTGGAACTTCTGCTGTGCACTGGACCAGCAGGAACGGGATGAACATCAGCTCCAGCAACAGGCACCTCTGGGGCACTTGGAGCAGCGTGCAGTCACACAGTATGTTGAATTTGCTCTCCTTCTCACACAGAAATTCGATTATTTTTGGCCAAATTCACTCGTATTTAGGACACTACTGGGTAAGCAACAAAGCTTTTTTTGTTTTCAGGTCCTGTTTATTTCAAATTTTGTCAATGTTCAACATTTCAGATGTTGGGTGTTCTTTTTGTTGTTTGGGTTTTTTTGTTTTTTTTTAAATATATTTAAGACAAAAAGTCCAAATGCACAGCTTGAAATCATCCAACAATATCCAATATCCAGTCAGTCACTTAAGTGATAAACAGACACTTACTAAATGAAAGTGTTTTTACTAACCCTGGAATGCTGACCAGTGCTTCTGCTGCTCTGCTAGAAACCCAACAAGATCAACAACTGAATGAAAATTCTGAGATTACAGAATGAACAGTACTAAGACATTTTAAATTAGAATTGTTGAAAAATGGTGCCATCCTCCCCAGGTTCCATTAAGAAGAAGGATGCTCCTTTACTCCTCAAAGTTATTCCATGGAATATACAACCATGTAAGATTTATCCAGTCTGACTTCCATGTCATTTCAGTTCAAAGAAAAAGTTTTAATGTTACAAAGATATTTAGTTTCTTATGTCATCATAAAAACTTCCCAGTACTAACCTAAGCCTTCTACCAGGTTTTTAGTAGGACATCATGTTAACATTCTGAAAAAGGAACACCCAGCCTGGTCATCTAGGGACACTTATGCTCCTTTCAAGGACTAGAAATATACCATGAAGAGACTAAAAGCAATTTAGTTTCAGCTCAGAGACTGTAAATTCCCCCTCCCAGAGCTGGGACAACATAATCTGTTTGTCTGTAAATGCAGGCTACCCTTCTGCAGCATATTACCTTATTTATATCAAATAATGCCGCTTACAGCGGCAAGAATTCGGGAGCTGTTGCCTCAAAGTTCAATAGAAGAACATGTTTATATCAAAAGTATTTCATTAAGCACAGACTGTTTGCAGGGCAAGGAAAACCTGGGTTAAGTTCTTATAATGTTCCAATCAAATTGGAAATTAGTGAGGAAAGAGAACGCCTGGTTTAACTTGACATCGGAAACAACACAGTAAGTAAGAACATACTGCATTACCCATGTATCCCCAACGCCTGCAGCGTGCAGATCGTGTCTGCGGTGAGCTGTTAAATGCACTCACGCCTCCTGCAGTACAGGAAACTGAGGGGAGTCTGGAGCAAACTGAAGAGACTAAGGGGACAACCTATCCAAATATTTATTTTTTAAAAGAAATATTTCAAGAGGAAAGCTTTTACAACAGTTTACATGTATAACAAGAGCACTCCAAACAAGTCTGCTACTCACTCAGGAAGTGCAGTCATCAGAGTTGCTTTCTTTTTTTTTTTAGTATATGAAGCTTTCACCAGTCTCATGGAGACTTACTCAAAATGTTCAAGCCTCACGCTAAAAGCTACACCAAAGCCACGTAACTAACAAGAACAGTGTGACTGATAAAGTAACAGGTATGTGAGATCCAGAGGCAACAGAAGCAAGAGTTGTATTACTGCTGTTACGATTGCAATGTGTGAACACAGATCGTTACTATGACTGTTACTGTAAGAGAAAGACTAAGTGCTAAAACAAATTAGTGTTCTGGAGCAATAACTCCAAAGGGGGTTTTGTTTGTTTTGTGTTTAGGTTGTTGTGCAGTTTCTTTTTTTTAGCCTTTTCTTTCCTAGGTCAGAACGACTGGAAGAGTTTCTACTACTCGTACCACTAGTACCACTCTAGTACTAGTATTTCAGTCAGAAAAGACAGCTTTCCAATTATATTTTGCTTCCATGGGGAGCTAGAGTTAAAAGCTTTACTTGAAAACTTCAAACACAGCTAACCTCAAATTCAAGTAGATAAAACATACTTATTCTAGACCAGCAGTTAATATAAATGTTCCTCCCTGCTGAGGTGTGCAATAGATCATTTCTCTTTTGGAGCTCTGCTGCAACAGTTGGACTCTTCAGCTTCAGTTCTTCACACTGCAGAAATAAATCCTAAAATGCTTAATAAATACACATTAAAAAGGGATTATGGATTACTAACCTCCTTAATAGAGTCTTCATTAGGCAGCATAGAACACACACATGTGATGTAGGCTTGGCGAAAAGATGAAACATTTGCGATTTCTGGAGAATCGGCACACAATTTTGACAAGGAAGTTGCTTGTTGGATGCAGTTTGACTTCATCAAATGTTTTATTCGCATCTGCAGAAAGGAAGGCCCTTCTCGTGTAATCAATTTAGTAGCTAGGAAAAGGAAAAAAGCCTCTGAGAACATACCAATTTACAGCCGACAACTGAAATCGTCTCCCTGCATTCGCACTTTATTTTATTACAAACAGCACAAGTATGGTCTCCAGATTTGTACTTATTGCAAAAGAGCCTGGAGAATTAAGAAAGAGTCGTCACCACATCCTTATACTTCATGCAATAATACATATCAACCAAGGAACATACTGTCTGATCATTCATAGAAGAAATTATGGAAAAGCCTGAGACGGTATGATAGAACACATTAGAATCACTGTTCTGCAGCAGCTGTAGTAAACCAGTTACCCGTAAAGCCTGCAAGAGACTCTGAATTAGTCAAAAAGCAAGTTTACTTTAGAACAACAACTTATTGGAAGAGCCATTGCATAAAAATATTTTCACTATGTTAGTATCTTATTATTACTATGTGAGATGTGCAGCTATGAAACCTATATACATTTCTGCAAGAGCAGACTTTATGTAATAAACCCAAGAGATTCTCATGCTTTCTACACTGAAATTATTGTCTACACAGAAAAAAAACATGCCCCAACTGACACTACACTAGTTGGCAGAAGGCTTGACTTCTTAACAGCCATAGAAGCAGCAGGCAGAACCTATGCTGCTATGAAGCTCTTGCTGAAACAAATCTGGTAAGCCTTATTTACAGTTGGTATCAGTGGAACTTCCTTTTCAGGGCCAGTGCATTGAAAACATTTTTTTTAAAAAATTAAGAATTCTAGTCAAGAGAGACAAGAACATGTCACATCTTCAGGATCTTTGATGCAAGTAAACATCTGATGATTATTAACATGAACTACCAGCTCACAAAACAAAGCTCCAGCTGGGCACATTGAACTACGCTCACATCTGGCTTACGAGTGACCCGCGACAGCAAAAGCTAGGAATGCTTTTCAGACACGCACCACAAACTGCATGAAATCCAAGCTATTCAAAGAAACTAAGGTTTAGATGACTGAAATAACATCCATTTACTACGACACTTCAGAAGATACTCTCTGAGAAATTGTTGTTGTACTGAAAGATAAAATGGCAGTTTGACTAAAAAAGAACCCTGAAAAAATATTGTGCCAGAGCTCTTTCTGCAGCCCTTACTCAACATGCCTAACAACGGAACTGTCATCCCTGCTGTGACCTGCACAACGTGCGTTTTGATTCCTGCTATTTCTATAAAATGGAGCCTGGTAGACAGAAGAGAACATTACAAAGATGAAAACTTACACAAGTAAAAGAAGGAAGACAGACCTGGTAACTAACCAGTGACATATCTCCGATTACAGCTATAAGCATTTACTTGGTACGATTCTGAAGGTAAAAAAGGATTAAGTTAACCCAGTAGAGATAGTTGTTTAATCCCAGCTCCAACCATGTCCTACACAAGGCCAAAAGAGTAATTCCAGCTACCCAGACAGACTCTCTGCAAGCCAAATGTTATTGTAGCAGCATCCGACTTCCTGGGGTAGAGAAAAGAAGGGACTGAACAAAGAAATGGAAGTAAAACACAGCCAACAAGATTCACTAATCGTAACACACGGTATGATACAGCTTCGTGGATCAGTTGGTATTTCAGCAATAACTTCTGGAGTCACTTGTCTGATGATGTCAAGAATACAAACCAGCTACATTAGCAGCACAATTTAGGAGTCAAAAGATTTTCAACACCATAATTTGCTGGCATGGAGAGCAGGATTTCTTTCAGTTTCATTTTGCCTTGCATCAGTTCATGTTGCCTTCTGAGAAAAAAGTAAACTTTACATATGCCCTCAATCTACTCCCTTCCTGTAATATTTTAGAGTTCTATGAGTCACAGTGACTCACAATACAAATTATTTTGATTTCTTTGAAATGTTACGAATAGCTGGCAACAACTACAGGAGACTGAATCCTCTGCCCTATGTTGCCTTTCCCAGCCTTACATTCTCTCCTACAATCCCCTGCAAACCTTCAATACCTGTTCAACACGCTCTTAGTCTCCCAAGAGGCTAACAAGAAAAAAACCAACCAAATAAAACCCATCCATCCTCTGTAATGTAAGGGAACAGAATTATTTAACTACTGAAGCATTACTTCATAGTATTTGTAGCTACTACATATCCTTACTTCCCCTCCTGCTATTTTCCCATTTTCATTACTAATAACGCTACTACTTTGATCTACCACAGTATTTGCTGCAAACCACAAGAGGAGGAACAGGAGAGCACTCTCACGTGGTGCTCTGACACATTCAGATAGCTTGGAAAGCTCACAGAAAGGTTAGATACGTCTAAGCAGCCAAGCTGCATGCTGACAGGCCACAAGGATGGCACTGTTCTCAGTTTATCTGTTCTTCAACACCCTGAAAGCAAGCAAAAAAAAGCCAAACCAAACCAAGCTTTCCAAGACTGCCACAAAATCAGATACTCTGTAAGCAGCAACATTTTAGGCAGATATTTGGCTTTTTAGAACTGTCTTTTATTTAAAATGTCTAACTCTTTACCTTACCATTTACTTGGGAAACCTTCCTTTGACGGACTGGTCTAACCAGGGATTCCAAAGTCACGTTCGGACTGTTTAAACATGACTGTGAACTACTCCAGACTATATGAGAAAGCACTTGTGCAGTTAAAAAATTTCCAGAAGAGCTCTAACGAATGTCCTGTTGCCTCTGCTCACATCACATGAAAGAAACACCAGTGAGGACAACTCTTCTGGGCACGTATTCAGATCTAGCTAAACGGACACATATCTACTAAATAAAGAACGCTAAAAAAATCAGTAATTTCAAGGTTTCCAAGTGACCTCAGACATGGGAACCTACACTCAGCCCAATTCAACGTAGTCAGAGATGTGCCAGTCAGTTTGTCAGCAGCAACTTCAACCCAAATTCAAAGCCAAAGGACTGAATAAACTAGTTCCACCCTACTGCTGCTGAGGCCAAGAGGTAGTCTGAACCACGTCAAAGCTCGCCAGCCATTCGCCCTCACTGGTAAATCACTCCGAGTGAGGGATTTTTCAATAGCTGGAGGTTTTCAGTAATATGGACGGATTTTGTAACACAAGTCCTTTTGAGTAGAAACACATGACGAGCAGCAACTGTGCAACTGGATGGCCTAACAATGTTATAGATGAAAGACTCCAATGCAGGACATTAGTATGGAATGCAAGTCTTTCCAAGACACTTTGGAGATGGGATTAAATGCTATTCGGAGTTTCTGCCCTGTTATTGAGTATCTGAGGTAAAGGCTAGCGAAGACTGCAGCCCACGTTTGGCTGCAAAAGGCAGCTTTCTAGCACAGAGAAGCAACTTGCACAATAAACATGGGGCTCTGGAACTGGAGGGCGCAGCAAAGGAGATGAAGGCCCATCCCGGGGGTTGCCTGGGGTCAGTCAGTCAGCCCCACACCTTATGACTGCCTCTGTTAAGAAAAAAAGGAGGGTAATTGTCATAGGTGATTCCAGTCTGATGGGAACGGAGGGCCCAGTACACCAACCAGACCCATCCCACATGGACATCTGCTGCCCCTGGGGCCTGGGTTAGAGACGCTGCCAGGAAACGCCCTGGTGTGGTACAGCCCTCTCATTATTACTCGCTATTGGTTATGCAGGTCAGTAGTGATGAGTTTGCAGAAAGAAGGCCAAGAGCAATCAAAAGGGACTTCAGGGCACATGGGTGATTGGCTAAAGGATCAGGAGCACAGGCAGTGTTTTCCTCAATCCCATCAGTGGCAGGGATGAATATGGAAAGGAGCAGGAAAACCCAGCTGATCACCATGTGGCTCAGAGGCTGGTGTCACTGGTGGAATTTTGGTTTGTTTGATCACGGAAAGGTTTACACAGCACGGGGCCTGCTGGCAAACAATGGAGCCCAGCTATCTCAAAGGCAGAAAAGGTTTCTCACTCATGAGTTGGCATGGCTCCTCGAGAGAGCTTTAAACTAGGGCTGAAGGGGGAAGGGGACACAACCAGGCTCACCAGAGAACAACCTAGGGGTGGCACGCCAGTACTAGGGGTGAAATCTACAGCCCAGCTCAAGTGCATCTACACCAACACAGGCGTCATGGGCAACAAACAGGAAGAGCTGGAAGCTGTTGTGTGGCAGGGTAGCTACGAGTTTGTGGATGACACTAAATTGGGCCAAAGTGTCGATCTGCTCAAGGGTAGGAAGGCTCTGCACAGGGATCTGGACAGGCTGGAGCGATGGGCTGAGGTCAAATGTATGAGGTTCAACAAGGTCAAGGGCCAGGTCCTGCCCTTGGGTCACAACAAGCCCAGGCAACGTTACAGGCTTGGGGAAATTTGGCTGGAAAGCTGCCCAGCAGAAAAGGACCTGGGGATGTTGGTTGGCAGTCAGCTGAACATGAGCCAGCAGCATGTCCAGGTGGCCAAGGCAGCCAACAGCATCCTGGCTTGTATCAGGAATAGTGTGGCCAGCAGGAGTACCCCTGTACTTGGCACTGGTAAGGCCACACCTCAAACACTGTGTTCAGTTTTGGGCCCCTCACTACAAGAAGGACATTGAGGTGCTGGAGCGTGTCCAGAGAAAGGCAACAAAGCTGGTGAAGGGTCTGGAGCACAGGTCATATGGGGAGCAACTGAGGGAACTGGGGTTGATCAGTTTGGAGAAGAGAAGGCTCAGGGGAGACCTGATCGCTCCTTGCAAGTACCTGAAAGGAGGTTGTGGTGAGGTGGGTGATAGTCTCTTCTCCCAAGCAACAAACAATAGGATGAGAGGAAATGAGTTCAAGTTGTGTCAGGGGAGGTTTAGAGTGGAGATTATGAGAAAATTCTTCACTGAAAGAGTGGTCAGGTCTTGGAACAGGCTGCCCAGAGAGGTGGTGGAGTCACCGTCCCTGGAGGGGTTCAAAAAGTGTGTAGCCGTGGCACTGCGGGACATGGTTTAGTAGCCATGGTGGTGTTGGGCTGACAGTGGGACTTAATGATCCTAAAGGTCTATTCCAACTTTAATGATTCTAAGGATATTTGAGAGGGTATGAATCATAATGCAGTGTTTCTCATTCATTTATTAAGAAGTACTAACTTCACACAACTCAGGCTACCCAAAGCCAGAAAGAAGGATTCTGCTATGGAAAAAAGCTGGACTTTAAATCCCTTTTTGTGCACCTTTAATTTAATAAAAAAAAAAGTATTTTAAGGTCTTCTTTCCCTTCCTATTATTTTTAACTTTAGATTACCACTGAGGTAAGCTGTGGTCTCGTGTACTGTTAATAGAGCAATTAAAACAGATACCCACAAGGACTTAATCATTAATAAATATGAAAACATTTCAATGAGTAAAAGAAGGAAAGACACAAAACCAACCCAAAGTGGCACTAAAAACTCCTTTTCCTCACCTCAACATTTTCTGATTCAAGAACTTATTTCCATACTCTAAATAGAATGAGCTTCCCAGCCCAGAGCTTAATAAAAGGAAACCTCCACACTCATGTCGCCCCTTCACATGCATCTTTTATGCCTCTGAAAGGTGTGGACATACACGGTTCCTCCCTGTGAAGCATTTGGGAAAACATTTGAGAGCACAGAGTTATGAAGAACAAACCACTCAGGGAGCAAAATGTCTGTATTTTAATGATGGAAAAAATATATTTTTTAAAAATAAAAGTTTCAAACTATTCAGACTGATGGATAGTATAGCCCAAGCAGAGATGCTTTAGCAAGGATAGTTTATTCAAAATGACAGCAAAACAGCTTCATTATAAATATTGTTTAGAAACACACCAATAGTACTGCACAATGCAATTTAAAATACAAGTCTCTTCTGGCTTGAAATCACTGGTTCCCCACCTAGACTGTACCAAGTAATTTCTTAATGACCACTTATCTCTAAAAATTACATTCTTACCTTCCTCAGTTTCTACTGGTTGCTGGGAGAGAATTTTAAGAAGAACTGGATTTTTCCATACTCCTTCCCTTGTGATATCCACCAATATTTGGAGATTGTTATTCCCAAATTCCAGTAAAGCATCATGTGAATCCTACAAAATGTAAAAAAAGTCATTAAAAGTCTTTGCTAAAAATTAAACCAATGTAATTTTAAATTATCTGTTCTATTTTACTGTATTTTAATAATTTCACACCATTCTTCTAAGTTGTCACTGTTTTGAGATGCTTGTATTGGGATTTTAACAGCACAGCATCCTTTCACTTCTCTAATCCTACAGCAAAACTTCCCAATTTCAAAGCACTGAAAGTGAACTGAAATGACTTCACTCAAAAAGCCTATTCTGGTGTTGCAACTCTTCTGCAGGTTTTGTTTCTCTGTGTAGACACGTATGTATGAAGTTACAGAAATTCTTGTATAAGCAAAGGATGATTTTGTATCAAAGCATTTAGTGTCATTCAAGGAACCAGAATGAAGACCAACTATTATTAACAAAATGCCAAGAGTGTAAAATTTTATGTTTATTGTTAACACTAATGAGACAAGCCAGGCAATTCACTTACCTGAGAATTAAAGCCCACTCACTGATCTGAGGAAAGTGTGTGTGTGGGGAGAAGCTACATGAGCAGCAGTGCAATGGGAGAGGCTCAGAAAGGACTCCCATCTACCAAAAGGGAGAGGCTGGGGTCATATGTAGGTGCAGGTTTCCTGGTAGCACGTGATGCAAGAAGTCTCAGGGAACTTGAGAGAAGCAGAACACAATGTACGCACAGCAGAGACTACTGTACAACACTCACAAACCAGACTGGATCATAGATAACGCCTTTATTATAATTCCCTTTAAGATGTGAGCATCCTTCTACTGGATACAGACACACCATTTTCCTAGAAATTTAACCCATGTCCAGTGCATTTACTCTCAGATTCACGAGTTTCCAGTCCTAAGAGTTTTGATACTGTGGCGGCTGACCCAGAGACCATCCACACCAAACAGGTCTCCAGCTGAAGTTCATCCACCAAACCTGCACAATACTCAGTGATCAAAGCCCTACCAGTTTTACATTGTCATAATCTGAGGAGTGAAGAAAAAGAAAAAAAAAACCAGACATTACACATGGAAAGTCCAGAGTCTAATGGAGAAAAAAAAGCAACTGAAAACAGATTCCAGCACTTAATGTCCCTAGCAGGAAAACCAGTCTAGGGTGATGTGCATTGAAAGAATTCAAGTGTCACCACACAGAATTTCCTAACACTGACCAACTGAAGCCAACTGGAGGCAATTTGTGGCTACACATTCAGTAAAAATGCTTCTCCCATCAGTCACAACGTGTCTTAGGTCTAAGAATTAGTTTGATACTTAACAATGTCCACTAGTTCTAGCAAGCTGTGTTTTAAGTTGGCAGTACTTCTAATATGACTATTAACCTCAGGTTTGCCTTCGATAGCCTCTGTTGTACCCTCTATGTATACCAGAATCAATTCCATGTTCTGAATCACCAGAATTCAGTGGGGCTAATGCTACGACTGCTGGGAATACCGGTGTAATCGGAGACCCTTGTGTCATAGGCTGTTAAGACAGCAAACAACTGCGTTCCACATTGCAACACGCAAGACGTGTTTTTCAAGTTCCTGAGTTACTTTCTATTACCAAGTGCAGCTGCTATGAAATACCCAAGACTTTTCCATTAACCATTCACAGTAAATGCATCTTTGCAGTTAATTATTAGATGCTCTTTAATAAATTAGACATTGATGTTCAGTATCAGATGCTAATTTCAGAGCAACTTCGATGTTTTGATATAACTATCAATTTCCTTTTTAGTACGGCAGCAAACCGCACTCCCTAAAGCAAGAACACGGGCTGGTGTTCTGCAGGGCTGGTGTTAAGCATCTGTAGGAGATCTTGTCACAAGAAGCACAGGGAAGTCAAGCAAAAGTGCAGCATATTGTCATGTTTCCATCTAAGCTGATAAGATAGCACAAGATATATTCCTGATTCCAGAAACTGGTATTACTGTACTCCATAACTAGGCTAACCTTTGTCCTACGCTAGTCATGACATTAAAGTGATGTCCTGACTAACCTTTAAATAAACAGGATTTCCAGGTATAACTCATCTTCAATGTAATAGGCAAGATGGGAAAGGAGGAAGAAAACAAAGCAAGTTATCAGTTGTCATTGTTAAAATCATGTCTAAGGATTTGTCGCCTCCAGCTGCTAATCAGGTTTTGTATCTCACAAGGTTTGCTGCTTGACAGGGACTTAGACCTGGGATATTGCAGAGAAGTTGCCAAGGCTTGTCCTCAGACTATCAAGCTGTGGAGTAAATACAAGGCTCTGGGGGCTAAGCTGAAGTACATGAGCATCCATCTGGTTTTCTTAATTTTGCTGAGGAAAATAAGACTGAAAGCAAAAGGAAGGCCAAGGAAAGAGTGAGACCAGCCCAAGAGGATTGAGCAACAAGTAACAGAGGATACTGAAGAGGTTAATGTATACCATAACTGCCTCAAGCTTTACCATTAAGATCTGTACTCTGACCTTCCTGGCCCGTGACTAGTGGCAGAGTTGCAGGCAGGGAAGGGACATGAAGCAGCACAACAGATGTTAAAACAATCACGTTAGCATCCACAAAGCCAAGCGTGTCAATGGAGATCACAGATGTCACTGCAAGACCAACACTAGCTCTGAAAGGTCACGGCCACTGGACGAAGGTTCCTGGTGTCTAGAAGAAACCAGCATATCCATTTTCAAGATCAAGGGGAGGGAAACCCTGGGGAACTACACACCAGCCAGCATGGCCTGTCCCCAGAAAGATTATGGGGCAAATTCTCTTGGAATCCATATCCAGGCACCTCACTTAGGAAAGTGAACTAGGAACAGCCAGGACTTGCCAAGTACAAGTCATATTTTACCAACCTGACTACCTTCTGTGATAACAGGCTACAGATGACAATAGCAAGGCTTCTGACAGTCTCCCACACTATCTTTAAAACCAAATTGTTAAAATACGAAAAAGTGGACAATAATGCATGTGGAGAAATCAGCTCAACTGCCAGGCTTTGAAGGTTTGTGAGCAGCTGTCTTCCAGTAGCATTTCTCAGAGGTTACCACAGAGCTGATACTTCTAACATCTTTATTAATCATCTTAAAATTGGGACGAAGAACATTTTCTGCCAATCCACAGCTCATACAGAACTTGGAGGAGTTAACACTGGAGGGCAGGGCTGCCATTCAGAAAGACATTCAACGGGCCACAGACCACCACGGACAGGAACTCACTGAAGTGCAACACAGGCAAGTAAATACAAACTGTTACATCTGGCATAACCAGAAGTCTCAGTGCAGGCTGGTGACCAGCTGCCCAGGTTCCAGTTTGGCACAACAGGTCTCTAGGATCTGTAATTTCAGTGGCCAGCAGTGAGCCCTCACTGCAAACAAGGCCAATGATGCTGAAGAGGTTCAAATAAAGCATAACCAAGAAGCTGATGAAGTGTTTATTCCCCTCTGGTACTTTTGAGACTCCACTGGAGTACAACTCTCAGTTTATGGCTGTCCTGTACTACTCATTTGCCATGGCGGCGGCAAGTCCAGCAAAGGCCACCACAGGGCCTATATAAATCTGAGGAAGAGAAGAGGAAGAGGGAAATGTTAGAGCTGCCTTAATCTTTGCTATACTCCCCAGTAAGTAGTTGGACTCTTCTTTCTGTCTAGTAAGTCAATACACAAGTCACATAAAGAGAAACTCTAAAATGTGTGTGCAGGAAGTGTATCATTGTTTAAATATCCCCACTTTGAAAGGGCTAGCCGAAGTCTGTCCAAACTTCATTCTTTGAGACACTTAAAACTTGGTGGGGCAGGACCCTAAGCAATGTGACTCAAGATAGCCCTCACTCCAAGGGAAGAGCTGGATTAGACAGCTGGTGCTGGAAAGTAGCTCAAGTTATCTCACGATTCTTCCACAACAGACACCCTCAGACGGCTGTATACTCAACGCTTTTACCAGACATACTTAGTGGGACACTTAGTGGGAGTCACGTCTGAAGCCCTACACTAGTTCTTCTCTAACTTCAAGAACAAAACCGAACTAACATCAAGAGTGAGTGATAAAAGCACACATTAGGAGGTTTTCTCCAAATGCAGACTTCCACCTGCTAAGGAACACCAAAGTTAAAAGCCTCACAGCTGGATGCAACAATCAAGCAGTTTTAATCACTTTAGCTGTCTCACCTTCCTTAGCAGTACCCAAGATTTTCTGTAAATACTGTCCCAATGGTCACTTCATTTTCAGCTAACTGCTGTAACTGTGTTCTAGCTCCTAGCATACTTGCTAACTAAAATCAATTACTAAAGACTGTATCATTTTTCGAAGGATGTTAAAGAAAGCACACGAGCTATCGGTGAGATCACCTCAAACAGTTGTTGCTATCGGCAGAAGAGTTGGTGCTAATTTACAGATGCTAAGATTGCCACGTATGATGTTTATAATGACTAATTTCTGGCCTTGAGCCTGAAATATTACTTACTAGATCAAAGGAGAGAAAAGATAAGATTGTTGGAGTGTCACAGCTGCACCCTGAAGATGCAAGTAACTTTCTATGCTCTTAATCAGAGCTCAGACTGCTCTTAACTAACAGCGCTGAGAGACTAATACATGAGCCACAACACACAAAGGTTTCAGGCTGTATTTAAGCATTTGAAATCATCACTTAAGCAATCCTTACACTTACACAGCTGCTCCTCCTCTCAAGTCTTTCCTTCCTGTGCAAGCTGGATCAGGAAACCCAACTCAGCAGAAACAGCCTCAAGGGAGGAGTGGGGGTTTTTTGTTTCGTTTTTAAAAATAAAGCACAATCAATTCCCCACTTTACACACAGGTAAATGGCATGCCAGTAGAATCAGGCAGACGAATGACAGACTTAATGCTTAAGTCAGTGCTGTTGCCAAAAGATGCTCAAGTTATTGCCTCAGGACAGCTTTAAAAATGTCAGTGAATAAAAGCAAACTGACCTAAATTTATATTTATGAAGTATGCAACCACAGCCCAGAGTTTCCGTAAGTGGCAGTTACGATCATACAGGAAGCCGATGTATATCGTTTTATCCTCAGACTTGGGTGATTAAGAAAACAATTACAGATGTGCACATAGAAGTGATACTGTACCTTACCCACAAGAGAAATACAGGTCAAAAGCAGAGGTTGTCAAAATGGGCTTTTCTCAACTGTACAGCACCATGCATTAAACCTTTTCAATCCAATAGGCTGCCAGAGCATCCACTGTGCATTCCCTTCCCATACATTAAATTAAACCTTTAATCTGTATCAGTCTCCAAGTAGATCAGGTCAAAGACTAAGTCCAAAATACCAAGAGCATTCTGCAGCCTATGACTTCAGGTTTTACCTGGAAGACTGAACTCAGTGAAGGTATTGTTTGTACATTCGGATTCGTCACAAAAAGCTTCAAAGTATTAACAATCAATAAAAATTAAACAATTTTAGTGCAAGTCTTGAGAATTTATGCCATTTTCTGGCATCATGTGATTAAAACTCAGACATTCCCGGTTCTTACTGCTGAGAGATAGTTTAACAACATGAGAGACTCATGCCTTAAGTTACCAGCGCTTTAATGTACTTCAATGTGCTGCACATATTGCATATAGAGGTGTCACCCAAATAACTCCCAGCAACTTCAAGATACTTGGCAGTGAACTGAACTACAAACAGGATTTCCAGCTCTGCACAGTTCTGAAAGGCAAAGAGAACACGCTCCTGCTAGTATGAACTCATGCTATCGACAGGACAAGGTTATACCCATCCTGGCTGCAGCAAGCACTCACCAATCAACAAGTGCCAAAGACTATACAAGCAGATTTTGTAACGGCACATGACGCTAGCTGAGATTCGGTGCCTCTTAGTGATACTTATCCCAAGTCCTTCTACAACCAAGCTGCACGATCTGAAGAGCCTCCTGAGAGTAACACAGAACAGATCACTTACCTGCTGGCAGAAGACATAGCTGACAAGAAGAATAATCATCATACAACTTGGACAAGGGTGAAGTACTACTATTGAAAAGATTGCTGTCCCTCAGATTCTAACAATCTGCGATCTAGACATCCAATGTAAACAATATTTCCCCAACAGCAACTCTTCCCTGATCTGGGGGCTTCAGGATGCAGCACAGAGCTAGCAGTGTCCAGCTCAGTTATGAGTATTATTTAAATTTCATCACCTTTTTATTAAGTGCTAAAAGAATCACCTTAGAAGGTGACAAAGAAGGGGTCTAATACACAAGTCAACTGATTTGCTGAGTCAGCACTGTGTTTGAGACTCAGGGTATCAATACTGAAACACCAAATACAAAATTCACCAGCATGTGTAGCATAACTAGCTACTGACAAGACACTCCACTTCTGTTCTAGATGCTTAGCTGAACCTTTCATTATTGGACTTTCTGAAGAATATAATGCTAATATTAATGGAAGTAATTATGAAAATGTACTATGAATACTTCAAACGTCTGAAAAAATCTAATGCAAAATTTAAGTATATAGATCTTAAGTAGGGACACCACCACAAACAGGTCCTGAAGAGAGGGACTCAAAGCATTTCATTCGAGATTAAGTCAGGGAAGAATAATATAGTAAGAGCTTAGGGATAAAGTTAAAATGCAATCCCTGGAACAGTTTACTGAAGACACCAGGATTTTACAGACCTGGCAATTTAAAGTCATCAGCAACTGCTACAGTGTCACGAAAGCTTTTCTTTTATGCTCACCTTCAACACACAACTTGTCTAAAGAAAGCATTCATGCTCTTTGTAAGGCTTGAAGGGAACCCTGCTCCGCAATCCGTATTCAATTTCCATGACAATATATCTCTACTCCCACTAAACCCGTCTTCAAATACACTGTTTTATCTTCCTCACTTGGCCAGATTACATCCATCCCCACAGTAACTCTTCACGGAGTCCCTCCCCCAGCTTAATTCAGTTTCCTCTGTACCAATGGCCCCATCGTAATTCTGCCCCAATCCTTCCACTCATATTTTACAACATTCCCTCACCTGTCTCCGGATCCTTTTGCCTGCTGCTGCTGCACAAAATCCATGCCGAGACACCCACCATACAATCTCACATCTCATTTTCATTTTGCACAGGCTGCCTCTTGACTTGCTTAGAAATAAGGAAAACTGGACTGATGGGGGACTGCAGGGCATAATTACTGATACTGAGCATGAAAGAACAGACAGGTTCAGATACCAAATACAGCTTTTGATAGCATTTTGTATATAAGTGGGACATCAGCAACACTCCATCAAAGCGGGTTCCTACTTTATTCCACAGCAGAGTACAAATGTTCTCGTATTTCTACAAGAGCATGTAAGGCTCCGGTAACAAGTGAGCATCCCAAACATCCGTCCTGGATGAGGGAGTGTCAACCAAAGGCAGACCCTGCGGAAGCAGGGTGCCATCTTGGGACCACATCCCCCTATTCCTACAACATGCGGAAAAAGACCCTCTGCTGCACATGTGCACCCGCGAGGGGCCATCACTTGGTCAGCTCCAAAGCCTGAATCACAGGCTGGTTTGGCTTGGAAGGGACCTCAAAGCCCACCTAGTCCCACCCCCTGCCATGGGCAGGGACATCCCCCACCAGTCCAGGGTGCCCCAAAGCCCCATCCAACCTGGCCTTGGACACTGCCAGGGATCCAGGGGCAGCCACAGCTTCTCGGGGCACCCTGTGCCAGGGCCTCAGCACCCTCACAGGGAAGGATTGCTGCCTAATGTCTAAATTAAAAGAGGGGAGATTTAGTTTAAACCCATCCCCCTTGTCCTGTCCCTCCCTGCCCTGAAACCAGTCCCTCTCCAGCTTTCCTACAGCCCCTGCAGGCACTGGAAGACCACAGTTAGGTCTCCCCGCAGCCTTCTCTTCTCCAGGCTGAACAAGCCCAACTCCCTCAGCCTGTCGTCATAGCAGAGGGGCTCCAGCCCTCAGATCATCTCTGTGGCCTCCTCTGGACTCACTCCAGCAGCTCCATGTCCTTCCTGTCCTGGGGACCCCCGAGCTGGACGTNCTGAAACCAATGTGATGCAGCCCAGGACACGGGTGGCTTTCTGGGCTGCCAGCGCAGCTCATGGCATGCCGGCTCATGGTGAGCTTCTCATCAACCAGCACCCCCAAGTCCTTCTCCTCAGGACTGCTTTCAAGCCTCCCACCATGGGAGGGAACATACTGGGTTATGAAAGGGTTAAACACAAGGTTTTGGTGTGACCGTCACCACAGGACTGCAACTACAAGCAGAGGACTCCGTTGGACCCTCGGGATGGTGAAATCTTTCTCTCCTTTTCCCCTCCGCTACTCTCTTTGTCTCTAACCTCATTTTTGGCACACTGGGGTAATATCATGACAAGTTTTGCTGAGCCATTATCTTTCTTAGTTCTGGTGAGTTTTAAGTATCATTACAGCTTTTGCCAAGCCACTATCTTTTGTCATTCTGTTTTAAGTAAATTTGTGGTTTATTTGAACCTCCAGAGTAATTGTCATTACTCCCAATTACTGCACAGAAAATTATTTAATTACCTCTCCCTTACACCCAAGAGGGACAGGACAGAGTGCTACTTCAAAAAAAACAACCATTTCTCATTAGAAGTACCTGTTTGTAAAAGTCCACAAACCTTTTCAGGAAGGTTCCAGAGTACTACCACGCTTAGTAAGTTTTGCCCAAATCTTTCACTGTCTGAACTATGGGGAGCATTAAAGTACTAAACTTGGAAGCCACAGTTTCAAAAGTCAGTACAAAAGTGAAGCATTTCTTCACTGAAAGGGTTGTCAATCACTGGAACAGGCTGCCCAGGACAGTAGTTGAGTCACCATCCCTCAAGGTGTTAAAAAGACATGTAGATGCGGTGCACGGTTTAGCAGTAGACTTGGCAGTGCTAAGTTAAGGGTTGGACTTGATGATCTTAAAGGTCTTTTCCAACCAAAGCAATTCTATGTCTCTATCTTGAATTTTCCCTTAGTTCTAAAAATTGACATGAGAGATCTGGGCTTGTGTCACCCTTCTATCCCTGGAATTTAATAGTTTTCTTCCAACATATTCAGCCTGAATAAAGTCATCTCACCTGACTAAACACTTGCTCTCTATTGACAGAGGTATCAAAGCTTGATCACTTGCTTCAGAAGCCTAGAAACACATGCTTGTTACATTACAGAAACGTTTCTCCTTGGTAACAACAATTCTCCGTGCAGATCCCCCCAGTTAAGTGTTTAAAGGGTGGAGAGCTGCTTTATATCTCTCCTATAATGGGAGAGCACCTGTCTATCCCTTCCCATACTCTAAACATGAGAGAACACCTTGTTTCAGGTCTAGGCGATCTCAATTAGAAGTTTACTATGTACCTTTTAGTGTATGGTAGCTTCATGAGGCTTAGTGGAGACCTCATCACCATGTTCCAGTGTTTAAAGGGTGGCTACAAAGAAGATGAAGACTTCCTTTTGACAAGGGGTCACATGGAAAAGATGGGGGTAATGGGTACAAGTTAGTTCTGGGGAGATTCTGCTGGACACAAGAGAAAAATTTTTCACAATGAGAACAATCAGCCATTGGAATTATCTCCCCAGGGAAGTTGTGAATTCCACAACACTGGACACTTAAGATTCATCTGGACAGGGTGCTGGGCCATCTTGTCTAGACTTTTTGCCAAGAAAGGTAGGAGCAGATGATCCTTGAAGTCCCTTCCAACCCGGTATTCTATGACTCGCTCCTCTTTACCCATGACAACTGGACTAGCGAATTTAAGAGCTACCTTGGAAATGTAAGTTTCAACTTCTCCCACCAGCCCTAACATAAAAGATGAACCTGTGGCTGACCACCCTTATTTGTGGCATCTCCACAAATGAATGGGTTGGGAGCACAGACCCAGCCTCTGCAACACCATAACTAATGTGTAATAGATGGCATAGCTGGGTATTGTAAAAAACTGATGTACCTGCAATATTCACTATGATCTCCTGTGGTCACCAAGGGAATCACAGGACTCATGCACCACTACTCAGAATAAAAGACAAATCTTTGACACCACTAAGACCATAGGATTTAAACTACCTACTGCCCTTCTTTCTACTACCAAGTACATGTCACACCCAACTGTTTTTAGGGTTGCCTTGATAGTAAGTGCTTTCAGGAAAAGGAGGTCTGTCCACACCTGCAGTCACCGTCACCTCTGTCCTTTCCACTACTAGCAGGACTACAAAGCTCTAAACTGAGATGAACAGACTAGTAAAGTGCCAGGTTTATTCATCTTCAGTCTACTGAGGAGTTTCCACACTTGCCATTTCCCTGACTACAGGTGAAAAAAAAAAAAGTAGAAGCTCCTTCAGGATCTCCACACCTGCATCTTCAGAGCTACTACTGCAGCAGCAGCCGCTGCTGCCAAGCCTCAGGGACTGAAGAACTCTGAAGTCATAGGGGTATAAGGTCTTGTGATAAGGTTTGCACAAGGACAGCTGCAAGGTCTAAGTTCACTTCCTTCCAGCTACTTCCCACCAAAGCCTTCACTTCAGTAATGTATAACCAACATTAGCTTTCAATTTCATCAATCACAGTTAAAGCCAGCACAGGCAATAGTAGCAACAAGTCAGTCCGTTGTCCTGGAAGGGTCTATTAGTATAAACACAGCAAGACTACCACTCCTGTCTTTCAGCTCCATGAGCAACACAAGTCTCTGCAAACAGCTAGGTACCACCTACAGATGAAAACCTTAAAAACATCTCTTCCTCCTCCTACATAGTGTACAGTAGCCATCTTCATTTGAGTGTAGGAGCTTGCAGTATTACAAGCTTCTTTCAGCACCACCTCAGAAGAAACACTTCTAGAAACCACCCAAACAGAAGACCTGTACTCTATTTTCATCCCCCTCACATCAGGTATAGACACTAACTTGCCACTCAGACCTCCACAAAAGCTTTTTTAGTCATCTTCCAAGTAATACTTCAGAGATGTTATATCATTCCATCTACCTCAGTCTCTCTCTCACACAAACCATTAGACAGATCAAGATTTGCTACAGTTCCCTTGCTGCAGTTGCCATTGATTGTGTAGTTACAAATCTGCAGTTGGGGCTAAGGCTGCCGATACCGTTGTTGCAGTTAGTCTTTTGCAGCTCAGAAATTCTTTCTGCCTCAAAACAGCAATGCAAGACAGGTGGAATTGAGGGGAAGGGTAGAAGAGAAGCACAACAGCAGACTTCTTAAATATGTAAATATGAAGAAATTCATAACACTTACCTGTATGGACTGATGGAATCCTAACCACGCCTCGTGCGGCAATTCACTTTCAGGAATTGAAAGTAGTAGCTCAAAACAACTCCTGGAAAAGTAAAAAGCAAGTAAGCAAGCCACCTGAACACATTCTGTGACATTAAATAACATTTGCAGTACATGTTACTTGGCATTCAGATAAAAAGGGGCAGTAACACTGAAACTTGTTTGCATGCACAAATCAGTTCAAGGCCAGAAACAGCCCCAAAATCAGGCATGAGTCATCATATGGAAAGAGTGCTCCTTTTTAGTATGCACAGTCTTGCTAGGATAAGATTGCAACTACTCTTATAATCCAGGCTTATGTCTAATATGGCTCAGGAACATTGCTCTTCCTTCTCACAAAGGAATCCTAATATTCATTCTGAATAAAACTAATTTGATCTCCGAATGGTCTCTCTGCCTAGAGGGAGAATGAAAGCCAGCTTTACCTAACCTAAAGTTTCAGTGCTGACATATATAAGAAAATAAAACTGAAGAAAACAGCTTGACAGAAGAAGACATGCATCAGCACAGAAATAGACCCATAGAAGAGATTCCCAGAAATATCTGAGTCTTTGATAGCACAGGGAGGGAGGGGGGACAAGGGAGAGGCATTCAAATACAATGTGCAAACTGCAACAAGCTCAAGGGCTTCCCAAACAAAAAATAAACCTCCACCCACACTGATACACATACCAAAGAGGTTCAGATTAAAGTCAGAGTTAAAAAGATGAGATTGTAAAATTCCCAGTTCATTAATTCAGAGAGCTGCTGCATTTGCATTGCTCAGTTATTTACACAACACAGGTAGAGAACATCCCTTTATTTCTTCATGAAAACCAGCTCCGCTTAAAAATAGGAAAGTTCACTACATCCCACTTTCCACTGTGTCAACAATTAATGTCAGTACAAACCAGCCCCACCACAGTGGCACATGAACTTCTGCTGCATATCAAGTCTTCCAAATGCAAATTCAAGAATGTGGGAAAGGATCACAAAGTTTTAATATCTCCGAAATATCCAGCAAATTTGAGAACTGCATATTTCATACCTAAGTTCAGAATCCAAAGCCAGAAGGGAGGAGAGAAAGCAAGACCTACCAGACCTCCTTTAGACCATCAGCTCAACGCTATCCCTTTCCAGAAACAAAAAGTAAACTGTATGTATTCAGCACATGCATCTCATTTCAGGGAAAAGTCTTGCAGAACAAGAACCCCTGTTTTCTAGGGGACAAAACGATGGCATGAAGGCTACATATGTTGTTCTCAAATAGTGACTACCTAGCTTTGTATGGAACGTATGGATTACCTAATCCCAACTGCTGCACAGAACAATCTGACCTAATCAAACTAAATATGTTAGCTATGACACTCTCTCTATTCACAAGATTTACACAGGTTTTGGGTTTGCGTGGCAAGGTTTTGATAGTGGGGGGGCCACAGGGTGACTTCTGTGCTAGAAGCTTCCCCTGTGTCCAACAGAGCCAATGGCAGCCAGCTCCAAGATGAACCTGCCGCTGGCCAAGGCCGAGCCCATCAGTGATGGTGGTAGTGCCTCTGGGATAACTGAGTTAAGATAGGGGAAGAAAACCACAAAAATAAAAACCCCACAACTGCAGAGGCTTTTGCAGGCAGAGAGAGGGGTGAGAAGATATGAGAAGCTCCGCAGACGCCCAGGTCAGTGCAGGAGGGGCAGGAGATGCTCCAGGCGCCGGAGCAGAGATTCCCCTGCGGCCCGTGGGGCAGCCCCTGGGGAGGCAGGCTGTCCCCCTGCAGCCCAGGGAGGGGTGATGGGGAGCAGAGATTCCCCGGCAGCCCGTGGGGCAGCCCCTGGGGAGGCAGGCTGTCCCCCTGCAGCCCAGGGAGGGGTGATGGGGAGCAGAGATCCCCCTGTAGCCCGTGCAGGACCCCACGCCGCAGCAGGGGCAGACCCCTGAAGGAGGCTGGGACCCCGTGGGCAGCCCGCGCTGGAGCAGGCTCCTGGCAGGACCTGTAGCCCCGTGGGGAGAGGAGTCCACGGCAGAGCAGGTTTCCTGGCAGGACTTGTGACCCCATGGGAGAGATGCACACTGGAGCAGTTCATGAAGAACTTGCAGCCTGTGCGAAGGACTCACGTTGAAGAAGTTGGTGGAGGACTGTCTGCCATGTGAGGCATCTTGCTCATCCATGCAGGTCTCCTGCCTTGATTTCCTACTCTTTGGGATGCACCAATCTTGAGCTAGGAGGAAGTGGTGCTTGAATATTGACCAGCTCTCTTGGATCCCCTTACCTTGTAGCGCCCTAACCCATGGGATTCTCCCAAGCAGGTCTTTGCAGAGGCCAAAATTAGCTTTCCTGAAATCCAGGGTTGTAATCCTACCTACTGCCCTGCTCCTTCCACACAGGATCCTGAGCTCCACCATCCCATGGTCGCTGCAGCCAAGGCTGCCCCCAGCCTTCACATCTTTAACCAGCCCTTCTCTGTCTGTTAGTACAAGGTCCAGCAGCACCCCTCTCCTGGTGGGCTCCTCCACCACCTGTATCAAAAAACTGTCATCAGTGCTCTGCAGGAACCTCCTGGACTGCACATGCCTGGCAGCGTTGCCTTTCCGGCAAATACCAGGGTGGTTGAAGTTCCCCATAACAACCAGGGTCTCTGATTGTGAGGCTCTAAACACTTATATTAGACAGGCAGAAAATACGATAGCCTTATCACTGTCATTCAGTAATTACTCACATCACCAGGCACTAGAATCTCAGTCATTACTATGGCCATGAAAACATGGGCAACAGTATTGCCTGGTATTCCAGCTGCCATAGATCTCAATGTTACAGAACAATCAGGACTTTTCCCTTGTACTCAAGCTCGACAATGCAAGTTAATTCACTATCCAGATGTCCAGAGACAGGTGATTGCTACTAGACTATCAAAGCCAACAGTGCAAAGTCTCACAGCAGCTCAACTCTATTTTAACATAGGCAAAAAAACAAACAACAAAAAAAAAAATCACAAGGTATGTATCCAATTTTCATGCATGCCATATAGACTCTCTTTTCATCAAACAAAAGATTTGCAAACTTCATGGTCAATGCACTTTTCAAAAGTCTTTTGATGCACACCTCATTTTTAGACTTAAACAAAGCCAACCAGTCCTATCTACTGCCACTCTTTATTCCTGGAAATACATTTTCTGGAATATTACTTTTTCATATATATGATATTGGTTATATAAAGCATCAGGTTTAAACAAAAAGGCAAAGAAAGGTTTTACGAATAATTTTTCTGTACTTAAGGGTTAAGATGCTACTTGGACAGTGAAAAAATCTGAAATTAGATTTTTCAAATCATTGCATATACACAGTGAGATGACAGTCTATGAAAATCAGAGCACTGGATTTATGCCTCAAGAGTTATTGTATGTTGCAGTAACACAGGACTGAGGTGAACCATGAACCGAAAATTCTTTTGTTGTGAGTCCTTAAGTCTTCCTCAGGATCCCAACACCAAGTACTCTGGTTTGGAAATCACTCCATGAGAAATGTGGAGCTCCAGATGTATAGACACCATGTAAAACAACTTACACCACAACTGATAAATATCCAGGATATTCCAATTACAATTTCCTTGGTAGAAAAGTAATTAGAATTCTAAGTCAATCTCTTCGGTTTTTGTTGTAAGAATTGACTCAGACCGATGCATAAAGATTAGCCAACCTTCCCTACTGGCAAGGGGAAGGAATGGCCATTTCGCTTATTTCTTCCTTTTGAAGTATTGTATAGTAAGCACCAAAACACACCTCTATCCCCAAAAGCCCGTTTAGTTCTTTATCGTAACACACCTAAACAGGATTCAGGTATTGTGGCTAAGATCACAAATCAAAATAAGAGGATCACTTCATGAAGTGATCTTCACTCTACCAGTACCACCACTACACCACCTACCTACAAAAAACACAGTTCCAAACTTCAAACAACAATTTTTGCAAATAAATTGTCAGAGTGCTTGAATGTTTCCACTATTTTAAAAAATAATTCATTTCAGACACCCAACTTGAGAAATATCTTTTAGGAGAAAGTCTCCTAGATTTCAGTTTCTTTATTTTGGAAGAAATAGTTCTATGCAAAAATCAACACGTTATTTGCATACAACTATTCTGTAATTGCTTTTACCTCATTCTCTATTCTTTTAAGACAGAAATTTTAAAAAGCTTATGTTCAAAGTCAAAATACTTCTTCAAAACCGCATCCTGCACCTGAGAAGAGCTGAGATGCTTTTTTGACAGGTTACAGGATTTAAATCGGAAAAGCTGGATCTCCAGCTGTGGAATTGAGAAGTCTTAAACTTGATCTTTAACAATCAGTCAAAATTGATTTAGAAAAAATCTATACAGTTTATCAATAGGAAATACAATTACACCGTTATGTTTAAAATTTTACATTAGGCAACACCATCCTGCTGAGAACAGGTAGTGGTTTTAAAATTTAAAAGTTCATTTTTAGAGAGTATTAGACAACTTTTCATATCCTAAGCTTCTCAGAGTTAAAAAGAGCTAACCACAGGCTCTTCTCAGTGGTGCCCAGTGACAGGACAAGGGGGAAACTGGCACAAACTGGAACATGGGAAGTTCCATTCTACGATTCAATGATTTCAATATGAGGAAAACCTTTATTACACTGAGGGTGACCAAGCACTGGAATAGCCTCCCCAGAGAGGTTGTGAAGTCTCCTTCTCTGGAGAGATTCAAAACCTACCTGGATGCAATCCTGTGCTACATACTCTAGGTGATCCTGCCCTAGCAGGGGGGACTGGACTAGATGATCTCTAGAGGTCCCTTCCAATCCCTACATCTGTAAAGAGATGACTAACTATACATCAGATGATCAGCAGGAATAGCTCACATGCTGCCAGGAATTATCCTGCATTTGTTAAGAGTTGAGTTAGCTCTTAATGATAGACAGCAAAGGAGTAAATGCNCAAGCACTGGAATAGCCTCCCCAGAGAGGTTGTGAAGTCTCCTTCTCTGGAGAGATTCAAAACCTACCTGGATGCAATCCTGTGCTACATACTCTAGGTGATCCTGCCCTAGCAGGGGGGACTGGACTAGATGATCTCTAGAGGTCCCTTCCAATCCCTACATCTGTAAAGAGATGACTAACTATACATCAGATGATCAGCAGGAATAGCTCACATGCTGCCAGGAATTATCCTGCATTTGTTAAGAGTTGAGTTAGCTCTTAATGATAGACAGCAAAGGAGTAAATGCAAGTTAGTGAATCAAATTACAACAGTTCATTAGGTTGAAAAATGCTTTTTTAGATAGACAAAGCAGTGAGCAGTCACATATGCCTCCTCTCAGAGGTGTTATGGAAAACAAGCACACTCTTCCTGGAAGCAGTATGTGTTATACTCCATAGGTACAACCAGTAGATGAGATACAGCTCAGGAATCATAGAATATCCCAAGCTGAAAGGGACTTAAAAGGATCATTGAGTCCAACTCCAGGCTCCACACAGGCCCAGCCCCATCACAGCAGATGACTGAGAGCATTGGCCAGACGCTGCTTGGACTCAGCCCAGCTCAGGGCGGTGACCACTGCCCTGGGGAGCCTGTGCCAGGGCCCCACCACCCTCTGGGGGAAGAACCTTCTCCTGATCCCCACCCTAACCCTCCCCTGGGGCAGCTCCATGCTGTTTCCTTGAGTTCTGTCGCTGGGCACCAGAGGGAGGAGATCAGCGCCTGCTCCTTCGCTCTCCCTCAGGAGGAAGCTGTAGGCCCCATGAGCTCTGTCCTCAGTCTCCTCCAGGCTGAAGAAGCCCAGGGCCTTCAGCCTCTCCTCACATGCCTTCCCCTCCAGACCCCTCCCCACCTTTGTTGCCCTCAAAGAAGTTTGAGGTAGACTGGTCTCATCAGCTGAATTCAGTTCTGCTACTTAGACTAGATGACATTCAGATCTCCATCTTTTCATGGTTGAAAAAGCATATAACACTTTCTCAAAGATGCAGAAAGGGTAAACTCCCTTTCAGATCAGTGCCATCACAGCAAACAGGAAAAAGTAGAAAGCAGTCAGATATTAGCTACTGGCAAATACAATGTGAACTAGAAACAATTTTTTCTACTTTAATCCATTACTCTTCAGACCATATAAACCATTTCCAGGTGGAAGTAAAATTTTCATACTGATGGTAGCACAAACAGCACATGCATTATCACCCCCCCCAGAGTATCCTCAGGAAAAAAGCACTCACAGAAGCTCAAGAGAACAATCAGCTTCAAGGGCTTCCTAAGATTCATGAGGGCAGCTAGCTAACCAAATCTTGGTGAAAGACACCTTTGATATGGCTAACTCTGTTAATCCTTCTATAGAGGCAATACCTTGGTACAGTAATAGTGGGGGGTGAGGGGAACATGTTGTGCTTTCTGGCTGTGGAAACAAGCAGTCTGAGTTCTACTTCACCAAGCAGCTACATCCCTTCACTGAAATGGCCAAGAATATCCCTGTTCGCCCAACATCATTTGCCAAATCTCCTAACTACAAGAGCAACCTCTCCAAGCCTTCCTTCTATTTCAAGGGTTAGACAGTGGACCAAAGTCTCAGACTGCATCAGCATCACGTTTCTCACAGGGGGCACAGCCTCTACTTCACGTCAAGCTTTACTGTGAACACACAACTGACCTGGCCAGGTGGCAGGGAAAGCCACAGTATACTGAGTTTTGCTGTTACTGGCTCACCCTACTGAGAAGGATGTCAGGAGGAGGAAGTTCTTTCCCCCTTCTCCAGAAGGGATGTTGGAAGGGAAGGAGGATTTCAACAGCAGAGCACTTTTGCTTTAAAACAGGAAGGTCGCTCATTTCATTTCTCCTCAGGGTTCATGTTTGAAAATACAGCATGTGTGAGAGCTCTGCGTAACCCAGCTGTCTCCCCACAAATCAGTCACATGGGAACAGTATGCTTTCATGTCCCTAGCCAGGTAATAGTCTCTGTCCCTCACAGAACCTAATTTTTTATGTTTAATTCCCTGCTCTAACTTCTCTCTCCCTCCCCTGTAAACTCTTATAAAAGAAAAACATGGGAGAGTTCAGTTAGGTATGCCATTTACCTCACCCTATCTGCAACCTCGCTCATTGTCTTTCTCATTCTTTAGATTCCTCTCAAATGTAATCATAAGAACAGGGGAGATTCCAGTAAGTCAGCCTCCCTGCCGTCCTCCACCACAGTTTTCTGACTACACAAGCAATAGCAAACAAATGCTGGATAGAAAAGAATGTATCAACACACAGATTATTCTGATTATTCTCAAAAAAAGAAATTTTGACACAGAATTGGGATTCTCACGCCAAAGTATATCACAGTGGCGAAATACACAGAAAGTACTCCAGGTATGGATGACCTGTATACAAAGACAGTGAAAGACAAACTTTAAGTGACATGAGTAGGAAACACCAGAATACAGAAGCTAATTAATGCCAATATGAAGACTTTTCCTGATTTCACATTTTCCCTTACTAATGGGTTAATAAGGTTAAAAAAAGAAAAAAGTACTCTTAGTTCACATCTCTCATACTTCCATATGATGCCTTGATTATTTTTTTTTTAGTTATCTGGTTCTTGGCTGTTGATTTATATTGCAAGTTTAAACATTAAAAAAAACAAAAAAGCATTTGACCAAAGAGTTCATTGCAAAATCCTTCAAGAACACTTGACTTCAGACCAAAGCAAGTAAGCTACTGATACAAAGAAAAAAAACCAGTCCATTGAAAAACTGGCACAGAATTACTTCTGTTCTGTGATGATCTTTATATTCAAGGTTCTAGATCTTCACACAGCCCACCCAAAATGAAACCTTACCAGCAAAGAATGACCAGGGTATCAGGCTACCCTTCTCCAGCTGAGGGTAGTAACTCATTATATGCCATGACCACGTGAATGCCCTGAGGCTACACTCTTCAATTACAAATAGCTGCTTTCACTTAAAACAGACTTCGAGGAACTACAAGTTTCTCCAACTTAACTGATGAAGTGTAAAATAATTCTGTCCTTTGTTTGAAGGATTGGTGTGCTTTAAGTCATGTCTACAAACACTTGTCAGACAGTCAAGTTGAATTCCTCTACTCTGCTTTGCTATCCTCTAGCGACAGCCACAGAGACAACTTAGATTGCCATAAATACAAAACAGATCATCCTTTTCAGAAAGGAACATGCTCAGAACTACCTTGCATTACAAGTGAGAGGACGTACAAAAGCAGCAACTGCAGAGCAAGGAATACAGGTTGCTATTAAAGTTCTGTTTAATGAGGACCACGCTGAGCTTTTTCTACAGAAAATAATTTTAAGAACGTTTAAGAAAGAACAGAACCATCCTAATACCTGCATGATCATCCAAATACAGAAGAACAAAGCCTTATCACTTGTTCACATTAATTAACAAAACGCCCAGGTACATTTTTGTGGCATGACTGAATAAGTACTAAAGGCATTTACTAAATAACAAATCATAAATACAGTTGTCAAATAAAGTATTACGCTATTTCAAGAACTTGTCCTTTGATTTGTAAACTACAGTTTGGAGTTTTATTTTTTAAATATTGATATACCAACTTGAAACTTACAGCACTAGCCTGCCAAGTACCAAAAGCACATCTTCACATTCTGTAGTCAAGTAAGGTCGCGCATTAGCAAAGCTTTGGATGGAGATTCGATATACTTCCAAAAAAGGTAAAATATGTTCCGATGCACCCCGACTGCCAGCATACTGAAGTAGTGTCTGAAAGAAAATGAGGTATCATTAGAAGTTCTCACAACACACTTTTGTCTAAAATACAAACATCAATAACACAATATCAAGCATATACAGTGGAAGAACTCTGAAAGTGAGAAGCTCTCACTCTGAATGAGATTTAAAAATGATAGCTCTTGCCCTGAACAGAAGTTCTCCCTTTCGTTCAAAAACACTGTCATTATTATTTTGTTATCAGAATTTCTACCAGGGAGCAAGCTAAATGCAACCATCAAAAACGTCAACGGTTAAGTTAAAAATTCAGGGAGAAGTTCTGCACTCAGCTGCTTTTGTAAAACTGCATGGAGACAGAATCACATATGTAACCCTGGAATCTTTATTGCTAGTGAGAATGCAGAAAAATAGGCAAGAAGTTGAAGATTAAGAACATTATTCCAGCTATAGTATTTTAAAGATAAATGCATTACCCATACAGCAAACACAAAGGGGACACAAAACCCAGATCAGACTGTTCTGTAGCCAGTTTTCAAATGCAAAATTACTGTAGACTTTACTACTTCACCACAGCAATCCTACATAATCCAGGCACGGTACTGAAGAAGCAATGTGAAATCTAACCAGTTTTAAGACAAATCAAAATAAGTTTCAAAAATTCAGCGCAGGGACTACAGGAATATCTCCCAACATTTTAAAACTTCACTACACTACCATGTTATTTTCCTAGAGGTTATAAAGTAATACTGAGAGCAAGCAGGGCACCGAGCTAAGAACACCTCAGTTCTACTCACAGCTTGCTTCACAAGTAACATCCTCTCTCTGTATGCACGCCCTACTACAGCTCCAGACCAATTACGCCTGTGTTCTTAGCAGTTACAACCCCTCTCTCCTGCTACACCCTCCCCAGGCCAAACAAGGTACCAAGCTTGGTTAAGGCCAGCTGTGAAGAAAACAAAAAACAGTAAAAAAACCCCAACTGTGCTCTGCAGAACCCTGAGGGCCAAGGCTGAATGGGAAAAAGAAGTGCCCCACCCTGTAACTCAATCCAATCCAAACTGCCCAAGAGGATGATCAGATCAGATGGTCAGGCTTGAAATCACCTCAAGTTGGGACTCTGACACAACCACTTTAACACCTTAAACACATGATCTCATCAGATAATGACTGGGAAGAGGACACTGCTGACCAGACCGTATAACGACCTTACTAAAACCAAATGAAGTCATTATAATAGCCAGAAACTTCTAAGATGAAGCCTCATTTTCAACGCAGCAAAAAAGTGTCCAGCTGCACACTGTTTTGTGGATTATCTGGTGTTGTTATGTCAGTGATCCAGCTACACAGTACCAGTCCTAGGGTAAAAAAAAAAGATGACATCAACTAGACTGGCACAACCAAGTGCGATGTTTCAGAAAAAAAAAATCTATAAAAAATACCATCTAAGAATCAGTAAAAATCAGGAACATTTTGTAGGTTTTTCTCCTAGATTTCAGTGTCAGTAGTGTAACTTTCATTCACCTAGGAGTTATAAACTCTCCAAAAAACCCACACAATATTTATAAAGAGTAAGGGGGGGCTGGGGGAAGGGAAGATTGGAACATTACAGAAATCGTCCTTAAACACGGCACAAAGATCATTAGCAGAAGCAATGAATGAGTAGTAACTGGCCAGTCTAAGTGCTTCTCCAACCGATTAATGAAGGATTTGGTAATATAACTCAAATTATATATGGCATTAGAAGCACTAAATTACACTCACAGGCTATCAAGCTAGAGATACTCAGTTGATGACTATCATAAAGTCACCTGTTTAGTAAATCCTATCATTATAGTGGCTACAGAAATAGAAGATCAAACATACAAATCTGTCCTTTTCTAAAAATACATCCATTAAACCCAATCTATTTAAAAAGCCATATTTAGTACTCAATATTTTGACAGATCATAAACTATCTGGTCTGTGCAAACCATAAAACATGGCAGAAAGTTTCCCAGGATTAAATAAATTTCCTAGGAAGCACCGCACCTTTGGTTGAGTGTAATCTTAGTGCTGAGGTCAAAGTCTTACAGCGAATACTAGAAATTTGTTGAGCAGCCATTTATCAGAAACTTCTCCCCAAACAGATGGGCTATGACAGCTTAAGTGTATAAGACACATTCAAGGCAAGAGACTTATTAATAGCTTGAACTTCTAAGATACGTAGGTTTGAACATTATTATATTAGTATCAGCATACTGACAAGCAAAATGCAACAATTGTATTACAGAGGCTCTCAAAAGCCCTTCTGCTACTTCACAAGGACTAAAGTAGAAGTTTTAGTAGCCCACTACAGACTTTGCCTGGCAGTCTGTACACAAGACAAAATTAGACAAATCTTAACTTGTGAGAAATACATAATCTACATGCTTAACGAACAGCCAAGTAATTTTACAAGGGATTACTACCTTACAGCCTAATTACCTGAAGAGAGTATTCAAACATTGTCTGGTTAACACACATCCACTTACACTTTATCCTACCCTCCTTCCTTTAACTACAACAACACATCTCATTGGCAAGTGGGGTGAGCAGAGGCCACGCACACCCACCCACCACATCATCTACAGACCAGCCTAGGTCCTCAGCATTGCTTAGATTCTCATGGCCTGCAATGCTGGAATACCTGCTCAGCTGCATTTCTTCTGAAGCATCTTTTTTTTTTATTAGAATCAATTTAACCATGTCCAAGTTGCCTGACCTGTTATTACAGCTTTAAGTCTCTGTTTAAGGAAAAAACTTCCACCTCGTCTTAAACATACCTGATAGCAACTGACAGTCCTCAACTGTGTCACCCTTAATTTCAGAAAGCCACAGGTGCTGGGTGTTGGCAGATGGGATGCTTTGATGTCTCACAAACTCTGCTTCACTGATAACTGTTCTTCCTATTTATGATAGCACAACCTCAAACACACACACTGTTCATTCTAGTTGGCTGTTTGGGTACACATTGAACTTCCCAACCAATGTGTTTTTCCTGAGGTGAGGATGCAAAGCATTCATGATTGTACAATAGAAAGTTGCAGAGTCAACCCACTATTTAGGTTTCATAAGTTTCTCTGTTGTGTTATCCCCGACACCAATCTTACTCCTCTGCTCAAAAACAGATCCTCAAGGAAAACCTGTGATCCAGCATCACTCCTAGGAACAGCTACTGGAAAGCAGCAAAGGTTTACATGCAGTGAAACACAGCATCCAGACAGCTCAAAGCACAGGAAAGCTACTGATTTGGTTCAGTTTGTTGTGTTCCAACAGCCTCAGTAATTTCCACAGCAAAACAGAGCACCTTTCGGGACCATAGAATCATAGAAGAGAATCAGATGGTTTGGGTTAGAAGGGACCACAAGGATCATCTAGTTCCAACCCCCCACCATGGGCAGGGGCACCCCCCACCAGCCCAGGCTGCCCCAAAGCCCCATCCAACCTGGCCTTGAACTCTTCCAGGGATGGGGCCTCCACAGCTTCTCTGGGCACTGTGTGCCATGCCACAGACGTACACACAGGATGGCAAATCCATCACTGTACTAAAAAACATGTCAGCTGCTCTCATCGCAGCTGCTTCCTAAGATCATATTTAAGGCTGATTAAAGACTACACAGTGCTATCACAAATTTATATTCCATTTAAGCTGCCGCACCACAGACTAGCAACTTCATGTTTTCCACTGTATCTCTTGGTGTACACCCACGGCAATCAGAAACGCCCCAAACTGATGGTAACCCAAGACAGATTTTTTTTCATTTTTACCTGTACTATCTATGACAGTGTCCTAAAACAAGACTATCACCCAACAACAGCACACAGACCTAGAGAGGCCTAAATTTTGCGTGCGACAGGGTTTGGGGGTTTTTATTTGTTTGGGGTTTTTTTTTTTTTAGGGAGTTGAACTGTCAAACTCCACTGGTCAAGTACCTCTAAAGCTTTATCTGAAACAAACTCATCTGGGCAACTGGACCTCTACAGACCGATCACCTTGACACCCTCTGCTCAGTGCCAGCTGATACTTGTTTCAGTGTTCTGACACAACCAATGCCACTGGAAACAATTTTAGCAAAACCTGAAACACGGAGAAAGTAACACACGTTATACTGGGCTCCGTGTAAAGGCAAGGTCACAGGTCCCAACGGCGTGCTTAGCTTGGGACATACAGAGCAGAGCGCAGCAGCGTCCTGCAGTTTGAGAAGCGAGGGCTTTGAACCACCCTCCTTCTGATGTTTCGGTAAGCGATGAGCTGACACCCCCCAGAACAGTACGGCACCGTACGCAGCCTGTGCGTGTAGAACGGAAGGCTGCGAAGGGTAATAACGATTATCTACAACACACCGGTAGGATTTTTTTTGGCTCCTTCAGTATTCAATTTCACCAGTCACCATTCAAAGGCAGCGGCTGTATCAGCTGAGGCATGGTTACGCTAGCTTGTAAAACTGATTATTTTTAATCTTTATTTTAGAAACCACAATCTCTTCACATTCACCAGCTCTCCAGCCTCACAACAGTTAGTCAGCCTTAGCGCTCACAGGAAACCATGCTGTGGGGGAAGCAAAAACTAACTGACCGTAGAAAAAGTTTACTTAAGAATAAGTTATCTCCATCACTGCAGCTTCAATCAAGTTCAGCTCTTCCTGAGGAAGTCAGTGGCTCAATTAAGAAAGGGCTGATCCTTGGCCTGAGCTGCATTAAACCGCATTCAAACAAGATCACCGGACCACAGAAGCTCATTCAGTGACCCTCAAGCGAACTGCAGGCCCACACAAGCCAGCAAGCATCGCTCGTGCCACGGCACATCTCCACCAGCACACAGAGCTGACCCCGAGGCAGGTGAAGAACGGAAAAGCCGGGGGCCGAGCACTGGGGAAACACGGTGAGGCCCGCCTGCCCCGGAGAGCCTCCCCAAGGGCTACCAACTGACCAGGCCCGCGGCACTGGAGAGCCCGAAGGCGAGCGGCTCCCTCAGTGCAACGGCCCCGGTGCAACGGCAACACAGCGCCCGCGGGGACACCCCGGGCAGGGCGCGCCCCGGCCCCGCCGCCAGGCACCCGGCCTGCAGTTCGCGTCGCGGCCCACCCTTGCCCGGCCCCTACCTGGCAGAAGCCCCGGCAGTAGGCCCGGGACGAAGCCTCCGACACCTCCTGCTCCCGCAGCTCCGTCTGCAGCTGCCAGAGGCGGGCTCGGAGCGCCGCCACCAGCCGCTGCATCTCGGGCCGCGGAGCCGCCTCTGCCTCAGCGTCCGCCATCTGCACCCGGCCCCACTGCGCGTAGGCACGGATCACNNTAGGCACGGATCACGTGACTCGCAGGCACTGAGCTCATCGTCCCGGGACAGCATCACGTGATGCGCACGTGACACGGCGTGCGTGTCGCTATCCCTGCGACCCACCGTCGGGAGCTGCGGGTTGACGCATCTGGTCGAGTGGCGTCATATAACGCGACGGGGGCTCGCCGCGCGTGCGCGACGGCCTCCTGCGGGCACCAGGAGGTGGGGCCTGGGG
>VWZZ01002243.1:0-11626 GCA_013399095.1 Psophia crepitans
ACCCAAACCAGCCTGTGATGCTACGGTTGCCTAAGACAACAAAGACAGGATTCAGGTCATCACGCTTTAGCTGGTTGTGATACTGATACCTCCATCTGAGCTGGTCACTGGATACTCCCCTGGCAGCCGGTGGAAGAGGCATTTTGGGGACACTATTCACCTGGTTTAAATGTTTTTTTCACATTCACCATGTGATGAATTAGAAGCCTATAAAAGCCTAACTCTGTGTCCTGCTGTAGCAGTACTTGTAGCAGCAATCCAACAATACGCACAGTTCCTTCCAGTGGTCCATCCCAGCTCGTACCTGGTACAACATCAAGCCAAAACAAGGGGTTTTTTCCCCACAGCCTCTTACCATGGGCACCCTAATCCCATGTCTCCACCTATGACTCGTTACCAAACGAGTGTTACAGAGGCACCTGCGTGATCCAGGGCACAACCTAATTTACTATACAGTATTTTAGCAACACCTATTTATATGTCAATAGCTGCAACGGTCCATCATGTAAAACCAACTTAGTCTTCTCAGTCTCAGCTAACTTTGTGCTAGTGTGACTATGATGAAGTCAGCCAAATATCATATTGAAAAGGAACATTCAAGTTACACAGACACAACTGAAGACACAGCTGGCCACGCAGATTTTTAGCATCCAAGCACAAAAGGCTTTTAAATAGCAGTATGGAAACCAAGTGAAGTGAGATGTTTCTCTCACCCTTCTTATTTTCTGAGTCAAAATCACAAAATTACCTAAATGTCAGGGCAATGTCATTCATGTAAAAATTGCAGTAAAGGTAAATGGGCACAATTAGCCAAAAAAGTGCAATGTATCCCAGGATTCACACAAAATAACACAAAATATTCTCTAGTGAAAAAAATAACCTGTGTAAATAGAACTCTTGTGTTTAATTGTCATAACTGACAGGTTTATTTAACAACAGAAATTTGGCAATTTCAGACTTTACATCCCTTTTCAAAACCACGGCAACAAGAAGCTATTGAATCCTGTGTAACACACCACTACCTTTTACAAGAAATAATTATCCTCTTTTATCACACAACTTTGAATGATTCCTCAGAGCAGCATCCACACATAATGCTCTGAATAAAGAACCTCTGGATTCATTCTTCATTTCGGAGAGGGAAATTACGGTATCAGCAAGAGGAGTCTCCTTCAAGCCTTATTTGCATTCAAGAGGCTGCCAGTTGGGTAAAGTTTCTCCCCATTTAAGTAATTCTGTTTCCCAGCAACCCGCGCTGTTGCCAGGAGAAACCCCGGGGAGAGCTTCCTCCGCACCCGCCCCGCCGCAGTCCTGGGGGTACAGCTCCGTGCAGCGCTGCTTCATGCCAGCGCACACATCCGACTGTGAGCGGCATGCTAAGTAGCCCGCCAGGAACTCCAGGGACTCGAACGAGAGATTTCTTTTTTAATTTTTTCTTTTTGAGAGGGCTTAGTGATGAATGACGTAGCCCCTTTCTATCGCGGTGTAGTTAGAGGTCATAAGGCAGTGCAGGGTTTTTTCATCGGGGTGGTGTTACCTTGGGAGCAGCGTTTGACAGCTGGATGTGCAGCTCTGTAAACACATTTCCTGTATGCTTTTAATCTATCAAGCATCGTGTGTGCATGCTAACTCCCTTTTTGTTGTTGTTTTCCAGCTGCCAAGAGCAAAAAGCACATGCAAACAACAAAAAAAAATCCCCTTAGATTGACTTAACCTTTGGTTCTCCTTGCAACACCTTCCAACATGTAAATATAATGGATGGTTAAAAAGTAATTCCTGTTTTTCCAATGACAGTACAATATTTATAGTGGTACACTTGGCTTGAAAACGAGCTGTTTAGTGTTTAGATATAAATACCTGACAAGGTGCAAAAAAAAAAAAGAAAAAAAAAAAAAGAGAAAGATAAAAAACCATGGCATGTTATTACAGGCAGGATTTCCAAGGATTTCCAAGCAAATTCCTCGTACACCTACCCACAAAGATGTTGCAACCACCAATTTCCAAAGTTGTCTTTCAGATAACAAACAATTACTGGGGGTGAGGTGCTTCTGCAAAGAAATATATTCTGCCTTACATCCTCTCTGATTTGAATCGCGGCACACACAGTGAAATTGTAATGAAATTTAATTATTTATGGAAATTGATGGCTTGAGTGTATTTGAGGCAAAGATCATCTCTTAGAATTAAGAAATAAGTAATTAACATGCTTCTGCACGGTACTTCAATGGCAGTCAGATCATCACATTTTTTGGCCCATATTCCATACAAAATTCAGTACAAATGCGTAACCTGTCAATTCTTTATGTAAAACACTGTATCAGGTAAATAAAGAGGTGGAAATCTTTAAGAAATTAATCCTTCTAAACCTTAAGAGAAACTGTATTTCCTTTGTAGGTTTTGCTCTGAGGCATAATCTCGCTCGAGAATCAAGAAACTTTACACCTAAAATACACTGATATTAAATTCATGTCTGAAAAAGTTTTATATTTGTCCATGACTGATAAAATTTTAATCATTCAAGCAAAAAAATCTACTGTTTTTTTATTTTACTCCTTATATTCTACTGAAAAAATACCTTAAGAATGCATTAGGCTTACGTTTTAGTTTGCAATTCTATTGCAAAATCTTGTGGCTTGCACAATTCGGCAAACCGTCAGAGTATCAGGGAAAATCTGTTTAAAACTTCTCAACCTAACACTGCATACATATTTAGGCACAGAATCTGCATAAGGTACCAGATTTTTCCCTAATTCTGTACAGTCCAAAGAGGCTACAAAAATACGGAGATTTCCACGACATACTAATTCACAAGTATGAAGGGATCGGGCTGCCCCACTCAGCAGTTCTCCATTCTGCCGTTCGCCCTCGGTAGAGAAATACTGATGATTTCAGAGTGAGTTACTCAACGATCACAGCTCAGTGATACCCGGTATGCTTTGTCAGTGCAATGCCCCGTATCATTTCAAGTCAGCATAATTTGATGACAACACAGAATCACTAACTGTTGAGAAAATTACTGGATGATCCCATGCTCACAGGGATCAAATTCCACTGGGAAGTCTTTGTATCAGGCCATGATAGTGGATAAGAAAAGTTCCAGTCTTTTGGTTCATGAGCCCAGCCATATCCTCTAAGGGGATGAGAAAAATTAAAGTACCTGACCACAGGCCACTAGTTTGGCCATAATAATTTCTGTTCAGTGTTTAAAAAAGGTAAAAAAGATTAGCATGGACAGAAAATCCACTAGAAGAGACAGCTATAGAAGCGGAACAATTTAAAGGGTTAATTCTGCTTCTGAATGTTCACTGTGTGTGGAACTGTCAAGCTTCAAAAGATGTTCAACTAAATGCAACATTAGAAATCAACTAAACAGGACGTCTGACACCTAAAATCATCTCATTTAAAAATGTCTTGTTAAATAATTTCTCTGTAAGAATGTAAGCTACACTATTCCTCATGCATAGACAGTCAATTGGGGTGGAATCCAATCTGTCTATATCCTGTGAAAAGCAAGTGCTACTTCAGCAGGCAGGGGACAGAGACAGAACAGGAGGAGTAGCTCCCATAAAATACCTCCATATCATTCTGCCCAAATGTAATGGAGAAGTGTGTCTCTGAAGGAAGAGCAAGTGATCCCTGTTGTAAAACTTCAGGACATTCTCAAGGAACTTCAGAAAAAACTGACATAGCTCCACTCAGCCTGGGGAAAACCGAAAACACGTTTCAGATGTATCTTCTAACCAACTGGACTCAGAGTACCCTGCGAGACTGACAGCATGTCCCACTCTGCAACGGGTCAGAACTGCAAAAGTAGCGTGGGCAGAGAGCAGACCTGAGGGTCTGGCTCCAGCCTCCTGCAGTCACTTAAAGAAGTACCATCATCCCAGGTACGCTTTGGCAGGTTATTTTGATATATCTGCTTAGGACATCATTTCAGGATCCCAACAGAGGAGGATCATCAGGAATCATGAGGGAATTCTATAACTGCTGCTGCACCCCAGGAAAGATGGACAGTGCTGCCACCACTGCAGCTACAGCTGTGAGGATTTACAGTCATGGCACAGGCGAAGTTGGAGGTGGCCTCTGGAGATGACCTAGTCCAAGCCACTGCTCAGAGACAGGTCAGCCAGAGCAGGGTGCTCAGTACCATGTCCTGACAGGTTTTGGTGACTGTCTCCAAGGATGGAGGAGCTACAACTTCTCTGGGAAACCTGTTCCACTGTTCAACCAACCTCAGAGAAAAAAACAACACGGTTTTCTTCTTATGTTGAAAAGGAATTCCATGTGTTTCAGTTTGCGCCCGCTGCCTCTTATCCATCCATGGGGCACCACTGAGAAGAGTCTGTCTCCGCCTCCTTTACTCCTTCCCATCAATTATTTATTCACATTGATAAGATCCCCCTCAGCATTACGTCCCAGCTTAAATGAATCTAGGGAGAGTCGCCCATTCACTCCAGGCCATGTACTTGTTTTAACAATATCAAGGCAACTAAAGCTGAAACATTCCTGCTACAGCTGAAGCCAATAATAAAAAAACAATGAGTGAGACTAGAAACTATCAAAATCTCAGTTTCCTAATGCTCTGTAGCCACGCTCTTCTCCAGATGTCTCAGCAAATCATTCAGTGCAACTTTTTCTTGAGTCATTTGTCAAGTTGAAGTACCAATTCCACACAGAACTGAAATTCATTGTTGTATGAATTTAATGTAAAATACACAGACCTGGAATTAAATGAAATAGGCAAAATAAATGCAGATCAATTCATAAAGTTAAGAATAGAATCAGATGCGATACCAATGACTTAAAAAGCTCTTAGGTATGCAGATGATCACTTAAAAACAAAGCTCCCAGTGCAATGCTTTAACCCAAAATGTTAGTTCTCCTTTGATACACAAGCAGGAAAATACTGAGTAGGAACAAGACGGTGGCTGCCACTATCACTAGTAAAATCCAGTGTCTACTTCCCATACCCAAAACTTAAGGAAGACCTTAAGTAATTCATGACGATTTAAGGAAAAAAAAAAACAGATGTGAAAAACGTGCCTTCTACCGACAATAAAAATTCACTTTGCTTGGTTTATGTCTGGTTGAAGCCTTCACTATTTTAAAAAATAGGCTAATCAGCAATTTAATTATGATCTAAAGGTATTTTATGAAAACCGGAAAATATGTACTACTGCGCTTTTCATCTTCATAAGGAAAACTGTACCAAGATGCAATGGTTGGAAGTTCAAATATAACAGTGATTCAAAATATGCACCTTTTTAATGGAGAGAGCTATGAAATATTTAAGCCATTTATAAAATTTTGCTGTGGATCCTCTATCAACAATATTTTTAATCAATGTTTTCTTTAAAGAGCATGATCTGATTCAAGCAAGAATGAATTCATGGACGCGCTGTGCTCTTTTTTATATGCTCTTTTTTATGCCTCCTCCACATGCATAATTATTGCTCTATTAATCTCTAAATATAAAGCTAAGAAGCTTAACAGGTTTAAACAATTGCAAGACTATCTGCCCACGAGCTGTACCTTTACTGCCTCAAAAAGTTAACCTACACACGAGCACTACAGATGCATATGTTACAATGCAAGTACCTCTGCTAGGAACACAGCTGAGACCACAGAGAGAGAGAAGATTTCCAACACTACTCATTGGGACCAGTGGGACAAAACATTCTTTTAATTTACTATACTCTGCCATCTCTGCATACCTAGCAGAAAAAAAAATAGTGTGTGTGTGTGTGTGTGTGTGTGTGTGTGTGTGTGTGTGTGTGTGTGTGTGTGTGAAAAAATATATATACATTATTATACAATATCTTGCACAGGAGGTTCCCTCTACATTATTAGGGCTCCTTGAGTAGTGCTCCTACCACTATCATAAAATAAAATAGTCAATTAAATAGTGTAAGCAACATATACACACATACACATAAAACACAGCCATGTTTCAGCAGTAAAGTAACTAAAATTAATTCTGAAAACTAGAGTTATACTAGAAAGGTAGAAGCAATAAATAATACCTGATTTTACGATAATGCACGACATCATATTGCACCATTATACAGAAATCAAATGAAAGAAATAATTTTCAAAAATGAATACGGCAGCTCTACTGCAAGGAAAGAAAACAGCACAACAAACTATAATTCCCAACAAACTCTAATTCCCAGATTATGAAATTTGCTGAAGATCAGATAAATCCACCTTGATTACAAAAAAAGAGTAAGTGAAGCTTAGTAACATCTGTACTGTTTTCAGCTCACAGTATTTTATCCCCGTTTAACTGATTTCTGCAAACAGAAGCCTTTGTATCACAAACCAACCACTTCCAGTCACTTTGGTGAAATCCACTTAATACACAAGGTTTAACGGCATAATTTTCTTAGACTCAGACCCTAAATTAGTAATAACCTTATGATAAAACAAAAAAAAAAGTTACGCAGATAAGGTCAAGTGTCGCATAACCCCGTGGTCAGCAAGCTACAAAGGAACAGAATTGCAATTTAGCTTTTCACAAGACTAGATTAAATGCAACTTTCAAGCCAAAGTTGTCACTCAGCTGTTTTTTCCCCTTTTGGGAGGGCGCAGTCTGAGCCGGTCGCTGCACTGACAAGGTTTGTGAACGGCGATCACAAGAGGTTCCCCATCAAACAAATCTCACCGAGGGGCAAAGCACATTCATGCCCATCTCACACCCAAGAAGCACCAGGAACTTGGAGCGTTGGGACCAGGATGTGCAAGCAGGTCCGATGCAACTAACACAATGCGCAGGAGGCACTAAGAGAGCCCAGAAGTGCCGCTCACAGCAGAAACCCCTCAGCTGATGGAAACCCCTTCCAGGACACAATGCCCTGACCCAGACAGCGCTGCCACCTCTGGTACTTCAGCAGCCTCCCTCCCAGCTGAACTCCTGAGAGTGGTCTCAGGCTGTGGGGAGAGCCTGGCACTCCTCCATGGGGACGGCACCAGGCTCACCTCTGAGAGCTGTGCTCTGGCAGACCTAGTCGCTGCAGCACAAGGGACGGAGCTGCGAGAAGAAGCGAGTGCATTATATCGCATCAGGGACGAGGGGCAGATCATAGAGACCGCATAGACAAGAAGCTAAATGCTCTGCAGCTCTTCACCTAGGAAACAGTTAGAGCCCCTCAACAGCATTGAAGAGGAACAAGACGGACATCTCAGGTCACTGGATTAGGATCAGTGCTAGTTACCACTCAGGAAAGGGCTGGCAGATGTTTTCCTCAAGTGTCTGCACACTACGGCAGAGTTTGGCTTGCAAAGACAACTCAGATGTCCAAGTCTGGTCACAAACCCATGACATGATCAGAATCCTGACACAGCATACACAGCTTGAGCAGGGTCATGTATGGGAACAGGGTATGTAGGACGGATTAGCACAGAAGAATAGGATGGGGAGCTGCACTCTACGGAAATTAACTCCTTGCCAGCACAGAGCTCCAGTGTGAAACGGAAGTCACGTCTGCAGAGAGTCTCCGAGTCAAGATCAGAGGGGAAACACTGGAGATGGTGTGGTTTGGGGGCTGCTACAGAGCACCTGGCCCAGAGGAGGTAAGTGGGTGAGGCTTTCTGCAAAGAGCTAGTAGAAGTCTCCAGATCGCTGTCTCTGGTCCCGCTGGGAGATTTCAGTTCCCAGATGTCTGCTGGGAGAGTAACATCAAATTGTGTAAGCAAGTCAGGAAGCTGCACTAGTGACAATTTCACACCAAAAGTGCCAGAAGGACCATTCGGAATAATGGCTTGCTGTTGACCAACATGCCGTCATGGCCAAGAAGGCCAACGGTGTCCTGGGATGCACTGAGAAGAGCACGGCCAGCAGGTCAAGGCAGGTTCTCCTCCCCCTCTATTCTGCCCTGGTGAGGCCACAGCTGGAGTTCTGGGTCCAGTGCCGGACTCCCCAGTTCAAGACAGACAGGGAACTGCTGGAGAGAGTCCAGTGGAGGGCTGAGAGGATGATGAGGGGCCTGGAGCATCTCTCTCATGAGGAAAGGTTGAGAGAGCTGGGGCTGTTCAGCCTGGAGAAGAGAAGCCTGAGAGGAGATCTGATCAATGCTGATCAATATCTCTAGGGTGGGTGTCCAGAGGAAGGGGCCAGACTCTTCTCAGTGGTGCCCAGGGACAGGATGAGGTGCAATGGGTGCAAACTGGAACATGGGAAGTTCCATCGCAGTATGAGGAAATACTTCTTCCCTCTGAGGGTGACGAAGCCCTGGGACAGGCTGCCCAGAGAGGTTGTGGAGTCTCTTTCTGTGGAGAGATTCAAAACCTGCCTGGATGCCATCCTGTGCACCCTGCTCCAGGTGATCCTGGTCTAGCAGAGGGGGGTGGACTAGATGATCCCCAAAGATCCCTTCCAACCCCCACCAGTCTGGGATCCAGTGACCAGCTGTTCGTAAGCAGGGACGAACTAGTGGCATTGCAGCAGCAGATGGCAGAGAGCTGCACTGACCACAGGATGACAAAGTTCAGAATCCAAAGGACGGCCAGAAAAGTGAACAGCAGATTTAGCATTTTGGACGTTCAGAACTCAGACTCTGGCTTATTTAGGGAACTGCTAAGTAGAGACCCCTGGGAGGCTCTCAAAGGCACAAAAACCCCCTTCAAAGTGGTCTGAATTTTGACAAAAACTTTCTGAGAGATCTAAGGAACAAAATATCATGCAGAAAAACTGGGAACTTCATCAGAAACACAGAGCTGCTTAATGAACTCAAACACCAAGAGAGAGCATACAAGAAACAGAACCAATAACAAGAAACAAAGGAGGTATATAAAACGCCTTGCCTAGGCATTTAGGCACAAAATCAGAAAGGATAAAGCTGGAGTTAAAACTAGCTAGGGAGGCAAACAGTAATAAGAAATGATTCCACAAAAATTCTAAGAGTAAAAAGAAGCTCACAGAAAATCTGGGTGCATTGATGAATACAGAAGACAGCTTAGAAGTAGTACCAAGAAGACTAAAGTACTCAAAACCTCTTTTGCCTAAGTCTTCAGAAAGACTGCTCCAAAACCTCAGCATGAAAAGAAAGAAAAGCAGCAATATGGGGGAAAATGGGTTATGGCTACTTGAAGAAGTTAGCCACATAGTTTTTCCAGGGCAGTGGAGGACACTCACTGGTGTGACCATCAGAACGCTGTGATAGATCTAGATATAATGGTATCTAGAAAAATCTTAGAGATCTCTGATGACTAGAAATGGGCTACAGTAACAGCCATTTTAAGGAAGACAAAAAGAGGACTGAGGAACTACAGAAGGCTCAGCCTTGGCTCAGTCCCAGGGAAGATCACAGAGTATGTCTTCAGAAATCATTTCCAAACACAACGAGAACAGGAAAGCAATCAGGAATAGTCAACACATTTACCAAAGGCAAATCACACTTGACCAGCTGGGTTGCCTTTACGATGAAATGGTTGGCTATGCAGACGAGGGCAAAGCAGTGGATGTAATACATGTTGACTTTAGCGGGGCTTCTGACACCATCTCTTACAGCATTTGCATTTGGAAGCTGAGAAAGTACCGGCTGAAGAACAGACTGCTCGGCGCTAGACACGTCAAAAATTGGCAGGACCACCAGACTCACAAGGCAGCGATCAATATCTCAATGTCTAGTGTGTAGCAGGTTACCCCAGGGGCTGATGCTGGGCACAGTATCATTCAATATCTTAAACAATAACATGAATGATGTGACAGAAAACACGCTCAGCAAATTTGAGGGCAACGCTAAACAGAGAGCAAGTGGACGTGCCAAACGGCAGAGTTTCAGTCCAACGAGACCTTGAAAAATTTCAGGTCTACGCCAACAGAAACCTCATGAAGGTCAACAAGGAGAAGTGCAAGTTCTGCGCCAGTGGAAGATAATCTCAGCCCTGCTGGAAAGGACCTATGATTATGCTGGATTCCAGGTTAAATATGAGCTAGCAGCGTGCTCTCGTTGCAAATAAAGTGAACTGTGTACTGGGCTGTGTTACAAGGAGCATGGACAGCAAAGTAAGGAAAAAAAGACTCCTTATGCTGTACTGGTAATAATTCACTTGGAATATCATGTCCAGTTTTGGATCATGAGTTCAAGAGAAACATTAATAAGATGGCAAGAGTCTGCAAGGTCAATGGTCAAGTTGGTCAGCAGCCTACAGCAGACAAACCTACAGAGCTCACAGAAGCTGAGAGGGTTTCTGCAAGTGAAGGGTAAATAAAGGAGCAATTTTACAGCAGCTTAATAGGGAGTGAGAATGACAACTCAGCCAAATCCTTCTCAAAAGCCCCAGACAGCATCAGAAAGAGAAGCAGCCCTGCCTGTGCCATAAGAGGTTCACGTTGGACATGGGGAAACACTTCTTGGCAAGAAGGCAGCACACATTGGCACAGGGGTTGAACTGGAGGGCCCTTCCAACCAATGCTCCCTCTGATTCTTCAATCTAAGGGCAATTTAAACAAAAGAATTGTTACTGAGTAAAATATTACAGTGTTAAATTGCCATGTTTTGAAAGTAGTTTACATCTCATTTTAACTTTTACAATTCATTGGAGGTCCATGGTGTTAAGTATACAACACCTCAAACACAGAACGTCCAAAAAAAATTGTATTTGGCCTTCTGATGACACTTTTTGTCCAGCAGCACGGAATTAATTCTATCCATGGAGTTACAGAGTGTAAAATGGGTCTAGCATATCTTCTGACCAGGCTTTTATGAAATGTGAAGGTGCCACTTTAATCTAGCCAACGTGCTACTCTTGGTAGCACCTCTAGGTCCATTGCCCTAACATCAACCCCATCTCTGCACCCCTCCTTTGAGCCCATGTTCTCCACAAAAGACGCATTACTCTTCCTCATACCTTGAGTTCCACTACCTTCTAGCTACCTTCAGCACTTTACCAAATATCAACACAATGCAAGGTCTTACCACACTCTCAAACACCTCTTTCACTGGGCTCATGCCATCATCCATTTATTACTCTCCCACCAGCGCTTACATACCTTATGTGTTTAAATCTGTATTTTTTTTTTTAAAGTTGACAGACTTCATTGGGGGCTTCAGGTGCCTGGAGCAAGGATACACATAAACACTCAGTGGGAGACCGATCACACGTGTCAGAGCACTCAGGCACCACTGCAATTCCTGTCACACGGTGATGACAGTCACCTCGCAGTGTTTCCAGTTCCTAGGAGGGCTGACAGAAGGCAAAATCGCTTAATTCTAGGTTGCCGCTTTGCTTACCTGACAGGGCACCTTCACTCAAAACGAAAGGAAGAGCACCGGAGCATCGCTGGGAGAATTATTAACTTAAAAACACTTCGCAGGCATTAGGGTTAGAACATCCACACCACGCTTAGGTACCATTTCGAGGTATTATGATGTAACAGAAAAAGTAAGGGCTGAGGAAATCTGTTTACAACCCTGAACAGGGCTGTTGTGGCTAAAAACTACACTGAAAGCTCATACGCAGCGAGGAGGAGAAACAGGTACGTGCTTGCTGGCTGCCCCAGCACCCCATGAACTCCTGTCCCTACGCCGAGAGCGCACAGGAACCGCCATGGGGCACCCAAACCACGACACAAGGCCGCTTCAAAGGACCCTCCAGGCGCCCGCCTCACCCCCTGCTCCCCGCC
>VWZZ01002243.1:12181-23056 GCA_013399095.1 Psophia crepitans
AGCCCTCCCCCGGCGGTGTGTAAGGCGGGTGGGTGCTGCCGAGGGAGCAGCCGGTGTGTGCCCCCATCCAGTGCCTCCCGGGGGCTGCGTGCTCTGGAGGAGGCACCCGGCTCCCCGTGCCCCGAAGCCGTGTGGGTCTGTGTGCTGGGAGGGGTGCGGGCACCCCCGCGGTCAGGCTGGGGGTTCGCCTGCCGTGTGCCTGCTGAGCTGCGCCCCTGGCCTCGCTCCCTGCTCCGCAGAGACCTGTGCTCCTTGCTCGGGAGTCCCCCTGCGCGCTTGTACCCTGCATGTTTTTGCAGGGCCCAAACATGGCGTGGGCAAAAACCCCTTCAGGAGGGGTATATCTGCACATCACAGCCACCCCCCAGCTGCTTGTCCCTGCTCCCAGTTGAGGAAGGGGAGGGCTGTGCCAACATACTCAGCAAAACATGTCACGCAGACTCTTCATGCAGTAATATGTTTAATTGTAATATCTTTGTGTTTTTTTCCCCCCACAGTTTTCTGGTTGTTGATATATGCAGCACTCCCCTGTGTTCTGTTTAGCCAGCATGCTGCATCGTGCCGGTCTCGCAGAGTACTTTTTGTATGAAGACGCTCTAAGTAGTGTACATCTCCAGAGATCAGTGTCCGCATGTGTGTTTGCAGCAAAAATACAGAAACAAAAAGTGAGCAGATTAGAAGTACATGTGGGAAATAGCCACCATATCTTTGGGGGTAATACAATGCATATTGAATATATGACACCGGTAGGTTTCTAACGGAGAGTGGTTGCAGAGCCTGGAACAGTGGTGGGCTTGGTTTTTAAACAATTGAGGCTCATTCTGTGCTTATAGTCATGGTCAACGGAAGGGAAATTTGTACAACACCCTGCAAAGAGGGTTTGTGAACTAGGCGTGCGTCTTGCACTGAGAATTTCAGAGTATGGGGAACGATAATGCATAAGTAAAAGTAAGCAAAGAAGTTACAGAAAGGAAATGATAGTAATTCGATGCAAAATTCATCTGGAAGGTTTTGAAAAAGTTGGATTCTTGGCTGAATAGGAGAGAAGATGATCAAACGACAGACTAATGCATGTTCTGTGTGAGGAAGGCCAGATAATTCTCTCAAAAATGCTCTATGACAAAGGAATACAGTTCCCTTCAGGTCACAATCAAGCTGCATTTTATACAGATACGATGCTCTTGAGACGTAGAATGTAATTCATATTTATAAAGGAGCTGGATATTTACCCAGATTCTGAAGAAGAACCTAGAGAAGCAGGAAAATTATCATTTAGGAGTCAGGCTTTCCTTAAAATTAAGAATTCAGGTGGGAACCTGAGAGGCAAGCTGTCCCATCTCTTTCCGGATTCACTGTCCCTCTGTTTGCAAGATGACTAACATCCTCTTTGAGCACAAGTAGTCCCAAGCTTGCAGTCAATTTTTCAAGTTTTATTAAATTTCTATATAGTTAGAATCATTGAGGTCAGGACTGGAGAGGACCTCAGGTGACGTCCAAAAAAAATCTTGCAAGAACCTGAAGAAAATCCACTACAGAAAGAATAAGTGAATGTAGAGATGCCCGTGATAAATAGCGGTGTGATATTTTGACACTACAAGTTAGTAAGGAATCAGAAATGCTTGATAACAAAGTGTGAGTTTCATTTAAAACGTGTTCACCCAATTAAGTCTTCTCTCATTTATAGTCATGCTGACGTTTCCCAGCTCTCTCTTACGTTTTAAGAAGCCACTAAAGATGATGACATCCATGGGTTTTATACTGACCGTTCCTTCACATGTATGCTCGTCCCACTATGTGCCAAGAATGTGTTGCTAAAAACTGCACCGGTTCGTGTCACGACGGATAGTGATGTGATTTTCCTGTCAGTTTGTGTATCTACCTCTTTTGTGTATCTGCCTCTTTGTGAGTGGTTACATTTTCATTGCCATCTTCCTTGCATGAATCGAGGTCAGTCAGAGGTGAAGGGCAGAAAACCAGACTAATGTTTGGCTGTTCAGCCTCGCAGATGCAGATGAAGTGGCTGAGATCTTCCAGAGCCCTGACATGCTCTGAAATGCCAACTGCTGGAACGCCAGCGTTGTTTCTGCTCAGATGATCCCAGTGATCCTCCGTGCCATACATGCTGTCCTTGTGTATTGGTGTTGTGTATGTATCCCTTAAATCATAGGCGTCCTTGCCAGCCCATTAATTCTTACAGGAGAAACTGCTTTGTCACCCACTGAATTCAGCTGCATCATTTGTGAGGCTGGTAATGGCAGAGCAGGGCACGGAAAGCTTGGCGGTGGGACTCCAAAACAGTGCTTAGAGCGGAGGGTGACGGCGGGGCTGTTGATGCATTTCGATTACAGCTATTACAGGCAGGAACCAGTGTTTCATTCTGTGTTTGCACAGCACTTCACGTGCTGTTCCTGCTTCGTAACTGGATCCAAAGTATTAAATAGTAATAAGCCATCGTGCCACTTAACAAATAAAAACTGCTGATTTTCAGAAGTGCTTAGTGCTTCTTGGCTCCCTGGAAACAGAATCCTTTTAAAATTAGATAAATCCCACTTACATCTCAGGAAAGTGTGGACTGTCCTCATTCCACAGGCTGAGGTCTGGGTGGGAGAGTCTGAAGATTACATTCTAACTTTTAAAAGTTTTCTTGATACAGCTTGACCTGTGCAAGCAAGCAGTGGAACCGGATTATCTTTTTATTTATGAGGTATTATGCTTCACACTTAAACATAGACTTTACATGTACCAACACATAGATTGAATTAAGAAGAATATCAGAAAAAAAAAAAAAGCCTAGATGAAGGCACCTACATGGTGCTTGTATTCCCATGTAGTGATCACGATACTCCCAGAACAGCAATTTACAGCATATGCTAAAATGTTCAGGAAACCAGCCTGAAGAAGGAAAAAGGTATAAGGGAGAGAGAGCAGGAAGAAAAGGGACGTGAATTTACCTGTGTGCTTTTGGGTAGGGCCCTACACAAATTCCTGCTCATCCAGTCCTAGACCTTGCTCAAAATGTACACAGATTTTTCCAGGACCTGACATTTACTGTCCGTAATCCTTCAGAGTTAAATTTGCTAGTCTTTGTGGTTTAGGATAGGTGTGTTTTTCCTGTGTAGCAAAATTTCCTGTATCTGGAAACCGATAAAGCCCTGTGTAACCATCTCCGTGGTGATACACTGATCAGGAAGGCAGGGTTGTGCCGAAGGGTGCATCTCCTGGAAAAGTCATCTTTTTTTTTTTTAATTGGAAAACATGGTGAAAGAAGATCCTCCACAGGTTTTAGTGGGTTGTTCAGTGCTTGGTTACTGTTAAATATATGCACCTTAGTTTTAGGTTAGCTTCAGCTCCCACCCATTATATCTTAGCTTATCTTTCCTAGAATGAAGAGATTTCTTTTATCCAGTTTTTGCTATCCCCACTTTCTGCGGTCATCCCTCAAGATAAGATGAACAGGACTCGGGGAGTTCATCGCTGTGAAGTGTGTTTTTTAATTCTCCAGGTATTGCAATTGCACTTCCTCAAACCCTCTCCAGGTTTTTCAACTGACGTTTTTCCTGACTTCCACCCCCCCACCCCACTTTGATGAAGACGTGAATAATGAATACAGCGTTCTGTTACTGGTCAGACCAAAGCAAGTACTGATGTCATCCGGTTTTCTGATTCCTGCTTGCTTTTGCATTCATCTAGCACTAGACCTTCCAGCCTGAGAGGTGCACTGCTGTGACTCCCGAGGGCTCTTAAGGAATTTATTACCAACGTATAGAAATACATAGTCGATCATGGCAGATATATAGAAAATTGTGTTCTGTGCCTTGTCCTTAGCACCATTTAAATCACTAGTATAGACTTGTTCCAATCCTCCATCTTTGTCACAACCGTTCCTGCAGTTTTTGGGTCAGCTGCTCGCAGTTGGAAATAATTTTTCACGTTCTTTTCCTTAACTGATAAAAAATGTCAAATAGTGAAGCTTAGGACCAATGCTGACATGACATCACTGTAAACACACCGACCTTATGATGGTTGCCTCATTGCAGTCACATTTTGTGACTGGTTGGGTAATGAGATCTCTGGAAAAGCACATGTTTTCATCAGAACAAACGCACTGGTTCCTCAGTTTTAGTAAAAAGGCATGAACTGGTTTGGAGGGTTTTCAGTCAAGGGAACTGGAGACTTTTAAGTGCCACAATTCTTTTTTTGGAAATAAGAGACCTGAATTGCTGTATCAACAGCTGTATCTCTTACCCCAGGACAGTGAAGATGATAACAGAGTAAAGCAATCTACGTGAGACAGTTTCTAGAGGCAGGAAGATCAGTCAAGTGTTCATCCCCCTTCCATTTGGGGTCTAGATGAGCATTTAGATACAGATTAAACTACATAAATTATCATAAAAATGGAACTGGCGTAGAGCAGCCATCAGCGCTGTACCTCAGAATAATTGGGATTTACAGAGGGACGGCAAAAAACAGTGGGCAGTTTAATAGAGCAGGGCCTACGTCCGTGCCAGGGAGAAGGCAAAAGCGCAGGGTACGAGCAGCCTCTCCACACAGGTTCTTTATTTTTCCATCACGCTGTAGCAATTACAGGAAAAAAAGTGCTAGTGCAACAACCAAGCGTCATTATAATGAGTCCCCACATGTTCACGACAGGACAAGGGGAAATGGCTGCAAGTTGCGCCAGGGAAGGTTCAGGTTGGAGATGAGGAGAAGGTTCTTCTCTGAAAGGGTGGTCGGGCATTGGAACGGGTTGCCCAGGGAGGTGGTGGAGTCACCATCCCTGGGGGTGTTTAAGGAAAGGTTTGAGGTCACTTCCAACCTTAATGATTCTATTCTATTCTATTCTATTCTAGATATGGTACTTAGGGACGTGGTTTAGTGGGTAATAGGTGGTGGGGGGATGGTTGGACTAGATGATCTTTGAGGTCACTTCCAACCTTAATGATTCGATTCTATTCTATTCTATTCTATTCTATTCTATTCTATTCTATTCTATTCTATTCTATTCACGTGAGCAGGCCGAGGTGCTACAGACACCCGCGTTTTGGTCTCTCTGTGAGTCGAGTTTTGAGCTCTCGCGATGGTCCCTGAAGAGCTGGGCAGTGCGGTGCTTGGGTTTGCTGCCTGTGCTTAAGTTGCAGCACCATTTGTGATGCCCTGGGGCACATCACCTGCGCTCTGGGTGCTCCTGCAGGTCGGCACTGATCTCACAAATGCCTTGTGTCGTACCTGTGAACTCCACACAGATGCTTCTGATGCTGTGGAGCATTTCAAAGGGCTTCCAGCACCAATGTGGTGAAAAAAGTCCTACCATCAGCAGCGTGAAGAGAGCAATTCGGCTGCAAAATTATCACTCTTTCCCAGTGATGATGAAACTGAAAACCTTTGCCTGTCTTCAAAGTTCAGGTGCCCTGTGTGTACGTAGACACCTAAAACATCTCCATATCTTGAGCCAAATCCACTCAGACACAAAAAGTCAAAGGTTTTGGTGGTCAGATAGCTTTGTGCAGGGCTGTCTGTCACCGCTGAGTTTGTGTCCTGCAGAAATGCAAACACCCGATAGAACCGAATTAATACATTACAGCCAGGTAGCCAGTAGGCCAAGAGTTAGCAGAGATCTTCAGTGGCATGGCTTCTCACCGCTCCAGAAATTTCTTGGACTTAAGAGAAGTTACCAGCAGCTGAAGCTCAGTCGTGAGGTTTTTAAATAAAGATTCCCCACTGTGGTACAAAAATATTCTGGAGGTCAGGTTCCAGTTTATGAGAGAGCAAATTAGTGGGCACGCTGCGTGGGCAGTGCTGCACGTGTCAGCTTTGATCGTTAGCATCGTGCCCTGCCTGAAACCTTTCCATACTTGGAAGGCATCGTCATGCAGCCCTTCTCTTGGTAAAACTGTAACGTTGGTAATAAATTTCTCAATAAATGTTTTCTGCGCAGTTCGCTTTGAGACGTCTCTGGTTTTGTCACCCCAAACTCTGTTTTGCGGGATGGATTTTATGAATAGAAATAAATCACCGCCGGTGAGGGCAGAGAAAAAGAGTTTTTGGGTGGGACTGATACCACCTAACTTCAGCTCTTTGGAAGTATGGCAGCCCATCCAGGCTAAATATTATATATATATTATATTATATAATATATAATATATTATTTTATATTATATTATATATTATATAATAATATACTACATATTATTATATATATTATATATATATCCACCTAAATATTTTCTGTAGTGAACAAAGGAGGAGTAGTATCTTTGAACATAATTCATCTCGTCTTAAAACAGGAGAGCGCAGCAGATCGGGTGGCTGTTCTCAGGAGAGGTTTAGTTCATTCAACTCGCGTCAAGTGCCCTGGTGAGTAGCTTGGAGGTGATAGCTTAGTTATTTTTTGATAACGGAAATTAGGCAGAAATTGTTTCTTTTGTTTATTTAGAAAAAACTAGGGTTTTAACGTAAATCTCAACCCCATAAAAATGTTACTCCCACTCCACGTTGACTAGCCATTCCAAACCAGAGCGTGTAGCACAATATCCTTCACGTTCCCCATTGTACATAGTATTTTACACTCCCCACTCCACATTTTCCTTACAGATCTCCTAATCCTCGAGATTTATTCCCTCCCTCACTAAAACCTTTTATGTTGCTGAACCCCAAATTTGTATTTATTTAAAATATTTATCTTTTTCAAGTTCTTCCAAGTCATTGCAAGATTAAGTACATTCACATAAATCCAGACAAGTGGCTAAATGATATTAAGGACTTTCATGGATTTAAATAATCGATAGTAAATAGTGAACTGCCCTATGCTTCGGGGTAACTCTTCACTACGGCAACTGCGCAGCGCTCTGCTCTGCTGGAGGTACTGGCGTAATCTACCTTGGAAATACAAATAAATGGCGTATGACCGGATTTCCTCTATAATCTCCCATAATAAATTCTGCAGATGACACAGAATATCTTCAAAATCTGTCTAGAGCGAGGGTATTTTTTCTTAGCACGCTGACTTGTAATAGATCAGATAGCAGGAAAAGTATGACAAGTCACCTAACGTGTGTTGTTGGCAGTCTGTTTTGCTTGTATGCATAGATCTACCCTTGGTCAAAACATTGTGGCTGGCTTTGTGATTCTGTTTTCATCTGACGGCAAAACCGCACAATAAAAAAACAAAAAAACAAAAAACTAATGGAATCAATTAAGGTTTTTTTGGTGGAAAATGATGCAAGGTAAATGCGCTCCGCCGGTGGTTTTAAATGCATTGCACAGTGTCTAGCAGATTCCTTGGCTCTGTCAGTCGGCGCTGGTTTGTATGCAGTGGCGCTGGTGACTTTATAAAAACAAACGACAAGAGTTGTTTACGCTGCCCCGCTAAAGGATATAATCATATTTCATAGTGCTGGTTTCCCATACAGGGCTAAAAAAAAACAAAACCCCAGTTCTTGCGCTATATGCTGTAATAAGCTTTTTATAAACGTGCTCATGTGGTGCTCAGCAGAGCCCGCTGTGCCGGCACTATAAAAATGAAAGGGACCTTCATAAGCTGTAAGTGCTGTCGTATATTACCGTACAGCAACGTTCCCCGTCGTTAATAAAGTTTGTAAGACATAACCAGGCAAAAGATTAAAAATACATCTATGATACTATCCACGGCAATAACAGCGGATGGTGCTTGGGCTGCATGTTTATTTGCTCGCCCTGCATGCGGTGTTTGGAGGAGTACGGTGAACGTGATTGAACAGATGAGCTTTTCCCTGCGGGCCTTGCTTCGCCCTGGCCAGCATCCTCCCAGGGCTGCTGGTCCAGGGATGCAGGCTGCTTCCCTGAGCCCTCTGGTGGGCTCCTTCCTCCACTGCAGCAGGCGCTTCCCACACACCAGGCGATGAGTCTCCTCTGAACAGATGATCTTTATGAAACGCGAGCAGTTGCCTCATCTCCCTGCATAAGAAAATCGCGTGAAAATAAACCACAACGGGTGTTTCATTAAAGGTGATGAGAAATTTTCAGGGCTTTGACCACAGATATCTTATTTTTGCTCTACCATCCAACAGTAACAGTGATTATTGAATTGCAGCGCGGAAAGCTCTTCTGGGAATAGATACGCGGCACAGCCTGTCATTGCTTGGCAAAATGCGCTCAGGTGCTGATGTGAATGGAAAGGTTGTATATTTGAGATAGTTTCATTGGAGAAATCATAATAAAATGGATTAAGAGACACCTGAAATGCTTCTCGGTTTAAAACTAAAATATCAGGACATTTCCTGACAGCGTCTGGATTCTTGAGGGAAATTAAATGCCAGGTAATATTCTATTTGTAAGAAAATAAATTAGCAGCATATGTAAAATATATTTGACTGCCTATTAAATTATCTTCTTTATCATCCATGGGATGTACTGCCTTTTGATTCTGTTCTTTATTGGAATTTCTACGTGGCATATTGCTATGCAGCACATACAGAAAGGTGCAGGTCCCCATCATCAAAGATCCTTAGGTATTGAAATTCTGTTGGTACCGATATTTTAGTCCCAGGGGAACAAGTGGGACTTTGTCACCTCTTCTGGCCCCAGGAACTTACATTCCCCATAAGACAGAAGATCCCAAAGCCATAACGAGCCCGGTGCAGGTGCCGTTTATTGACTGGAGGTTTTTGTGGTGATGGGATAGAATTACTAGGCTAGTTTAGCAGCAGCGGTGTGAAGAGTGTTAAAGGATGGATCATAGAATCATAGAATCACTAAGGTTAGAAAGGACCTCCAAGATCATCAAGTCCAACCGTCAACCTAACACCACTATGCCTACTAAATCATGTCCTGGAGTGCCACGTCTATGCGTTTTTTGAATGTCTCCAGGCACGGTGATTCAACCACCTCTCTGGGCAGTCCGTTCCAGTGCCTCACTACTCTCCGTGAAGAAGTTTTTCCTAATATCCAACCTAAACCTCCCCTGATGCAACTTGAGGCCATTCCCTCTTGTCCTATCACTTGTTACTTGGGAGAAGAGACCGACCCCCAGCTCGCCACAACTTCCTTTCAGGTAGTTGTAGAGGGCAATCAGGTCTCCCCTGAGCCTCCTCCAGACTCAACAACCCCAGTTCCCTCAGCCGCTCCTCATCAGATTTGTTTTCCAGTCCCTTCACCAGCTTTGTTGCCCTTCTCTGGACATGCTCCAGCAGCTCAATGTCCTTCTTGTATTGAGGGGCCCAAAACTGGACACAGCACTCGAGGTGCGATCATCCACAGAAGAGTGTGTTTAAACAACTGTACAGTATAAGGCACCAAAATGAGTGTAAGAGGGTTCCAAGTGACACAGAAGAGTGGTCTATTATTAAATCAGGTTATGGAGAGGAGTAGAACAGGGGAAAATGGGATATGGATAGCTGGAAAACTGGGCATAACTTTTTAGGTGGTCAGTATCAATACTTTTTATGGGCAAATTGGACAGAGCGTAACTTACAACCAGTGTACATGGCTTAAACATAGGTCGTGACTTTCAGCAGCAATATTCTTGGATGTTGAATTGTCCTTCAGCTGGAGTCATTAAAAATTCAACATTTGTCATATCTCTGTAATTGCAGTCCCTTGGTGTCTTCTATTCTGAATGTGGGAGGTTATAAATATTGTTGATGACTCAGCATTTGCTTTAGATTTCTTGGTCTTTACTAGTCATGTTTGCACTACTTATTCATGTTGTCACCATTCGTCAATGTGAACCTTCACCCAGCTGGAGGAGATTTACAATGAAGGCTGGGGGACATTTGCCTTCAGCACAATTAATGCCAATTTGGACCCTTCTTTTGTAACGGGGATTTCAAAAATTGCTTTCCCTTTTCATTAAAAGGTGCGAAAGAAGAAGATGATACAGTTTTTACCTGTCTTTGGGAGGGCCGAGCTCCTTCAAACATTTTCCAGGATAGCTGGAAGCATACAACAATCCTGGTTTGGGGATGAGCGGTTCTGGCACGAATACCAAGAGACGACACGTCCATCCTTAAAATAAGCCCCCCGACATAAGTGATAATTTAATATACATCATACCATCTGCCTGCAGGAATGTGCAAGCTGCTCCCAACGAAGTCAATGGGAAATGCATTTTTCCTGCTATTTTAAGCATTCCAAGATTTAACTTAATGTCACAAAAGCATGCAATAGTCACCTTTCCCCAAAGACAAATACAGCTTGCCACTGGAGAGAATAATAACCACCGCAAAAGCCACCATTTCTCCTTTGAACCTCCTGGGTGAAAACAGAGACGTTGCTGAGTGCTCTGCCCGTTCAAAAGGCAGATGGGGAAGGGAGAAGGTTTCAGAGCTACAAGATCTAGGGGCCCTGGCAGCAGCTTTTCACTTTATCCACCGTGAGCTCCCACCTCAAACACTTTTACTGATCTTGACTTCACCTACAGGAGCGTGTCAGCAGGCAGGGTACCTGCCAACACATGCAAGCAGCGTTTGAGGCCAGAGAATGGACTCAGCTAACTGTTGCCCCTCCGTACCAGTTTATAGAAAATTCCAGGCTGAGTCAAGCCTTGCAAAGGCATTTTTGGGTCTGGGTCTTCTGCGGCCACGCCCCAGGCTCGCTGGAGCATGGGTCCAGCCTTGGTAGGGCTGCACGGACTCCTCTGAGGAGTCTGCTCTTTCTGATGAGGTCACTCACAAACAATTGCAGAAAAATTTGAGAATAAGGCAAACATACCATGACACTTCCCCAGGACCTCCCCTTGCCCTGTGGTGGATCACAGACTGGTTTGGATGGGAAGGGACCTCAAAGCCCATCCGGTTCCAACCCCCTGCCATGGGCAGGGACACCCCCACCAGCCCAGGCTGCCCAAAGACCCATCCAACCCGGCCCTGGGCACTGCCAGGGAGCCAGGGGCAGCCACAG
>VWZZ01002243.1:23104-38677 GCA_013399095.1 Psophia crepitans
CCCTGGAACCAGCCCCTCTCCAGTTTTTCTGGAGCCCCTTTAGGGACTGGAAAGTCACAATTAGGTCTCCTCGCAGCCTTCTCTTCTCCAGGCTGAATGTCCCCTGCTCAGCCTGTCTCCAGAGCAGAGGGGCTCCAGCCCTCCGATCATCTTTGTGGCCTCCTCGGACTCACTCTAACAGGCCCATATCTTTTTTGTGCTGGGGCCTCCAGATCTGGATCCAGTACTCCATGGGGCGTTTCACGAGGGCAGAGGGGGACAATCCCCTCCCTCGCCCTGCTGGTCACACCTCTTGTGGTGCAACCCAGGACATCGTTGGCCTTCTGGGCTGCCAGCGCACACTGCCAGCTCATGTCGAGCCTTTTGTCCACCAGAACCCCCAAGTCTCTCTCCGCAGGGCTGCTCTTGATACGTTCTTCTCCCTGGCTGTGCTCATGTCTGGGATTGCCCTGGCTCAGGTGCAACACCCTGCACTTGGACTTGTTGAACCTCATTCAGTTCACATGGGCCCACTTCTCCAGCCTGGCCAGGTCCCTCTGAATGGCATCCCTTCCTTCTTCTGTGTCAACAGCACCACTCAGCTTCGTGTCATCAGCAAACTTGCTGAGGGTGCACTCAATGCCATTGTCTGTGTCATTGGTAACGATATTGAAAAGCACTGGTCCCAAACCAGACCCCTGAGGAATACTGCTCATCATCTTCTCTTCTGATGTTGATGTTGTCCCATAGACTCCATCATCCTTACTCCTTTCATTGACACTTTCCCAGCTTCACAGTGTCCTTTTTGAGGGGGAAGAAAGGAAATCCAAAAAACCACACATTTTTCAATGTGCAGGGGAACAATGATCTACAGACATGCAAAACAATCCGAGAATTGTAAGTGGATTTGGTTGGAAGGGACCTTTGGATGTCTCCACTCAAATCTTACACTCAGAGTAAGGACAGCTTAGCCCAGGCTGGTCAGGGTCTTGGGTATCTCCAAGGATGGGAGTTTCATTGGCCGCAGTACTTGTCAGTACAGTACTTGGCTTCAGTACTTGTCAGAGGTTGAGGGTTGCTTTTCCCCATGCACTTTATCATGACAGACGCTGAATCTCAGCTCCCATTTTATCATCCGGCCTCTCAGTGCTATGAGGTCTGGAGGAAAGGAGGCTCAGGGCAGACCTTATTGCCCTCTACAACTACCTGAAAGGAAGTTGTGGTGAGCTGGGGGTCAGCCTCTTCTCGCAGATAACCAGCGACAGGACAAGGGGGAACGGCTGCAAGTTGCACCAGGGGAGGTTTAGGTTGGAGATGAGGAGAAATTTCTTCTGGGAAAGGGTGGTCGGGCATTGGAACGGGCTGCCCAGGGAGGTGGTGGAGTCCCCGTCCCTGGGGGTGTTTAAGGAAAGGTTGGATGTGGTACTTAGGGACATGGGTTAGTGGATAATAGGTGGTGGGGGATCGGTTGGACTAGATGATCCTGGAGGTCTCTTCCAACCTTAATGATTCTATGAGGTTTCTGCAACTAGTTTTCGTTTACACCACCTCGAATAATCCAGTATCATCAGCAAATATATCATCCACATCATCAGACTCATTCTGATGCTGTCCTCTGAGGGGAGCAGCCCACCTTCCAGCACTAGGATCCCATTAACAATCCCCTTCTCATGCTTTGTTGCTTGTCCTTTAATCGGTGACAAACCGTATATCTCATACCATCTCGTGCACATGGCAGCTTGCTTTTCTTCACAGCCATTGGTAAGGGCCTTTGAAAGGTCACCTATGCAGTGCAACTGGATTAAGGTTCCCGATGCTGCTGGTGAAGAGCTCTAACAGTTTTGCCAAGCAAGCAGCCTGCAAAACCATGTGGACTCTTCCCCAAGTCCATGCACTTAACGTTTCTGTTCTCTGTTATAATTACCAGCAATTTCCTCGGTACAAATGGTTCAGACTCGAGTTCCTTTGGCGTTCTTCGATGCATACGCTATGGCCTGATGTTACTCATTTTATGCCCTGGCCCTCTGTTGGCCCTTCGTACTGCCTGGCAGGCTACTTAATCCAGGCGTGTTTGGGAAAGGATTGCTCATTTGTTTGTGCTCTTAGAAAGTTGTTCTTCAAATCTTTTAGTCCACCTTTTTAATAGAATTCGTGTTCTCTATTTTTTCCTTGTTTGAACATGAAGTCTTCTTACTGGTAATAGCCTCCTTTGCACAGATCTTTAATTACAGTAGCTTTCTTCTAGTCTTTTTAAAGTCTTTTTTGATACACTCCATGTATTTTCTGTGAGCCTCTAATACGGTGTCTTTAAACAGGATCTCTGCTGCTTGCAAACATTTCACCCAGTCCTGGCTCTTACTAATTTCCTTTTAACAAGTTGCCTCGGTTTTTTCCTAGGGCTCCTTTTTAAATCCAAGACTGTACCGGTGATATTTTTGGCTTTCTTTTTCCTACAATACTGAACCTCAGTACATTATGGCTTCTCACATGAACTGCGTCTCTGATAGTACCGCAGTGAATCTGCGCTGCACCGGGAGTTCCTTCTCCACTGGCTGCATCTCCAGCACCACTATCCTGGCTGAGCGATTGAGGAATAGCTGTTGTAGTTCTCCTCTTGAGTGTGGTACTTCAGTCTGTTGGCATCGGTATTACTTGTTGATGCAGTTAACTTACTTATCTGATGTGGCTCTTCTGTTTTCTTTAATTGTGGCGCTACTCCACAACGCAAATTACCCTCTCTGTCCTGTGTAATTTACAGTTTGCTCTGATAGTGTCCTGCTTATCTTCTCTCCAGTAATTTCCTGCAATGCCTATTACGTTCTGCACTCAAAAGCAGACCGTTCAGTTCCTCTATCTTGTATTTTATACTGTTCGTATGGCTATGAGGAGTGCATCAACGTATGCCCCAACTGCCTGTTTCCTGTGCCCACTGAAGTAGGATCTGAATTGTCCAAAGAGACCTTCCCCGCTTCCGACTATCTTTCTCACCTTCAGTTGTACCCTTCACTCCAGAACACACAGTTCTTGGCCAGGATTCAGTTTTCAGACAACTACCATCCTTTACATTCACACCGGGACACTGTACAGCCAGGAAGGACAAGCTGAAGGTCAGGAGAGCAACCTCACGGCTGGGAGCTTGAGTTTGGAGTTGTGGTGAGGAAAGGACATTACCTTGAGGGTGGGAACTCCTGTTTTTCATGCTGTTCATACATTTCATTTAATTACCCTTAAAATGAGGACTTCTCTCCCACCTTTCAGATGCCTGCCTTCTCCAGTGATACCCCTATAGCTACACCTGTGCATAACTTCATCATGCCCCATAGCCCTAGTCAAAGCATCATCCAGACCTTCCCCATGGAAAATGTGTCTTGAGTCATGTTCCTCTCCGGAGCAGAGAGTTCTCTTCCAGTGCTGCAGGACTTTTCCAAACTCCTATGGGTTGTAGGCTGGAAAATCTCTCACAGGCAGAGAGCTTCCTTCTAAACACTGAGGAAAGACACCCCTCAAAAGCACAAGGAGAAAAGGAGAGATTGCTGCTTTTCTTTAACAGTCGAGGGGTTAGAGAAGTCGGACACCTTATGGTAGACCCACATTCACTGTGTTTTCAGAGAACTTGAGGTTGTAGTATACCTTGAAACCTTCCTCCCACACAGAGTCCACCAGGACAACACAGAAATCCTATTTTTCCCCAAACCTTGTGAGATTCAGACACAAGGAAGGTGTTGAGCAGATCAGCCCTGCAAAGGACACGTTAAATCACCATAACATTTACCAAAGCTGTCCCACCTTCCCTGGCTTGTGGCTGTTCTTTGCAGGCATCGTTCCTCTCTTTATACCAACCCAAACATTTGGATGGCCATAGGTTGAGCCAGACCACAAAACTGATCTGGATTAAAACGAACCCAACAAATAAATAAATAAAATAGGAGCGATATATTTTATATATAAGCATATAAATAGACGTAGTAGGAGTTTCTCAATCCTACTCCTGAAAGTCTTTGGAGATAACTGCCACCAAAACCCAGTGGCACTGTCGGTCTGCATGTTCTTGATAAGCATAAGGCTCTGGTGGGATCTGGGCTTCGTCTTCTCCCTCCCACGAGAGTGGAGCTGCTGATTTGGAAACGGAGTTGGAAAACATTCAGATGCTGGGAGGTGCGCGTTCTTGCTGCAAAGCTCTTACAGGTGTGCTAATGAGAGACAGCGCTCTGCTCATCACAAGTCTGAGACCTTGGAGAATATTAGTAAAAATGCCAATTTGCATGTCTTGGGGTTAATTGAGGAAATCTCCGATGGAAAATCTTGCTGTCACTTCTGAAGCCTGTTCTGAATACAAATTGTATGTCTCCACGGGATATTGTGAAAGCTTTTCAACTTCTTCGCAAACCTGTAGAAACAAGGAAGGTTGTTAGCTCCCAGAGCTCACAAAGGAAGTTTTCTCCAAAATTTCAGAGTCACTTTTTATCTGTGTTGACATTACCATGGGACTCATAGACCAAGCACGGAGAATATGTGGGATCCGCTACCAAACAAACAAAAAAGGGGCACAAATGTTTTCTCAGACATTACCCAGACCACGTATTTTTCAAACACAAAGAGAGATTTCTGCTTGCCAAAAAAATAACTGTTTTGAAGTGGGACAAGTCCCTTACTTTATGCCTTTACTCTATGCCAGGTTTCTTGTAGATAAAAATAATTACTGGATATTTTTTTTAATCTGCCATTAATCTGAGACCTTATTTGACAATATGCAATTGTCTGATTGAGAAACTTAGGAAAGCGTGAAGAAACTAGTTAATTCACCTGATGCTGATGAAGAATCAGTGCAGGTTTCTATTACACCAGAATCACAATGTATTTTTTCCTCACCTGATCTTCTAGGGAGACTTCTTTGCTCTTACAGCTGTTTTATTATATGCCACTGTAAGATCACCACTGACAGTGCAACTCACAACCAGAAATTCGGAATATTTCTATGTTTAATTGCAAATGCTGTGTGATTCTGTGATCATTCGATCAGCTGTTAGGGGATTTTATAAATGCCTTGCTCCACATTATATCTGTATAATTAACTGCTCTTGTTGAAAGGTCTAACTTTTTGAGGAGTTTATGGAGAACACTAGGGAGAGGCATTGGTTTGATGCTGATTTTAAATGAATTATTACTTGGTTTTCAAAGTTAGCTTTTAGTAGTTCTGACATTCAGTCTTTTTTTAAACCAGCATGTCCTATGGAACAAAAAGATTAAAAATTAATTAGAAAAGGCAAGGAAAGACTGCAAAAAGACCAAATTTTGCCTTCAGCAAGAGTTCCATGAAACCAAGTTCGATTCCTGAACCTCCATCAGAACAGGAAAGTTTTACCAAATTCCTTTCACTTACATTTTTCCAGTTTTCTCACTTGAGCATTCAGACATGGCTGTGCGATGCTGCTGATTTCAACGTGTCGCAAAGGGTATAATTAAAAGCAGAATTCTACCTTGATTATCGCTCTGATATGTGCACTTACCGGCAGTCACAAGATGATGAGCTGCTAAAACCGTACAGCCGTGTAAAGTGTTACAGATAATGTGGCGTGTCCTCGTTTGGGGTGGCTTTCTAGATGGTGCCAAGGAAGAACCTGTGAAGGGAGAAGATCTTGGGGTGAAGTTCCCCTGAGGAGGGTGCTGGAGCCATGTGTGTGGTTGGCGGCATTGAGATGCGTCTCTGGTGATTTCTTGGGTGAGTACCAATTCTCCGTGCCCAAACTCCATACCGATGAAGGAGGGACAAGCACATGTTAGTCTTTCTCTTGCGAAAACAAGGGACCTTGAGAGGATAAATAAAATTAATTAGCGCCTGAAATAGTAAAGATGCGTACTACAACGGTTAACTGTACAATGAGTACAGGTTTCAAGATCTGTCACAAGCTGCTGAAGGAGAAATAAAGATCTATTTTTTCCACCGGTGTTAACATGAGAAAAGCAACCCAGGCAGTCACTTTTGAAGAGAAATTAGGAACAAAAGAGAGCACATGTGGTAAAATGTTATAATAGTCAGAGCCAGAAGATCCTACTCATTTCTGTAGGAGGAAAGTCAGCAAGAATTGGAAAGGGGAAAGCCCACATGATTAAAAGAAGAACAAGATTGACTTCTCTCTGACTGACAGTCTGTGCATCAATGCTATTCTGTTTCAAGACAGTCGTGTTCACGAGATAGTACAATCAAGCCAAATATAGAGCTGCAGAGAGGCACAATGACTGGCAGAGGCAACATCAAAGATTCACTTACTGATGTAAGAGAGAGACAGAAAATTAAATCCCAAGTGGCAAACAAGGTTTCGACCTTTGCTAAGGTTGACCAGAAAGACTAGCCCTAAATATGAGATATAAACCAGCAAGTGCAAGACTGAAAAACAACAGGGTGTTGTGGGTGCGTTTAGCACGTGACATCCATGATTCTCACAAGGCGCTGGGCTCCGTTTCTTCGCCTTAGTCCCGAGGTGGGTATGAGCCTGGTGAAGCCATGGCAAAGTTGCCACATCCTGAAGTTTTATGGTATAATAAATATTTTGAAAAAGACATGGCTTCCCTATTTACTCTTTATTGTGAAATGTCTTTAAAGTTTCAATGATTTTGGGGGTAAAAATGTGTTTATATAGTTCTGTTTACACACAGTCATGTAAAAACTTACACACATATTTTTACAAATATATACATGCACTCACGTCTGTATATACTTCTATATATGAGATTGAGAGCAGCCCTGAGGAGAAGGATTTGAGGGTGTTGAGGGACAAGAAGCTCAACATGAGCCAGCAGTGTGCCCTGGCAGCCCAGAAAACCACCCATGTCCTGGACTGCATCAAAATCAGTGTGACCAGCAGGGCGAGGGAGGGGATTCTGCCCCTCTGCTCTGCTCTGCTGAGAGTACTGCATCCAGCTTGGGAGTCCTCAGGACAAGGACATGGAGCTGTTGAAGCAAGTCCAGAGGAGGCCACAAAGTTGATTGGAGGGCTGGAGCACCTCTGCTACGAGGACAGGTTAAGGGAGTTGGGCTTGTTCAGCCTGGAGAAGAGAAGGCTCCGGGAAGACCTAATTGCAGCCTTCCAGTACCTAAAGTGGCTACAGGAAAGCTGGAGAGGGGCTGGTTCCAGGGCAAGGAGGGACAGGACAAGGGGTAATGGGTTTAAACTAAAAGAGGGGAGATTTAGATGAGATAGTAGGAAGAAATCCTTCCCTGTGAGGGTGGTGAAGTACTGGAACAGGGTGCCCAGAGAAGCTGTGGAGGCCACATCCCCGGAAGAGTTCAAGGCCAGGTTGGATGGGCCTTTGGGCAACCTGGTCTAGTGGAGGGTGTCTCTGTCCATGGCAGGGGGGTTGGAACTACATGGGCTTTGAGATGACTTCCAATCCAAACCATTCTATGATTCTATGATTCTATACAACCTTATCCCAAAAGAGATTTGAAACATGTCTGGGACGTACACCCTGAACTCATTTTCTTGCCAGACCATGGTCTCCTTTGACCACAGACCTGTGACTAAATTGTCTAGGATCAGAACTAGATTTTCAAAGGAGGCTTGGTGTGTGTCAATACCATAAAGCCATGAGCAAGGGCTCTCAACACCTCACTGTGCTGTGTCTTCTGAGAGCCACGATAGCTTATACCCCGCCAGTGGGGTAGAACTGTGATGGGCAGCACCAGCCTCTGCAGCCTTGTCCATGGCATTGTAACGGCACTTGTCACTGCACATAATTTATCAGGGCCTTCCCCCTTACAGGTTTCACAGTCCTGCACCTACTCCAGGTGCTCAAGACTTCGCTTTCAAGAAAAAGAAGGGTCTTTCTTTTCAAACTCAGCAAGTGCGGTGGGTTGACCCTAGAGTTGGAGGCCTGGTGCCCACCAAAACCCCTCTGTCACTGCCCCTCCTTAACTGGACAGGGGAGAGAAAGTATAACAAAGGGCTTGTGGGTCAAGATGAGGGCAAGGAGAGATCGTTCACCAATTACTGTCACGGGCAAAACAGACAAAACTTAGGGAAGAATTCATCTAATTTATTATCAAGCAAAACAGAGTAGAATAATAAGAAATAAAACCAAATCTTAAAACCCCTCCCTCCACCCCTCCTTTCTTCACTTCACTCCCGACGTCTCCCTCCTCCCCCCCAGCGGCACAGGGGGACAGGGATGGGGGCTGTGGTCAGTCCATCCCACGGTGTCTCTGCCGCCCCTTCCCCCTCCGGGCAGGACNCCTGCTGCGCCGGGGGCTCCTCTCCCCACGGGGCCACAGGTCCTGCCAGGAGCCTGCTCCAGCGCGGGCTGCCCACGGGGTCCCAGCCTCCTTCAGGGGTCTGCCCTGCTGCGGCGTGGGGTCCTGCACGGGCTGCAGGGGCATCTCTGCTCCCCATCACCCCTCCCTGGGCTGCAGGGGGACAGCCTGCCTCCCCATGGGCTGCCCCACGGGCTGCAGGGGACTCTCTGCTCCGGCACCTGGAGCATCTCCTGCCACTCCTTCTGCACTGACTTGGGTGTCTGTGGGATTTCTTACATCTTCTCACTCCTCTCTCTGGCTGCAAATGCTCCCAATCCTTTTTTTTCTACCCCCCTTCTTAAGCACTACCACTGTCATTGATGGGTTCAGCCTTGGCCAGTGGCGGGTCTGTCCTGGAGCTGGCTGGCATTGGCTCTGTCCAGCAGCTTCTCACAGAAGCCACCCCTGTAGACCCCCTCCCCATCCCCTGCTACCAAAACCTTGCCACATAAACCCAAAAAAGCAGGTAAGTGCTGTTACAGTGCATCCACCCATCATGGTGGACAGACAAACAAGACCTTTCCAACCTGAAGCAGGCTTGTCTTCCTATTTCCTTCTCTCTGACCCCACTCTAGACTCTTCTCATAGAGGGGACGCTTTTATCTCCTTCTACTGAAGCTGTTGAGATGGGTCTTGAATGTGCCATATGTTCATTGAGCTGCTAGGAGAGACCTGTGACTGAGATCTAGCTCCATAAATTAGTCCCTCACTTTCATTCACACTAACAAACTAAACGGGGTTTAGCGAAGGCGAGAGAACGGCTCTTTGCCCTGGTGAAAATTGACATGGCTAAGCTCACTGTCCCAAAACAAGGGTGGCCGTGTCTACACCGTTCACTAGGAATGACCCTGGCTCACGGCATACACCCTGCTGTGCCTGGGGATTGTTTGGGTCCGTGTTAGTTGACGCAGATCAAAACTACGCCAGGGAACATGCTGACAATTTAACACTGCCCTTGCACCCTTACAGCCCAACACCACAGGCATAACCCGAGCATCCCCCTCTCAGAGTCAGGCTAAAGGGCCATGTTTCCTCTTCTTCTGTCTGAATATTTAAATAATTCAGATTTAATTGTCAGGTAAAGCTGATAAGCTTCCACTGAAGGGAAATAACACCCCATCCTGGGACCACAGCCTAAGAGCTTTGCAGAGAGGTGTGGGCTCAAACGCTTCAGAGAAAGGAAGGCATAAAACCCTGGTATCCAGCATCCTGCCAGAGAGCCCAATTCCCAGAATTAATACAGAAAACCAGTCCTCCATTGCTGTGTTTTGTGCTGGTCCTGAATCACTAAAACCTTCCTACCAGATTGAACCTCTGAAATGGGTTTGATGGAGGAAACCTACAATATGAATCGTGGCAGGTTCAGTGCCTAACAGCATCCCCTGGAGCTGTTTAATACACCGAGGCAGAGGCCACTCACATGGTTGGGAATGCAAATATTAAGTAACTTGAGCACCTCTAAACTTCAGCTACCTCCTAGGTTGTACAGCAACCTGGCTGGGACACTGATGAACCAGATTTAGGAATGGCACATCTAAAGCAACCGTTAAACCCACGAGATCTACCTTAATCCCTTTGTGAGTCTTGCTTTTAGTGTCTCTCTGCCTCATTTTCCTGCCCATAGAAGGAGGCTCACATCTCCCAACTCCCTGCCTTGTTAAGAGTGTTGTGAAAATAAAGACGTGGGATTGCTGGGTGCTGAGATGTAGCGGGAGCCAAGTAGGTAGAAGCAACCGTTTGGATGGAGAAAGATGTATTTGAAAACAGAGGAATGAACCCAAAAAAAAAGTGAAAATTTTATGTCAACAGCACATGAAGGATCTCTTTTCTTATTTTTATATTTTGCAATAAAAAGGGGTTGCCAAGGGGCTGGAAGTGGCTGCATTGAATTCCTCAGGCTTCACTCGTGCAGAGCTATGCTGATGCCTCTACCAACTACTCACATCCTGACTTCCCCATGGGGGTTGATGGCAAAGGGTCAAGGCACGTCAGATATGTGTAAGAAAGAGTTTGTCTCAGCCCATTCTCAGCAAGGCTACTGTTTGGTACACCCAGGGTGAGACTTCTACAGTTCTGGCTACTTCCAAAATCCACACTGTCGCCCTGCGGCAAGGTACCTCTTTCTTCACCCTCATCAAGGCGTTGCAAGGGAAGACCAACTCAGGGAGGGAGCTGACACCCTGTTCAGCTGGGACAATTTCTGCATTTCATATGTGCCATGAGGAAATGTCTTTGCACTGAAAATACACCCCAAGATCATTAACATGCTGTGTTTTGTTTAAAAAGCAAAAACATTCATTTCCTGGAAATTTCACATAACCTCAAGTTAGCAATCCATCTGCCTTACGCCCTTTAAATGGTACAAAAAAAGAAGGTCATGAATACTGATTGCACTCCAAATTGAGCATTGCAGCGTAGTAGGAACACGGCCATGGCAAGGAAAATCTCTGGTTATCCCAAAGTCCAGGTTTCTTGCATGCAGAGGGACCGGGAGAAGCTGATCCCTCTTGTGTGCACCTCCAAGCATCACATTTGTGATTTATCACAGCGGTATATCCCACGACAGCCCCTGTTCTCTCACCATCCATTAAACCTCTAACACCTCTCTGGAGCAACTGCTTTTGAAGAGCAATTCACCTTTTGTAGCTTCATCTTGTGTTTCTTCTTCCTACCACATTTAAGTTTGGATTAGGGTGCAATAAAAACAGCTGTCCCTTCCTCCTTGTGATTTACCGTTCTGCAGTAAATCTAAGGGATACCTGGGCCGTTCATCAGCAGTGCTTCTATATTTATCTCTCAGCGACTAATAAACGTGTGGAACGGTGTCAGACCTTGTTTTGATCTACGTGAAACTTTCATAAACATCCCTCCTTTTGACAGCATTCTCCTCTGCGGACTGCTTGGTGAGATCTTCCTGTGCTGAATCCATTAAAGGGACATTTCGTTGACATTGTAGTGTTCTATGCTGCTAATTTACATGCTTTACAGAAGTCCAATGACATTGTATTTACTCAAAAAGCAACATTCATTTTTGGCACTCACTGCCCATTGACAAATATTATGAAGTTGCTGGCTGTTATGTATGAGTTACTTCCGCAGCGTCTCGTAGGAGGAGACAATCCCACCCATAACACGTTGTTAAGGCCTTACATTAGGTGAGATAGAACCATAAAATCACTAAGGTTGGAAAGGACCTCCGAGATCATCAAGTCCAACCGTCAACCTAACACCACCATGCCTGCTAGATCATGTCCTGGAGTGCCTTGTCTACACGTGTTTTGAATGTCCCAGGGACAGTGATTCAACCACCTCTCTGGGCAGTCCATTCCAATGCCTCACTACTCTTTCCGTGAAGAAGTTTTTCCTAATATCCAACCTAAACCTCCCCTGATGCAACTTGAGGCCATTCCTTCTCATCCTGTCGCTTGTTACTTGGGAGAAGAGACTGACACCCTCCTCACTACAACCTCCTTTCAGGGAGTTGTAGAGAGCGATCAGGTCTCCCCTCAGCCTCCTCTTTTTCAGACTCAACAACCCCAATTCCCTCAGCCGCTCCTCATCAGATTTGTTTTCCAGTCCCTTCACCAGTTTTGTTGCTCTTCTCTGGAGATAAAGCTGAACAAGAGCTTCTGCATTTGTCTCAATATCCAAGCCTTGTTGATCCTCCCTGTTGTTGGGCAAAATTTGGAAGCTGATATTGTCCCAGGTGGCACCAACCAATCTCTGAAGTGTTTCTTTTGATGCAACCCAGGAAACAATTGGCTTTCGGGACTGCAAGTGCATACTGCTGGCTCATGTCCAGCCTTTCATCCACCCGTATCCCCAAGTACTTCTCCGCAGGGCTGCTCTCAATCCATCCATCTTCCAGTTTGTATTGTTATTGGGAATCACCCTGACCCATTTGCAGGACCTTGCACTTGGCCTTGTTGAACTTCATGAGGTTCACATGGGCCCACCTCTCAAGCTTGTCCAGGTTCCTCCAGACAGCATCCCTTCCCTTCAGCATGTCGACCCACCACACAGCTTGGTCTCATCCACAAACTTCCTAATGGTGCACTCGATCCCACTGTCCATGTCACTGGTGAAGATATTAAATAGTATTGGTCCCAGTGTGAACCCTTGAGGGACACCACTTGTTACTGGTTTCCACTTGGACATTGAGCCATTGACTGTAACTCTTCTTTTAACCTTTTTGTTAACCCTTTGTCTCCCTACTGGATGATCCTTGAGGTCTCTTCCAGCCTTAATGATTCTATTCTATTCTATTCTATTCTATGAAGAGCTGGCAAAACTGTTGGGGTTTGGACTGGGAGCTCCCACATTCCTACCTAGGAGACACTCAAACAGAAGCAGCCAGACCTGCGTCCACCCAACATAACAGACCATCCACCAACCACGGCACTCCCAGCCCTGTGGCACACATCATGTGGCCACTATGCCCTCCCCATCAAGCTATTTGACTTCCTCAAAACCTTCGACGTCAGAGGTTTGGCATGACCCTGACCCTGGCTGCCCAGGGAAGCACTTTGGGGAAATTCACAGCCCTTCCTCCACTGCACCATTGCAGTCCCCTCCTGCACCCTCCTGTCCCAGCCTGGGGTAGGACCACCAGTGTTTGCTCATGTCTCCCTTTCAGGAGCAACCAACCTCTGCCGACTGCATGGGCAGGAGTGGCAGCCCTTCTCTGCACCCTGGGCACCCCTGGCAGGTATGGTACCCCATCTTCCCTGTGCCCCCAGCACTCCAGCACCCATGGCTCCCCTGTCTCCTCCATCTCCCCAACTCCTCCAGCACCCCCAGCACCTCTGTCCCCCTGGAAGTTGTGGAACATGGGCTCAGCAAGGCCCAGGAAACATACCTGCTGTCTCCTGGGCAAGGCCTGCCCAGTAAATATAATTTACGGACAGTTTACCAATCTCTTAGGGACATCTCTCCTGTTTCACCTCCCCAGTGTGCAACCCATCCTGCTGGCACAGCAGCTCACCCCACAGCGATCGTCCCTGCCGCAAGCTCTCTCTCACCTGGCACGGAGCAGGGGATGTCCGTGCTTGGGGCCAGCTCAGCGGGTGTCCCAGGGGACTCCGCCAGCCCAATACGCCTCCCACTCACCCATACAGGTCTGCAAATGACTTCGTGTGGCGACGGCTTCAGCTCCCATGTCATCAGCTTTGAGTGGACAAGCACCAACCTGCGACCATCAGCCATCTTCATGCTTGGCCACGGTGTTGCTTCTCTGCAAGGCGCTGCCCTCTGGGGACCTATTTACAAGGGCATGTAGTGATAGGACAAGGGAGAATGGGTTTAAACTAAAAGAAGGGAGGTTTAGATTGAATGTTAGGAAGAAATCCTTCACTGTGAGGGTGCTGAGACCCTGGCACAGGGTGCCCCGAGAAGCTGTGGCTGCCCCTGGATCCCTGGCAGTGCCCAAGGCCAGGTTGGATGGGGCTTTGGGCAGCCTGGGCTGGTGGGGGTGTCCTTGCCCATGGCAGGGATTTGGAAGTAGATAATCTTTGAGGTCCCTTCCAACTCTAACCATTCTATGATTCTATGACCCAACAGCTGTGGACTCCCCTGGCATGGTCAGAGCAATGGGCCGGGCAGGGCTAACCACTGCTGTCCCTGCTCTGCCACTGTCAGGAGAGAGAAATGGGTCCAGTCCTCCCAGTGCTGCCAGCATCCCCCACCGCTACCACCACCTCACAGGGCACTACACAGAGCGCAGCCTGCTTAGCACAGATAAGCCCTTGGGGGCATCCCTGGGCAATAGCAGTCCCCCAGGCAGTGATGTCCCACTGCATGGGGGGCACCATCCTGAGTTGTGACATCTCCCTGGGCAGTGATGTGCCCATGAGTGAGGGCACCCTCCCAAATGGTGACAACCTGCTCAGGAGTGGCATCTACCCAGGCAGTGATGTCCCCATGGATAAAGGCACACCCCCAGCCAGTGACATCTCCCTGGGCAGTGATGTCCCCATGGATGAGGGCACGCCCACAGCCTGTGACATCTCCTTGAACGGTAATGTCTGTCCCTATGGATGAGGGCACCCTGCCAGGTGGTGACAGTGGTCTGGGTGGTGACATCCACCCAGGGAGTGATGTCATCATGGATGACAGCACTCCCTCAGGTGGTGACACCCCCTTGGGCAAGGATGTCACCATGGATGATGGTTCCCCCTTGCACTGTGACACCCCACTTGTCAGAGATATCCCCATGGATGAGGCCACCTTCCCATGTGGTAACATGCCCCTACACAATGGTAGCACCCCCAGCCACTCTGTCCTGCCTGAGGAGATGGTGCTGGAAGAGGCTATGAAGCACTTGGATTGCTCCATGGTGGCAGTGGAGATCAGCCAGGGTGATCCTAGCAGTGTCCTCATGCCCAGGGACCCTGGTGGCACTAGTGTTACCACTCCCCATCACAAGATCAGCTCACTCTGGTTGCCCAGGGAGATGGTCTCTGCTGATTACAATGTCCTCAAGGCCTCCAAAGCCATCCTGAGCATGGAGCACTCCAACACCATCAGCATGAAGCCTGAGGATCCACGGGTCCATGCAGGACTCACAGACATGCCCTCATGCATAAAGCAGCACCCACCCATGGACACCATCCTCCCACCCTAGGGCTTTAGCAGGGTGCTGTACCTGCTCGCAACAATTTCACCAGGTCCCCATAAATCCCACTGCAGCCCCAGAGATGGTCTGCCTGTGTAAGGTAGAGGTAAGAATGCTGTGGACCACCATATCAAAGGCCTCACACATGTCTGGGTAAGTGACATCTGTAGATCTTCCCCTGTCCACTGGTGCATCATGGAAGGGCACTAGATTAGTCAGGCGTGATTTGCCCTCGGTGAAGCCACGCTGGCTGTCTCTAAAGGGGCTGCTGAGCTGTTGTCTTTCCATTTTCTAGCTTTGCAGTCACCAGTTGTGAAACATTTATGACTCTCGGTCACTATTAATTTGCAAACTGGTAAATATGAGCTCTCTAAAGCAGAAACATCCTTCTCAGTAAACTGCCTTGGCGTTTTATTTGAATCGGGTTTATTTCTCCTGCTATGTGTGCAAATCTTGTAAATGCTTCACTGTTGCTTCTGTCACTTGTCAGCTCTACTGTTCCCAAAAAATGTTCAGGTTCCCTTTGCCTGAAATCACTTTTGAATTCACTCACTACTATTGTATGCTGAGAGGGACTTGGGGGTCCTGGTCAACAGCAAGTTGACCATGAGCCAGCAGTGTGCCCAGGCTGCCAGGAAGGGCAACCATGTCCTGGGGGGCACCAAGCCCGGCATTGCCAGCCGGGCCAGGG
>VWZZ01002243.1:38875-50889 GCA_013399095.1 Psophia crepitans
TCTGGCCAACGCTCTCAGCCATCTGCTGTGATGGGGCTGGGCCTGTGTGGGGCCAGGGGTTGGACTCAACGGTCCTTAGGGGTCCTTTCCAACTCGGGACATCCTGTGATACTATGCTTCTATGATTCTACAACAGCGCAAACTGAGTTGCTGCACACCATGCCTCCTACAACATCCCTAAGTAAACACACTACAGTTGCTCTTTTTCAGTGCGCCAAGCTAACAGCTATTGTTTCATGTTCCATTTCTCGTAATATCAGGGAATGCGAAATACTCTCATTTTTATTTTTAACATATTGCTGCCTATCCTCACTTTCTGCAATAGTTTCACAGATTTTCAATATGTCTCTGTCACTATTTCTCTTAATCACCAGATTTTCTACAGAGTAGCCCATTTACATCAATAGAATCACTATGACCAGAACTGTCAGGAGAACTCAACCAGTTCAGATGTTCAAGTGCACGTAACTTATATTTGACATAGCCCTGCCTGGTTTGAAAATCTGATTCCACATAAGGAGCCGAATGCTGAACGCTTCTGAAAAAGTTCGTTTTGTATAGAAAATTCTCAAATTCTCTTGAACAGCTTACAGTGCAAACCTTGATGTAACATAACATCTTTTCTTGTTGGCCACAGTTGTCTTCACATGGAACGGACAGAAGAGAAAAACTCTCCAGTATAAAATCAGAACTGGAAATTTTATGGCACAGGCACAGAAACTGCCCGAACATTGCTTCTAGGATGATGTTCTTGCTCCAGGATCATTCCCCGTGGGAGTTTTTGTTTGATTGTTTGGTTGTTATATCTTTTTATATCATTTTCAGTGATGCTGACTTCCAGTGGTGAGAAGTCATGAGATTAGTCCCCAGAATTAGGTGATTACCGTAGGTAAAGTTTTAGTTTGAATGGCAAACAAATGTTTTTATTCATCTCCTGGTTTTTTGCAGTAATATCTTTGCAACTCCAGGAGATAAAAACTTGCATGAAAAATTGGTTTTCTCATAGCTCCTGGAGGGAAGTCTCGGTATTATCTTTAAAATCATGAGATTTGCAATAGAATCATGAGCAGTGGTGACCTCACATTTCTGCCTGTGTAGGACAGTGTGTGTATTTTATATCCTAAGGTAGAACAGTAAAATATTTCAAGAAGAAAATAAATGTAATGTATTCATAATTGCTAATGTGATTGAGAATGTACATTTAAGAAATGTAATGGCATAAACCTGAAGAAATCTAATTCTGAAAGGAAGCTGTCTAAATTTAGAGTGATGTAGTACTAATTAATCCATTTAGCATTCCATGCTGGTTTCAGCCCCAGGAATGACTAAACAGAGAACTGCCCCCGGCTTAGGAGGGGCAAGGAAAATGAAAGAGGTTGGATTTTTTTTTTTGGCTGTCAAGTCAAGCCAGATCATCTCTGATCCTCTCAGTGACAGAGGTGTTTTTTCCAGGTCAATTTGCACTAGGCAGGTTTGGATGGAAATGCTTTCTAGTGAAGTGAGGACTGAACTTGTTGGTTTTCATGCAAGTAAAAGCCATGCCTACTTTAGCGAGGGTTTTATTTCCATCAAGCCAGCAAGACAGAGCCCTGAAATGATAGAGATGTGTATGTACTATGTCGTAGAGTGTACATATACATATATACATGTACACATATATATTATCCAGAGACTAACCAAAGTCTGCTGGAGCCAAGCCAAGTCAAATATTTCCATCAATGCAATAAGCTTGGGATGAAGATCTCCAGTTATCTGCTCAAAACCTTCTTGTGGTCCTTACGTTCCATACAGGAGAACATCACATCAAGGCTTCAAGGGTGAGATGAGATTTTCCCTCCAAAGATGGGGCCACTGCTCTAGTCTCCAGACACAGAAGGGGGCTGGCTGCGTTTTAGCTTCCCAAAGGAGAGCTGGTAAATCCACATGATGATGGTGTGGGGAGGGTGGGATCTGACAAAGCATCTACAGCAAAGTAGACCCAGGGAGGCTCCAAGTCCATGCTGTCTTCTTCCAAGAGTTGGCCAATGATTAGAGGTTTTAGGGATCTGATCTTGTCCCTTATTCCCTTGAAAAAAAAAAAAAAAAGGAGGCAAGAAGGAAAAGTCATCGGAAATGAGGGACATAAAGAGGGACAGAATCAAAATCCGTGAAAAATCCTGGTCTTTGATCCGTGTTAGTTTCCATACAACAATGCAGCAGGGAGGTTCTCGTTGAAATCTGTGGACCTCAATGAGTTCTTCTCAACTGAAGGGCACAAGTCCCAGCTTCTTTGATTTCTGAAGGGCTGTGGAAAATTCAGGGTCTTGTTTAATTGTTGTTCTTATAAGTTATTTTTAACCTGTGTTGCCTTTCCCCTTCTCCCTATGAGAAGCCTTATAACTGTCTTCAAATCCTCCTTGAAGTCTGACCCGAGATGTTAATGCAATGTTGAAATCGCGTACAGCTTACGTACGCACATACAGCTTCATTCTCCATGAAGGATGCCGTGAAAAGTCACAGTGTTTGGCAGTTGTTGCCAGCATCACTACCCGCTGGTCCCCACCACTCTGGGACCAGACCTAAAAGATACTCCAGATTTGTTTATTATTATTATTATTGCTGTTATGAGGGAAGGAGCTAAAGTGGAGGACTGAAAACTAATGTAACTTTTGAGTGTGTTGATGTACGAGGAGGGATGGTGGAGACTTCAGAGACCGAACTGTCACCTGAATTAAAAGCATTAGGTGTCAAGGGACATGACACGGAGATGTTGGGGACAAGGACATTTTTCTTTCTGTGTTGGTCAGACATGTATAACTGTAGGGCCCTGGTCCAGGCACACAGAAGGAGGTGGTGAATAGCAATCAGGCTACATTTGAGCTGTCACTGCAGCTGTACGGGAGGTGCCACACCATGAAATAAACTGCTTTTGGGTCTAGGCAAACTCTTGGCATGAAAATACCCACGGGGAAGTCCCAGGACTGGGATCATATCAGATAGTGTGACAGGGAGGTGCCCTGGGGAGCTGCGATGTGTTGGGATGCTCCCTCAAGCAAGGCCCTGCCAGGCTCTAAAAAGAAAAAGGCTTCTAAAATCAGAATTATTATTATTTTATATATATATATGTATATATTCACACATCCTTATCACTCTGTTTGTATAAATAGGATATTGGCCTTCAGGTGCTATAAAGCGATGTACCAACCTTGGCTGAGCTCTGCTGGTTTGCAGCAGCTCAGGAAGTCACGGTTGCATCTCTGTTAGCGGCTGCGGGTGTGAAGTCATAGCGGAAAGGGAGCGGCATCCAATGCAGCTTTGCCTGCACAGGTTCACTGGAATTACGTAATGGCTTTCTTCAAGCTAAAAGTATTTCGAGTATTTAATTGCCAGTGCTACATAACAATCTGGAGTAATTATATAATTAGCAAGAAATTGCAGCTCCCATTAGGTACTTAGAACAAGTCAAATTTAGGTTTGATTTTTGAAAAAAGTGGGAAGTTGTGCACATGTGGTTTTTTGCATAACGATATGACCTCGAAGAAGTGAGGGAGTAAGTTATTTTTTTTTCCTTTCCATAAACGAACATTTCAGTACTCGTTTAGCAAATACTTCAGGTAAGACTTTGTTGAGAAGATTGAGAAACCTAGTGAAACTGTTGTTTAAAAAGTTCGTTGGGTTTAATCGTTTCCTTACCAGAAAGCTTGCCAGGATAGGTAATATTGGATTTCAGTATCGCTTTGAATGGAAAAAGAATTGGACCAGCTCCAGGGACAAAGTCTTGCTAGGGAGAAGATGGGAGAAGAAACCAGATCTAACACCCGGATCATAATTCTTCCCCTCTAATGGACGTTGCCCTCTGACACAACAGTGTTATCTGGTACTTTATAAGCAGGATTGGAAAAAAGGGCTATCGCATCCATGCCATATTGCTGATCCTGTTGTTCAAGCGATCAACATTGCATTCATTAAAGCCATTGGAGTCCCGCCATATGTATCAGCCAAGTTTCCTCCCTGAGTGAGCTCCCGACTCTCCCAACGATAAACAGTTTTATCGAAGGAACAATGTGAGCCATTTGTACGTGCAGGCGGGGGGAAAAAAATGCCTGTGCATTTTCCACCCAGATGTGCAAAATGAAGATCCTGCCTAACCAACCTCTTTTAAAGTCTTGAGCGGGGCCCAGGAGATATAATTGATTTGGATTTTTTAAAAGCCGTTGCCAATTTCATCAGAAAGACGTCCTGTGCAGTTAAAACCCACCGGGAGCAGGCATGAAATAATGGAATGGTTAAGTAACTTATTACAGACAGCAAGGAGAATTTGTGGCAGAAACTGTAGGCATGTCATTCTGGTGCCAGGTCAGAGAAATCAGCTATAAAATTGACTTCATTTGGTGGCGATGCAAAAAACAAAGGTGCCAGACAAAGGGAGATGGGGCAAATGTAATATTCCTGTTGCAACACTGAGCCTCTGCACGGGGAGAGAGCAGTAAAACGATGGGAGAAGGGGAAAAATGGCTTGAAGAGCTGCATATGAAGACTGAAATTATGCTGCAAACTTTGGAAGCTCCATTGTCATGTGGAAAAGTAATTTAATAGCCAGGGAGACTGATAGCTTTGTCTCAGCTAAACGCAGGGCTGAGCAAACCTCATTGATTTCCACAGAAGGCAGCAGCGGTTGGGGACAGATCCTGCACCAGGGCAGCAAAAATACGGAGCACCTCAGCACAGTGCTGGGGAGGAAAGCAGCATCCCGTGTCATGTAGGTGGCATCAACCCTTTGATCCACCATCAACCTCCCTTGTGCTGCAGCACGCGGTGGGGATGTGTCCGACCAGGGCTGGGGTACCCGGGATGGGAGCTCCCGCTGCTCCGTGCACCCACTGCTGCAAGCAAATTTTACAGCTGCCTCCTAAGCAGACAAAAAGGGAGGGGGGGGGGAAGAAAGCAATAAATTATCAACAAGGACAAGGAATTTGATGGTGGAGATGGTAAAGTGAGGAATGGGTTTTGGAGATAACTGGCGTCACGCCGTAGCGGGTGTAAATCCCTACAGTTGGGTCTGGCCGTTTACACCACAAGGATCCAGCCCTTTGTTTCCCGCAGACTCCAGGATTACTGGAAATGAAAAGGATAAAGAACAGACCTCATGAAGCTGCGATTCACCCGAACATTAATGTATGCGCATAAAAGGAACGGCCACCCGGGCCAGGCTGCGGAGAGAAAAGCTGCTAAGGTCATTCAGGAGCAGATGTCACCTTAGCAGAAAACAAAGCAGTAAAATGAACAAGCCTCAATGGACCAAATGCCTTTTCAGGCAGGCTCCAGAATTCGTGTTCCAGTAACAGAAATAAATGTACGGGGGAAAATGTGTATGTTTGTTTCTTTCTTTCGCGGCAGCATAATGACGTACCCGCGTCTGTGCCGGAGCTACCTGAAATAAAGCTAGAACAACGCTTATCTCTTATCAGCACTCAGGATTTGCAGTAATGAAAAGATTTGCATAACAAATGCATCTGCTCCTTGTTCTGGTCGGGATGGAAGTATTAATTTCCCCTACCTTTCTACCGTATTTTTTTAAATACATCCACCTTGGAGTCAAAAATACAAACCTTTCTTTTTAACTCCTGCCGAAGCCCTCCTGGATGCTGACTTCCTCCTGCTGCATTTTGGGGATTGAAATGAATACACTTCTGCACTTTTGCCTTCGTTTATAACCTCACAGGCTCCTCACGGCTTTTAGGTGCTTTCAGAGAAAATAAAGACTAAAGGCCTCATTCATCCCGTGCATGGGCTGGTTTTACACCCGTGTCGTTCTGCAGGCTTCTGCAGTCCTGTTTAGAGCAAGAGAGGTGAGAGAAGGATCTGTCCCGCATAGTCAATTAAATTTTGAAGTCAATCAGGAGGTAAATATATGCATTAGCATCAGCGAGGGCTAGAGGGGATCTCTTCTGCTGTATCAGAGCGTCTTTATGCGCATCAGCCTGCTCTGCACTTTGATCATTTATGCTCGCAGCCGTGCCCCCTCCTGCGCGTTCGTGTTAGATCTCCCGAGCTTTGTGCCTCGGCAGGGCAGCGAGGGGAAATGCGTGGTGCTGAGGGCTGGGAGCTGGAGGGATGCGCAGACCCTCCAGAGGGTCTCCTGGCCAGCGTTCAGTCTCCCCTTGCACCGAGGTGGGATGAAGTGGGCTCAGCCCGCTGCCGGCAGATATTTGTCTCATCCCTTCAACCCAACAAGGGCTCTCAGAGACCTTCCCCAGGCCACAAATCGACACAAAAACATTGGAGAGTGACTGCCTACATTAGGTCCTGCAGGAAATGTGACGTGAGTCCTGTTAGATCTGCGCAGTTCCCCATTCAAGCCCGAAGCCGCTCTTGCTGAAGAGGTCACGGTCATACTGATGTATTTTTTTTGTTCAAAAACTTCTTGGAAAGGGTCTCCTTCCACCCTTAGAGTGGAAGAGCTTTCCTAGTATCTAACTTAATTCTTCCTTCCCAAAAAAAAGCCTTTTTCTTCCAATCCTCCTCCTGGGAAGCAACCGACATTTGCTCCAGAACAGCCTTTCATAGGTGCGTGCTCTTCCAGTGTCCTATTGTGTTATTTTCTCTTTTGTAACCAAAAAAAGATCCCAAAATCCAGTTTTCTTCTTTCCTTCCTCTTGTCTTTAATCCTGAAGCAGCAGAAAGCCCATGAGGCACATTGTCAGCTCTTGCCCTGCCTCATGTTTGCAGTTTGTCCTGCCTATTTGGGGTGGCTCGGGTCGAGGGTTTGAGTTTCACCCCATGCACCACTGTCCTTGCTGCATCCATACCTCTGTGTGGAGGCATGAAAGGACCCTGGTGTCCAGATCAGACATAGGGATGGACAACTCCTTCCTTCCTCTACAGATCCCCCATCCTGGCTTGCGAGGAAGCAGTGTGCTTGCTCTTTCATTTTTTTTCTCCTCCACTGAAACCTTGAGGGGCAGTAAAAGGCTTTTTTTCAGCCTCAATAATTCCTTGGACAAATCTTCATATATTTTAAAAATAACAAAGAAAGATCAAACATAAATGTGTCCATGGGGTGCTGGAAAATTGCAGTGTGTTACTTACAGTGTGACTTTCTGCATATAAACTAAAATTCAAGCTGGTTTTCTCCTCTGCTTTGAAAAGACAAAGTGCAGAGACAAGACTTAGACCAGCTCCTTTCAGTCCTGTAACAAACAGCACAAGCTCCTTTCCACAGCAAGCGTCAGATGGGACCACGCAGCCCACAAGTAGGAAACTCTTTGGAAGGCAATAAAGAGAAGAGGCCTATTGATTTTGCTGTTATCCTTGTGTTTCTTCAGTCAGATTATTAGCAAAATAAATTTAAGCAGGAAAATTAAAGGCTGAGAGAATGAACGAGTTTTCTTGCAAATTTCTGAGTCCGTTTTGCTTCTCACCTCTCACTTGTGCCCAGTTGCAGGGTCACCAGTCAGTGGAAGCTGGTCTAATATCTAACTCACCAGCATCGCTTTCAGTTCTGCGTAAAATATTCCTGGGAAAAACAAGGGCGAACCTGGGTAAAGTTGGGCTCATGGTCCAGCTCGTGAATGCTGAATTACACCTGTAACTTACTCCAAAATCATCTTTTTGCTGCCAAATAGGGACGACTGTGGATCTGTCAGCCAAGCGCCTGGCTTTGTAACCAAGGGTGGCCAAGCTGCCCACAGGAATTTTGAACCGTTGTTCACTTGGGAAGAGCCTCTGTGAGTCGTCTCGGGAAGACTTATTAGAATTTGCAGCATGAATGTTTTTTCCCAAAGTAATCAGACTCTGTTCTGACATACCCACAAAATCCAAGATAAAGTCCCGTTTCATGTCAGCCAGAAGTCAGTGTATCACCCACGTGGACATTAATATGGTAAAGCAACTATTTCTGCCGAAGAGAGGAAATTAAAAATATTACCATTCTTTCCAGTTCATTGTGCTGGAACAGTCCATATTAATGATATCCATAGGTCAAAAAGCAAGAGGGGGATGCTTCCTCGTTCGTGGACATTATGTAGAAAATTTAACAGGCCCCTTATTTATTTATTTTCCTTTATTTAGGACATTCATGCATGCCATCTCTTATTTCAGAGCACTGTGCTTTTTAATTAGGACATAGGCTTTGGAATGAGTGCATTTAAGGAAAAATGCTAAAGAAATAAAACCTGAGGACATTAAACTACAATGGCAATGAATTAAAAATGCATGTGATTTTCCTGATTTCCCCTCGCGCCCCCCAGGAATCATTTTGAGATTGATGGGTCAACAACAATTTTTTAACTTCAAGTAGAAGAAACTTTATTCTTTCCCTAATAGGGACGGAGAGGAAGACGGGTCTTTGTGACGTAACAAATAATTTCCACATCTGAAAATTCCACACCTATTTAAAGTCTAATTTAGTTCAGTACCCAGCCACCGTTCTGCCATGGCAATGTCCATGACTGACTTCCACATTCCTAACTACTAGGGGGAAAAAAGTCAGGTATTCATTTTCATTCTGGCTGTTTGGTCATACAAGAAATGACGCCTGTCTTCCTCAATTTCTCCTCTTGACAATGAAGTGCTGAACAAAAAGCAGGAATGAAAAGGATAAGCACAAAAAGTTAACGCTGCAGGATTCGGCTTTTGCTTCTCACTCACAGGGGAGGAATTACAATGACAGGTGGATTGATCTGGTTTTCCTGCCCGGGGATGGATGACAAGTGCGGAGAAGCTATGGAGAGTCTAAGGAATGTCTTGTGGAGGTCTTCAGAGCATCTTCCTCTCTGCCCTGAGCAGGTAACACGTATGTGTGTGTTTCAGGGCAGGAGCAAAATTTCGGTGTAGATTGGGTGCCTCTGTTAGATCCTACTTCTACCTCGCACGCAGGGATCCATGTTTGTTACTGGGACTAGAACTCTCTGGTTTCAGCAGAAAAAGCAGAAGCCTCTGTCCAGTGAGTCTGGTCCCTCTCTCAGGTTATACTCGTGGGGACTTGCTGGGCTCGTGCTTGTCGTGGGTTAACCCCAGCCAGCAGCTCAGCCCCACGCAGCCGCTCGCTCCTCGCCGGTGGGATGGGGGAGAGAATTGGAAGGGTACAAGCGAGAAAACTCATGGGGTGAGATAGAGACAGTTTCATAGGGAAAGGAAAAGCCGCGCACGCAAGCAAAGCAAGACAAGGAGTTTGTTCCCCACATCCCGTGGGCAGGCGGGTGTGCGGCCGTCCCCAGGACAGCAGGGCTCTGTCACGCGTCATGGTGACTTGGGAAGACACACGCTGTAACTATGAACCTTCCCGCGCTTCCTTCTTCTTCCCCCAGCTTTATATGCTGAGCGTGACACCACATGGTCTGGGATACCCCTTTGGTCATTGGGGTCAGCTGTCCCGGCTGTGTCCCCTCCCAACCCCTTGTGCCCCCCCAGGTACTCACTGGTGGGGTGGGCTGAAGAGCAGCACAGGCCTTGGCTCTGTGTGAGCCCTGCTCAGCAGGAACGAAATCATCCCTGTGTTATCAGCGCTGTCTTCAGCACCAGTCCCAAACACAGCCCCGTACCAGCTGCTGTGAAGGAAATGAACTCTGTCCCAGTCAAAACCAGCACAGGTTGGCAGACGGATGCAGAAAGGCTGTGGGCAAAGGTCACAAACAGTGGAGTTGTTTGCAGTTGTGCAGTGTCTGTCCTTGGATGTTTTCAAGACCAAACTGGATGAGAAACCAGGACTGACCCTGCTTTGAGCAGGAGGTTGGACCAGAGTCCTCCTAAAGCCCCTTCCAGCCCAAATTCTCCTACGATCCAGTAAGAGACCTTGTTATTAACTTTCCTTTTCTTGACTTGAACCCCTCACACTCAGAACTGTTCCCGCCTTTAAACAAGGGTCCCTGTTGCTAACTGATGACATGGGACATCCCACTTCAATCCCTACTTCAGCCAGGTCTCCTATAAAGCTCTCTGTGCCTCCAATCTCCATCTGCAGAATGGAGGCATCGCTCTGCAAAAGGCAGCTGTGAGATTAAATTCGTTAGAGATCAATGGGTCCTAAATTCAGTGGCAATAAGGGCCGTAAGACAGACAAAATACAGGGTGGGAAAAATCTGACAAGATTTTGATATCTGGTCTAGTTGCCTGGATACTCTCTCCTGGCACAGAGAACACATGCGCCACTGCCACCGTCACATGGTGTGAACTCAGAAGTTGATTCACTTCAAGTCAGGATGAATAAACAGAAAATAAATGTCTTCCATGATTATTTCAGGGCCAGAACATTAGCGGTTATAAATTGCTAGAGACCTTTATCTTTCACACCTATGAGTACCTTGGCTGATGTAGAGGAACAAAATTGTCTTTTTCCACAGGCCCTGGGTTTGAAGCAGCCTATGGTTGCGTTGTGTGAGGAGCATGATTTTGGAAACTGGAGTGTGTTAGACAGTCAAGATCTGCAGCCTACTTCCATATGGTCACATTAATTTCATGGCTTCACCAGCAGCTATGAGGAAAGGAAGACTACGTGCCTCCCACCATCCTTGTGGGGGAGAAGTAGTGCTCCTGCCAAGCAGTTTGCACAGGACAATAAATCCAAGTACTGTCCCCTCCGTGAACAGCATAGGAGCTTCAGATGGGCCTGCTGAATCCTCCCATCGCTTCTCCAAACCACAGTGCCAGGGCACTTGTAAACCTTGTAAGAGCCCAGTGAGTTTCCTCTTCCTGTGCCACAGCAGAGTGGAACAAGAAAAATAATGAGAAATAACTTCCCTTTGCTGAGGAAGCAGACAATGTGTAACTGTGGTTCTTAAAAAGCTTAACGAGCTCCCAAAACATAAGGCTTGGAAGTCCAGAGAATACAGAGAGGTCCTTTAAAGGACATTATTATATTGCGTCAGCAAGAAAAATAAATGTAGGTCAAACTTTAAGACCTGCAGTCCTCTCATGGCAAGAAATGGGACAATATGTGTTCTGGAGCACCACCATCGTGGAGGCTCACTACCAGCCTCTAAGTGGGTGCATGCCACCTTCTGCCGAGGAGAGACACCAGCACGCCACATCCCAGGAAGCTGTTGGGTTTGGATGGATCTCCAACTGGGATTCATTTAAAGGTAGGAAAGCCTTGCAGAGAATGGATTATTGGCACAGCACTTTTCCTCTGGCAGTCTCATCCTGTGGGCACTTATCTGTGAAGAAATTACTTCTTCACCATCTTTTTCCTCACATTTTGTTCAGTTAGAATTTCTCAGTGCAAATTTTGATTCTCATCAACTTGGCTCTAAATTAGAATCTTTGGCTTGAAGGTTTAAAGTTCTGGATCCACAGTCAATGGCAATGTCCTGAGTCAGTCCCTCCCTCTAAGAGAGGTCAACAATAGGAATTTGTATCAAAATTACTTTATTTATTGCAAAGTTCTTTCGGGAGTCTTTGTGAAGATGGCACTATTGCATATGGCATGGATCAAAGTTTGAGGTCCCACAAAGACATGCCAATTAATCTCAGCAGAGCAACTGGTAGGCATGAGTGCCCATAAATATGACGCTGTAGGAAAGATTTAAAACTCCAAAGACCGATCAATTTAATAAGCTTTAAGGGCTATACCTAAAGTGCCAGCTGCCAATCTGCAGGAGCTGCAGCCGGCATTAGATGCTCACATGCTTGTGCTTGACTGCTCAGCATTACAATTGCAAATGGCCTGTTCTGCTGTTTCACAACATTAGCCTAGCAACAAACGAGCAGGAAAAAAACATTTACTCTGTAGCACATCTGAAAAGGCATTTCATACGCCTTTAACAAACTGCCCAGTGCAAAAGGTCCACACAAGAGCTACCCGCTGGGTGGGACATCCTCTGAAACCCCACGGGCTTGGCGTTGGCCAAAAAATGGCAGATGCTGGAGTGAACCCTTCTGTTTGCTCCCTGGAGTCCTCCCTTCAGTGGGAGACTTGTCTTTTGTAGATGGACAGGAAGGAGGGAAGGAAGGAAGGAGGGAAGGAAAGGAGGGAAGGAAAGGAAGGAAAGGAAGGAAAGGAAGGAAAGGAAGGAAAGGAAGGAAAGGAAGGAAGGAAG
>VWZZ01002243.1:51063-62461 GCA_013399095.1 Psophia crepitans
TCGTGTCAAAAGCTAGGTTTCAACCTCTGAAGTTAAACTCTTATTTACATTATTCTTCTGTAATGCAAGTTAAATCTTGTTTAAGCAAAAGACAACTCTTCTTCCAGTAAATTTACTGTTTAAACCAGGAGGAGATATTCATCTTTAAGAGTCTGAATTATCAACAGCAGAGATAGCAATTAATTTTCTGGAAGATTGCATGATAATGAAGTGTTAGGGGCCCAAATCAGTCCTGGCACTTGGTCATGCTGGACAATGTCCTGATGTTATTGAAAGCCCAATTGCCATCAGTTTGCATTCCAGATGACAGCATAGTACAGCAGGAGTAAGCAACCACTGGGAGAAAGTGGAGAGCACCCAGAGGATCCCAACAGTAGGACAAATATAAATATAGTCTTGCAGCACTAGTGCTGGTTATAGCCCCCACCTAAGTAATCGTTCAGCTGTAGGAACAACTCTGATTAAAAGGCTTACAAAAACTCTATTGACAAGCAAGGAATTTCATCCTCACCTACTGACAGATGCCTCGCACCTTTCTCTGAAATATTTAGCTGGCAGCATTGCAGGGGTTAGCCTCAATCAGATAAGATAACTCAGATATTCCTAAATTAAAATCCAAAATAAAATATAATATATCCTCTTGACCTCTACCCAGCAGATAAAATGAGGACAATAAAATAAATGAAATTCACTTCAGCTCTCAAAACACTTATCTCCCGAAAGCTCTGTGCAAGTAATGGGGGAGACAGATAGCCTAACAGGGATAATAAACCAACCCAGCTTCTGTGGGAGTAGAGTCAGGGCTTTTCTCTGTACTGGACCTTGCAGGAGAGTCAACAGAGTCAACAGAATACCGAAGGACCAAGAGATGCAGGCAATGTGGTGTATCCCCATCCACTGTTGAGGTCTTCTGAAGTGTTGTGGTCCTGAGCTAAAACGCATAGTTGGATAGTGTGAATGCCACCACCACTGTCACTTCTCTACCATTTCCAAGAACATCCCCCTGGGCCTCTATGGAGTTTGTGGCAGAGCTGGACACTGACCCTGATGTGTGTTTCCAGTGGCTTACTGGGATCTGTGGGACCGTGCCATCCCACCTGGCACAAACAGCAAGTTGGTAGTGCTGTGTTTGCTGGACTGAGTCTGATGAAACGAAGCAGATGTGTCTCAGCCACAGATGTGTTTAGTAATGAAGGCTAAACCCATGTTCTCATGGAGATTGCTCAGACTGGACAATGAGGCGCTGGAGAGCAACCATGCTGCAAGGGACTTGGGGGTCTTGAACGGCAGCAAGTGGAACATGAGGCAACAGTGTGCCCAGGCTGCCAGGAAGGGCAACTGTGTCCTGGGGGGCACCAAGCCCGGCATTGCCAGCCGGGCCAGGGATGGGATGGTCCCACTCTGCCCTGCGCTGGGGCGGCCTCACCTCCAGTGCTGGGGGCAGGTTTGGGCGCCACAGCACAAAAAGGACATAAAACTGTTGGGGAGTGTCCAGAGGAGGGAACAAAGGTGGGGAAGGGTCTGGAGGGGAAGGCGTGTGAGGAGAGGCTGAAGGCCCTGGGCTGGTTCAGCCTGGAGAAGAGGAGGCTGAGGGCAGAGCTCATGGGGCCTCCAGCTTCCTCCCGAGGGGGAGCCAAGGGGCAGGCGCTGATCTCCTCCCTCTGGGGCCCAGCGACAGAACCCCAGGGAATGGCCTGGAGCTGCCCCAGGGGAGGGTTAGGGTGGGGATCAGGAGAAGGTTCTTCCCCCAGAGGGTGGTGGGGCCCTGGCACAGGCTCCCCAGGGCAGTGGTCACCGCCCCGAGCTTGGCTGAGTTCAAGCAGCATCTGGCCAACGCTTTCAGTCATCTGCTCTGGTTGAGCTGGTCCTGTCTGGAACCAGGAGTTGGACTGGTGGTCCTTAGGGGCCCTTCCAACTCAGGAGATTCTATGATTCTGTGATTCTATGATCCTATGCTCACAGAGGAGGCACTTTCCCTCTCAACTCCCTGGCATTCAAGCCTGTCCATTAGCAATGGGATATATAAATAAAATCTTCCTGAAAGGCCTCTTTTGGTATCTCTGGGGAAAAAAGGAAGACTTTTAATGTTGCTTTCAATGGGAACTGATTCAAGCGACAATGAGGAAAGGGTCCTTCCCCATTTTCAACTGTTAGTTAATTCCTATTATTTATTTGAACCAGCACAGTCACTGAGCTGAGGTAGTCTCTGAATATCATTTTCCAGTTTAAGGATGTCTTTCAGGCAGAGTATACTTTCTAAATTCCTTACCCTCTGCAGGTACGTACAAATCTCCATATGTGTTGGCCAGAGCCACATTCTTTCAGGACAACTGGCCTTCTGAGGAGGAAGAGATAGTTCAGACATTTCACTGGGCCGTGTTGGGTGGACATACCTTGTTCTATAGACAGTCACAAGCCCTGCCTGCAGGACAATGGGATCTGCAGAACCAGCTGACACCGAACACTGCAGATGGCTTTTCCGTTCTGTGCTTGAATGGTCCTGGGTAGGTCTGTGCTGATGATGGCAACATCCTCCAGAGGAGATATTAAGTTTGGCTTGTAACCAGTTGTGATAATTTATGGTGCCAGCACACATTTTGATTGACAGAATAAATTCCAGTGCCCTGGCCAAGCTCTAACTTGAATAATTATGGTCTGTCCTGGAATTTCTCTATGACACTTGAAATTCACTTTGGTGCTCTAAGGAAGGAACTGTTCTTCATGAGCATGTGGGATCCCATCTCATGGCTGTTCATAGATACCTCCCCACCATGAATAACCACAGGCTTTGTTTCAAAGGCAAAAGCTACATGGAGAAGGTAGGGAAAGAACTATATTTTAGCCCTAAGGTAGCAATGAGTCTTTATGTCTGTGCTGTATCACACAGCGCTTTCCAAGTCACTCACTCCCTTGATAAATATAACGCCAACTCTCCAAGGACTAGCTCAAGGTGCGAGAGCTGTGAGACTGTAGGTGAGAGGACAACCTGAGGACCATGTATGATATCTCCCCAGGAACACCAGCAGGGTTGCTCCAGTGGCTGCCCCAGGGATGGATGGTCCTGTAGGGACAGTGTGACCTGGGAGCACTCTGCACAGCTTTAGATGTGCAATTCTAATCTCCCTAACGTAATTCACAGGTTACTTCAATGCACTTTGATTAATATTTGTGAAGGGCTTTGAATAAAGGCACAGCAGGTGTGAGGTGTGCAGATGCTTATTCTCCTGGTTATCTGTTATTTGTATCGTGAGCTTTGAATTTGTTGCCATGCCACAAGATCCACAGGCATCTCATTGACCAGAACACGTCAACTAAGTGCAGCAATGCTGAGGAGCTCCAGATTTTTTTTTAACTTCTTTCCAACGAATGCAAACAAAAGAGATGAACAATATCTCCTTGCCTGCTGCTAACGACTTGACTTGTGCAAGTCCCATATCACTACAGCAGCACAAGCCACATTTCTCCCTTTCCCCATCACCAGGTTTCCAGGTTGGGAGTTAAAGCCCTTCAGAGCCCACCTTGTCCCACCTCAGCTCACTCGCAAGTGTAGACGAGCCCCACATTTTCTGATTCGGGGTCTGACTCGTTGCGCTGACGCCAGCCAGCAGTGCCACCCTGCCAGAACAACACTTTGCACCCACTTTGCAATCGCTTCGAGCGGATATAAATGAGGACACCAGGTGGGAGATGGGCCAGGTCGGCAACGTGCAGAGACGCCTCTCTTTTATTTTCTGATATCTCCAGTCTTCTCATAAACAGGCAGCTCTTGTTTCCTGCCCAAGGAAGATATGCCCTACAAGAGGTTGTTACGCAGTGCGATGAATAACTTCTGATTGTCAGGTTTTCCCCCTTAATTGACTGGCAGAGAAAAATAAAGCGTCAGCAACAATAACAGCTCCATGCTGTCTTTCACTTGAACTTTCCCAAGCACTTTGCAATCCCGAGTGAAGTAAGCTTCACAGCCTCTCCTGAGGCAGGTGAGGAGAATAGAAGGGAAAGTGGAAGGGAAATAATTTCCTGAAGTTGCTCAATAAACTGAGATGTGGTTTCATCTCTCTCAACCCACTGTCCCATCCTCTAGCTGCTGGGATAGGACTTATAACAGAAATCAGAGTTGCATTTTCTTGACATTGGGGTGGACTGAGGAATGTCGCCTTGATGCTGAAGGCCACCTTGATGCTGAAGGTTCATTCCCTGCCTTCTCCCCTACTGCTCAAACTGTTGTTGCTGCAATTCAGCACCTTGCTTCCTGTTCATAATTTCCTGGCCTGTGGAAAGGAGGCATTGACCTACCTCCATCCTTCTCATCTCCTCTGCATCTTTCTTAAAAGCAAGGTCCTTCTCAGGAAGCAGCACTTGCTTTCATGATGTCCGAAAAGTACATAATTTTCCCCAGAAGCTACTGCAGCATGCCCAGGCAGGAGACGGTGTCTCCAGGATGCCACATGGCTTTGAAAAACCCAGCTGGGCACTACCCCATGTGGGGACCTCGCTCTGCTGGGGTGAAGGTCTTGGGTTCATGGGGAGAACCGGGGTGGCTGCCATCCCAGGCCCAGAGCATGGCGTCAGCAGCCCGCTGCTCACAGCATGCCAGGGCTCAACGTGCCGAAAGTGGAGGACGAGCTGCTGCCACCCTCTGGGAGAGCCGTCAAAACATCTGTGATATTTGGGACCATTCCAGGACGAGGGAATCAGAAGTGGATCCTGGAAATCTGCCTATTATCCTAATGAGGATGTTTCCGTATCGTGGCAGGCCATTCGCAAACGAGACGGGGAGGCTGGCAAGGGGGAAAGGTTGGTCCAAGTGACCTTCTGCTTTCCCAAAGGGTGGCCCAGCACAAGGGCGTTTCTGTCCCCCCCCCATAAGGGATCGGTTACTGGTTTGTGTTGTGTGTTATTGCCTGTGTAACTTCGGTTCCCAGGAGGATTTTCCCATTAAGAAAAAAAAAAGCTTTGCACGGGCTTTTAAGCAAACAAAATGTGGAACATGTGTGCACACAAGATTTCACACCCACGCACAATTTCCCTTCTAACGTCGCAAATGGCTCGTGCGCGAGGACCTGGCGTAGTGCAACGGATCAGCATTGCAGGCGGGGAGAGGTGGGAAAAACAGGGTGAAACCAGAGAAGAAGATGAGCAAATTTCAGTTACCATTTCATCTGAGAGAAGTCATGTAGGTCTTTAGTAAAGAAAAAAAGAAAAACAAAAAAAAAGCCACCCCACTTTATCCAATGTTTGATCGAGTTGAAAACCCATTGGCATTCCCTTCCTGCACGCTGCCACAAGGGTACTGTGAAGCAAATAGGAATTTGAAATAATAATAATAACAGATGTGGGGTGGCAAGTGATTTTATTTAGCATTTATTGCCGTCAGTCACTCTGGATTTGCTCCTCCCCTGGGTAGGAAGGACTTGGGGTTGTAGTCATAGGCTGGCGTGTAGGGCAACGACCTGAGAAAGATTCTAGTTTGTGTTTAAAAGGTACCAAAGACTTTATTTTCAAGATTTTGGGAGAAAAACAAACAAGTATAAATTAAAATCACGGTTTCTCCATGCACATCTGACAGAGGGTGATTTACAACCTCTTCTGAATCCTGAAAACATTCCAGCAGGCCCTTCTGGTATTTTCATGGCTGAAGCTGGCCGCACAGTGGAGATGGCTTTGCTCATCCTGTCACCAACGGTAACCCCTGCAGAAATCATGCACAGACCTTCAGGACGCACGTTCCACAACTCACAGCTGCTGCTCCAGGACCAAACCACACACACACAACCCACATACGCCTCTCCTTCATTCGCTCTACCTGCATCTAAAAGTCTGGCAGACCGACCAAGAGTTGTGATGGTTTCTTCCCATGGCTTTTTTTTGTCAGTGCAGGTTTCCCACCAAAGTATACATAGAATTTGGAGGAAATTATTGTAATGCAAACCCACTTGCAGAGAATTATCTAAAATAAAGTCCCGGCCAGGACTCAGAAGTCATACAAGCAGGTGAAGAACGTGCAATGTTAACACTGATACAAGCATCTAGTTGGTGTCACAGCGAAGCAGGATGTGTCGTCTATAGGCAGGTCCTTTACGATGGCCACGTGGACACCATTGCCTGCCATAGAAGGGGACCATTAACACACACACGCACGCGCACACGCACCCCACGGAATTTCACAGCATTGGCTTGAGTCACTGTCAAAAGGTTGCGGCATCGCTCCTTGTCTTCTCAAAGCCAATTTCTGTTACGTTCATTGAGGGTCCGAGTGCCTCCTCCCCACCGCATCAGAAACACAAATGTGGAACACGTGCTCTGCTTCATTAAAAATTATGCTAATAGCAGGCATCATTTAAATTGCTAATAGGATCGGCTGTTTCTAGTAAGACATGACAAACTGTCTGGAAGGAATTTTTGCATTTTTAAAGATCCCCTTTATTCCCAAAGGGAAGCGAGTTGCTTCAGAGGGGAAAATATATATATGTATTTATATATACACACACGCCCGCACACACAAACACGCATACACATATACAAATACTTTTTTTCCTACCTAAAATCCAAGTGCTACAAAACAGCATTTTTTTTTTTTAAAGATGAGACTGCGTGCACCAGGTTGAATCTGTTTTTGCCACGGTGGCTTTGAGCGGTTTGGGGCGTTTTGGTGATGCTGGAGGCAGGAACCTGGGCAGGAGCTGCTGGGAGGGTGTCGCTTCATTGCCCCGACCACCTCCCCACCCTCCGCACGCGCTACCACCGGCAGATTAGCAGCTGCTCTTTGCAAGGAATGCTGATTAGCAGCAGGCAGGGAATAGAAAAGCCACAGGGATGGATAAAAGATGAAGCTAGGAGAGGAACCAGGAGATTTGATCTTCTGATCCCTCATGGGACGGGATCGTCTTGGAATAAGTTATTTTTATAACAGATTGGATCAAACCCTCCAGCAAAGGGAAAGCCCAACTCTATCGACTGTGTCTTAACTGGGAAGGATGCTTGGCCATCCTGTGGTTGGGCATGGTTTTCAGGTCCTTCCATCCCACCAAGAGAGATGCTTGCTCCACTCAGCAGTCATTTGAGGGAAAACCTGACCACTGGGAGCACTCAGGAAACCCATCCCAAAGTGGTTATGTCTCTGGGTTGTGCCAGTGGGAGGGGGGACAGATGGCAGTGCAGCCGCTGGGGACACCCCCATAACACCATCAATCTGCCAGAGGGAAAGGACTTCCAACAGGGAGCAAAAGAGGGCAGAGGAGTGTTTAGAAGCAAAGCCAGGAGATAATGTCAGCTGAGGACCATGGCAGGAGCAGGCAGCTGCCAGGGGACTGCAGCTGAGTTTCTCCAACAGATCCAGGCATCTTCTACCATCTTCACAGCTGCCCTCCAGCCAGGAGCATCACCATGTGATGGTGTGGTGCTGACATCAGTGACCAGAGAAAACATGCTCTTTGCACCCAGAAAAAAGGCAATTATTTTGTCGATACCTTAATCAGTGCTTCCCCCAAGTCTGGGTCGGGCTTCTCAGCAGCAGCTCACAAATATTTGTGGCTTAAATGATGCTGTTGGTTGTCACTTTGTAATTTCAGTGGTTATTAAAAAATTTAAGCTGCAATAGGGATAGCCATTAATTCACTTTTAATTTTAGATGGCATTTTCTTAAAGGCATTCGCATTGAACATACCTGGTTCTGTGGTGATTCCTTTTAATACTTCAATTTTATCTATTTTGACTCACAGCTACATAGTAAAAGCAGAAACAGCCCAAATAGGTGCGTTTTTCCTACACTTCAAACTCTCAGTGCATGTTTGGAAAAGGCACCTTAGCCCAGTTAACTTCACTATGTGTCTGCTTGGGGTTTCTGTGGCTATTTCAACAGAAATGGGTGCAGACAGATGTATATTCATCACTTCTCTGATCTGAACTGGGCAGGGAGCCTGACTGTTGACAAGCCAGCACGGACAGGGGTAGTGACCATGTCCCTCTTCAAGCAAGGGTGCCACATCCCCTGGAGGTGATCTTATTGTAGTACAGGCAAAGGGAAGATTATCCACCAGGACAGACATTAAGTCACTTTGCATCTGCTCCAAACTCATTTCTAACACCAGCTCTTATTCATCCTCTCAAACACTCCCCTCCTTCCCTCTCCTTGTCTTGGCAAAATACATGTTATTAGCAATATGACAACCACAGGGCTGAGGTGGTCTGTTATTTTTTCTTACCTAAACCATTGTTTGGCCTTTTCATCTTGGGATTTTCACCGCCTCCTCTGGATTTCCCCATGTACCACCATAACTCAACAGACCAAGGTTCACAGGCAAGAGTCACAAAAAACAAATATGTACATCTGTCATGAAAAAAAAAAACAAAAAACCCTGAAAAAACCCCAAAGCCAAGGAAACCCAGCAGGCAATAAACTTGTACTACACTTAGTAATGCAGGACATACTGGCTTATTCCACTTCTGACGGAATATGATTACCTCTGACATATGATGGGCAAAAAAACTGCCCGACAACCAGGCAACCACTAAATTAGATTTCAAGAGTCCAATTACAACTTTCTCACAGCAGAGCTTTAGAAAATACAGCCGAAGCCCAGGGTAAAATAGATGCACAATAGCACTGGAAGATGGCTTCTCTAATAACCGGCTGGGATGCCGCCACACGTACCGGTAATGTTAAGGCTGCGTTTATCCTGGTAAAATAAATAGTGCCAGGGTCTGTCCTCTGGCCCCAGCCCGGCTGGCTTGGTGTAGCCACATCCATACTGCCAAACCCCCTCGTTCCCCTAAACAGGGTGACTGCGCCCGGAAAAACTGCTAAGAACAATCTCTAACCCGTGCTAATCTGGGTTTGGAAATTATTTCATAGAATCATTGACTCATAGAATGGTTTGGGTTGGAAGGGACCTTTAAAGTTCATCTAGTCTAACCCACTGCCATGGGCAGGGACATCTTGAACTAGATCACGCTGCTCAGAGCCCGTTAGTTCAGTGCTACTTGTCCCAGGTGAAAACCATGCCAGGGACATGTTGCCAATGACCATTGGGCTGCAACGTCCATTAAATTCACTCTTTCTGACTGAGCATCTCACTACTGTGAGATGAACGCTGGTCCCCACGATGACATTCGGGTCTTAAATCCAATTTGTAACTGCCCAAGGCAGAAGGCAATGGAGACGGAGGCCCCATACCCACATGACCCCGTGGGCAATGGAAGAGTGAAGTGGCACTGCACTCAGATGAGCTGCTTTGTGGAGAAACACCAGCATTAACATTTAAACTGATCAGGCCTTTTCTCTTGAAAATGTGACTGTTACAGAAGAAACTGAGAAAGCACTTGATATAAGTTGAGGTGTTTTTACTATATGTAAGTTATATGTTAGTGTTGGTACAGGTAATACGATATGCACTTCAGTCAACAGGTGAAGGCACTTGCCGTGTTTCAAGGGAATTTCGTGAAAAAATGTATTTATTTATAAGAGGCTGTTCAGGAAGACCTTGTAGCCTGTGTTCCTCATGAGAGAATAGTGAAGTGTCAGAGCCACCTCCAAGGTTCACAACAGGAGCATCATGAAAATGGAAACACAGTGTTCAGCCCTATAAAAAAGGTCGGTAAGATCCTCCATTGCACCCAGAGGCGGAATTAAGAAATAAAATCATTCCAGATGGGGATGGTGCTCAGTGTTTTATAAGACTGAGCTCAAAAACACTACCTCAACTTTAGATTTATTTCAGATACTTGATTGTAATAGCACAAGTTTACATCAAGAGTAGGTCCCAAAAGAGTGGCTCTATACTAAAAAAAAAATAAAAATCCAACAGCAGTCCTTTAAAAAGGTTTTTTAAGTCATTAAGAGATGCATACCCTCTCAGCTCCTTTTTCCTTCTTTTTTGTCATATTGATATTCAGGGATGTGTCTGAAGGATAATGTATATAGAAACTGCATTGACATGGAAAGTGCGTTGAAGAGATCTTTCAGTCAGAAAGAAAGAAAGAAATCCCAGCCGCAGGGGACAGTGCAGGAATTCAGGAACAGTACCTGCGGGATGTAGATGGAAAACTCACAGGTCCTGCACATGGGTCGGCACAATCCCAAGCACAACCCCAGGCTGGGTGGGGAATGGCTGGGGAGCAGCCCTGAGGAGAAGGGCTGGGGGTGCTGGGGGACGAGAAGCTCACCATGAGCCGGCAGCGTGCGCTGGCAGCCAGAAAGCCCCCCGTGTCCTGGGCTGCATCCCCAGCAGCAGGACCAGCAGCACAAGGAGGCCATGGAGCTGCTGGAGCGAGTCCAGAGGAGGCCACAATGTTGATCAGAGGGGTGGGCACCTCTCCTACAACGACAGACTGAGAGTGTTGGACTTATTCAGCCTGGAGAAGAGAAGGCTCTGGGGAGACCTAATTGCCGCCTTCCAGTCCCTGAAGAGGCTCCAAGAAAGCTGGAGAGGGGCTGGTTATCAGGGACTGTAGTGACAGGACAAGGGGTAATGGGTTTAAACCAGAAGAGGGGAGATTTAGATTAGATATTAGGAAGAAAATCTTCCCTGGGAGGGTGCTGAGGCCCTGGCACAGGGTGCCCCGAGAAGCTGTGGCTGCCCCTGGCTCCCTGGCAGTGCCCAAGGCCAGGTTGGATGGGGCTTTGGGCACCCATGGCAGGGAGTTGGAACTGGATGATCTTTGATGTACCTTCCAACCCAAATCATTCGATGATTCTCTCAAACCCCACTTCTATCCTGGTAGACCTTACAATGGCAGAACATGGGCTTGCTCAGCACAGCAGGACAAGTGCCAAGCCCAAAAGGCAGCTTGGATGTGTCCTCCTGGTTTTGGAGTCTCTAACAAAATGGACATGATTGGATTCTGCCAGTTGGCTCCTGGGTTTAGGCATGAAGTTACTAGTAAAGAGGTAGCCGAAAATCCAGGGAGCAGCTCATCTCTCCCATGGAGCAGCTATCACAGAATCATAGAACGGTTTGAGTTGAAAGGGACCACAAGGATCATCTAGTTCCAACCCCTCCACCATGGACAGGGACACCCCCACCAGCCCAGGCTGCCCAAAGCCCCATCCAACCTGGCCTTGGGCACTGCCAGGGAGCCAGGGGCAGCCACAGCTTCTCGGGGCACCCTGTGCCAGGGTCTCAGCACCCTCCCAGGGAAGGATTGCTGCCTCCCAGCTCAGCTCCAGCTCCCCTCCTGCAGCTTCAGGCCCTTCCCCTTGGCCTGGCCCCCCCTGCCCTGCAACCAGCCCCTCTCCAGCTTTCCTGCAGCCCCTGCAGGCACTGCCAGGGGCTCCAAGGGCTCCCCGCAGCCTTCTCTGCTCCAGGCTGGACAAGCCCAGCTCCCTCAGCCTGGCTCCAGAGCAGAGGGGCTCCAGCCCTCGCAGCATCTCCGGGGCCTCCTCTGGCCTCGCTCCAGCAGC
>VWZZ01002243.1:64212-83095 GCA_013399095.1 Psophia crepitans
CTCAGCACCCTCCCAGGGAAGGATTGCTGCCTCCCAGCTCAGCTCCAGCTCCCCTCCTGCAGCTTCAGGCCCTTCCCCTTGGCCTGGCCCCCCCTGCCCTGCAACCAGCCCCTCTCCAGCTTTCCTGCAGCCCCTGCAGGCACTGCCAGGGGCTCCAAGGGCTCCCCGCAGCCTTCTCTGCTCCAGGCTGGACAAGCCCAGCTCCCTCAGCCTGGCTCCAGAGCAGAGGGGCTCCAGCCCTCGCAGCATCTCCGCGGCCTCCTCTGGCCTCGCTCCAGCAGCTCCATGGGCTCCTTGTGCTGGGGCCCCCCGTGCTGGAGGCAGCACTGCAGGGGGGTCTCAGCAGAGCGGGGCAGAGGGGCAGAATCCCCTCCCTGGCCCTGCTGGTCCCGCTGCTGGGGATGCAGCCCAGGACACGGGGGGCTTTCTGGGCTGCCAGCGCACACTGCATATACTATATTATTCAATATATAGTATATACTATACTATGTTATTCAATTAATTTCCTGTACCACTCTGTGATCCACTTCGATTGCACTGCTGCGTGGGTCTGAGGTGCCTCAGGATTATTTGGGAATGGGAATAAAGCATTAGTACATGCAACTGATTTCAAGGGAGGCTCGTAGCCACATCGACTGCGTTGCACCTCTTTAGTAGTGAGGGAGAAGTCTCATGTTGGGTGGCTACACAGATAAACCTGCAGGATAACGGTTAACAAGCCTCTCAAATGTGGGTGAGGAGCCTGCACCTAGCATGGAGCAGGACAAGCCACCTCTGTAGGGTTTTAAGCACGACAGGCACACGGGGAAACATCATTGTGCTTTCTGAGTATGGGACAGCATTTGTTGATGCAAAGCAGAACTCGGCGAGGCCAACAAGGGACAGCAGCAGTGATCAAAACAAGAGTCCTCAGCATTTTTGCATGGCTCTACCTCCAAAAATAACCCACAGCGTCCCACGGGGGCTCGCCAGCTGCATCAGCTTTCAGCCAACTTGTAGACGCGGCTCCTTGGGAGGCAAAGGGTTGCGTGACATCTCATGGTCCTGACCCAGAGTTGCCAAGAAGATTAATGCTATAGCCGGCTTTAACAGGACCGATAAGCATCTCAGTGCAGCCGCATGCGATCACCCACACGCCAGCCACAATGGGAGGCTCTCGACCTGGCAAGGCTTCACCAGAGTCTGCCACCTCAACGGTCAGCTGGGACCACTTGCCCCGTCTCTGGCTAAAATTCAGACCTGGGTAAAACAAGAAGCAGCATCAATTGGAGCTGTTTGCTTATGGGCCATGTAGTAATGCTGAAATTAAATTTAAATTAAATTTAAATGAGAGTCAGTAAAAACGTGACTGCCCTTCAGCCTTCATCAAACTCTTCTTGTATGTTACAGACCCTCCCAACCTAATAGTCTGCCAGGAAAATTCAGCCACAGATGACAAATGCTTGGGGAAATCACCCTCTGAAATTCAGCACAGCAATGGGCTCTGGAAGCTGACAGTGGTCCTCAACCCAACCCAGCAGCTGGAGACCCACATGGTGCAGAAACCCTTTTTACCTTGCCATGAGCAGGGCCAGGATAGAGCGTATGTCTGTGATATCCTCTGAGGCAAGAAATCCCCTGCTTCCAATATTGGACAGGTTCAGGACATCCAGATGCAGGATTGAGCAGATCAGGAGCTTCATAGATTCACAGAGTGGTAGGAGTTGAAAGGGACCTCTAGAGATCCTCTAGTTCAACCCCCCCAGAGCAGGATCACCTCAAGCAGGTTGCACAGCATTGCGTCCAGGCAGGTTTAGAATCTCTCCAGAGAAGGAGACCCCACACCCTCTCTGGGCAGCCTGTCCCAGGGCTCTGGCACCCACAGAGAGAAGAAGATTTTCCTCATGTTCAGAAGGAACTTCCTGTGTTCCTGTGGAACTTCCAAAAGCTGGTACTCTCCTCTTGGGGTTGTTTCCTCTTCCTTTCCCTCAAATTGACATTTTTTGAATGCATCCTTAGAAAGGATATAAATGGTCACCTACACATCTCTTTCCTTCAGGAGGTCCTTTAATCTCCCAAAGCAATGGCACAACTGGGGCTTTGAGGAGCAGCAGATCCTGCACACATCTCCGCGGTGCACCTCATGTGGGTATGACTCTGTACTTCATCTTCACCTCCCAATACTCATTGGCGTTACCTGTTTATCTGAGATTTGGATACCTACCTCACCTTGTGCCTCCTGACTGGATTCACGAGGGAGGAGCGGGCTGGCAGAGAACAGTTTGAATAGGTGATTTTCATGAGGTGTTAAAGATGTGTTAGGAGAAATAGGAGTCGATGTGACTGCTATCGAAGGGTAGTCTCCACTTCTTGCAGCAATACTCAGCTCCCGTTCAGAAGCAGACCGAAGTTCACGTATTATATTAATTGACCATCATAGGAGCCTGATTTGGATTAGCTGAAAAAATGACAAATGTGGGTCTAGACAAAGGAATCCTGCCATATCCCATGTCTCTACAGATGACTGACTTAAGCTTTGTTCGGCTAAGTTTATTTTCAGAGTTTGTCAGAAATGCTCAAAGACATATTTCCAAAGACATTTTAAAAGGAAGCAAACAAAAAAAACCAACACATAATCCTATACCATTTTCTCAAATGGTATTCAAGGCTTTTTTTTTTTTTAAAAAAAAAAAGAATTGGTTTTGGAGGGGTTTTTTCATTGCAGTTTCTCTTTCTCTTCTTCCCCAGTCTCTTCACTGAAGAATAGGGTGGTTGGGTATTTATCAAAATAAATATTTTCCATGGAAATTTGCCTCAGGTCATTAATCTTATCTGCATATATATATATACACACATATATATATATATATATGAAATAAATGCGATCTTAAGCTACGGTAACTGCCCCTTGCAGCTATTTCCCAAGACACACAAGCATTCCCCATGAAGATTATTCAGAATATTCGGATATGACCTCAGCAGACCCGTAAAGCTGTCAGGCAGGCTTCCTGGGAGGATGACACCGGCATAGCTCAGCACGTGAGAGATCATGGATTTACTCAAAGGAGCTAAGGAAGCAGCTCCCCTCACCCTCGCAGCCCCTCGGCTCAAGCACAGCACAGCTGACTCGTGGCCTACAGGATGCCTTGGGTGTTTGCTCCATGCCCATAGCAGCTCTACGGCATCTGGTCAGTATGGGGCTTTTTTAGGGTTTCCCCAAAGTACCAAGTGGCCTCATGGGCTTGTTCTGAGCTTTCTTTAAGATGGTTAAAAAGAGATGTCTCCTGACCTGAGAAGCTGTAGTTGTCAAAGGTCCTCCCGTGGAAGGAAGCCTTCCTGAGCAGAAGACAGGCACTTCCAGAGGTCAGCTCATACCATCCTCCGATAGGTAAGAAAAACTGCCCTCTGGAAGTGAACCTTTCTCTCCAGCGGAGACCTGAACCTCTAGTTTGAAGTAGAAGACCAACTTCTAAATGGCCTAAGAGCCAGTTGCACATCGAGAATAAATACCTAATCGTTTGGTCCCTGTACACAGTGTGTTTACTTCACACTGTACACAGGAAACTGCAGCTTTCTGTAACAGATCCAATTTTGTCATATAAACAGGCTTTAGGCTGATGGCACACACGAAAAAGGAGGAATAAATCCACATAAATCGCCGTTGTGTCTGTGTCCACGCTGAGGTTCCTTGCAAATGTGATCATTTAGTTTTCCACTGGAACTATGTTGAGAAAACATCTAAGGGCAGGCTAAGCAGAAGCCTGGAGATGAAACAGGCAAACAGAAATGTTTTGCGCTGCGTTGTCGGTGACACCCCAAACGTGCAGCCCGGTGCTGGAGCAGCTATCAATTACCTGCCAGAACGGCAGGAGACAGCGCTGCTAACGACAGCAGGTCACGGTACCAATGGTTTTTGGAAAGCTGTCACCTCTCAGCAGTGAGGATGTGTCTCAAGTACATTCTTCAGGGAAAGGAAAGGTGAAGAGGTGTATGTGAAAGGCAACAACTTTTTATGTGATGCTATCACCGGCAGCATCGGCGGCAGCAGCAGGAGCCGGTGCTGGCAGCAGCAGTACCTTGGTGTGTTCAGGGTCACGCTCCACTTTGAAGTACTTTGCACACAGGAGTGCGCATGGCTCTGCTAAGAATTGCTACTTACCGAATATAGATCAGGACTAACACCCAGTGCCACGTAACATTCGTCCGTCAGTCGTTAAAATCGCTAATGTGAAGCACTTTGGAACGGCTGCAAGTTGCGCCAGGGGAGGGTCAGATTGGAGATGAGGAGAAATTTCTTCTGGGAAAGGGTGGTCGGGCATTGGAACGGGCTGCCCAGGGAGGTGGTGGAGTCACCGTCCCTGGGGGTGTTTAGGGAAAGGTTAGTCGCGGTACTGAAGGACATGGTTTAGTGGTTAATAGGTAGGGGGGGGACGGTTGGACTGGATGATCCTTGAGGTCTCTTCCAACCTTAATGATTCTATTCTATTCTATTCTATTCTATTCTATTCTATTCTATTCTATTCTATCATTGATGTTGTTGCTATTAAAAAAGACGTTTCACAGTGCCGGCTCAGTATTTCGCATGCCAAGAGGTAACCATCACGACAGTCACATCACCAGTAAGGTCCCAGACAGGTGGACAAATGTATAGAGAATGCGTTTAGATCAGCAAAGGGAAATATTGATTTGCAAGGATCAGGTGGTTTCGGTGCAGGTTGGGTGTGGAGGGTGCAGCCAGGTTGCCCTGACAGCCCTGGGGATGCTGGAAAGGGGTCTTCAGAGACGCGGGAGAGGAGCGCACTGTCCCCACCTTAGTGGGAAGGATGGCCAACTGAGCTGTTCTGTAAGTCATAACTAGTGGGATTTCTGCTTACTGGAACCTGTATTTCAAGTTACAAAGGAAGAAAACCCAAAAAAGTCCTTAGATTTGGTAGAGGCCCTTCATTCCTGCCGTGTGCTTTTCAAGAGCACAAACCTCCGTCTTCTACAGGAAACAAACAATATTCGACAGCACCTGAAGTTACGTAGTGTGGCCCCATGTTTGTACGGCAAAAAAAATCTGATGAGGGGTGATGGTGCAGACTGTCAGCAGCTGAGATCTCACCCAGTTTAAATCAGTGACATCACCAAGGCCATGATATTAAAGCACAGCCTGTGCTGCAGGCAGGACACACATTTCGTACTCAAATTCAGTGTCTGTGGCTAAAACATGACCATGAGAAAATGTAAATTCACAGACCTGAGATCACTCTACTATGGATACCTCTATCCCGTTGGGGTGGCTGAGGAAAAGATGTTTTCCACACAGTTTATGAAGGGCATCATGTGAGGAACATTAACAGATTCATTTTTCAGCAGGCAAAAGGGAAGCAAAACAATTAATCTGGGGCCCTACTCAAATGACTATTTTTGTGCCTGAATTTGCTATCAATCACACCTGTTGGGGCATTTTGGGATGAGAGAGCTCAGAGTAGTTGAGAGAACACTCACTCCGTGGCTACCAGACTGCAAGGAGAAGAGAAGTGGCCTTAAATAATGTAGTTACGGTGCATGCAGCTGTCCGTGCCCCCAACGGACGTCAGCCCCACGAGTCCTGGACCATGCCGGTACTACCGTAGGGCACGAGCTGGCGTCCAAGTGAAGATGGCATCTCCAGACACAGCACAGGGACCCTTCTCATGGATGGGGAGGGTGAGTCCAGGCTGTCCTGGCTTGGAGGTGGAGAGGTTAACCCCGAGCGTGCGTGGCGCGTGGCACCGCTCGCCCTTAGGGCTAAGTGCACTCTCCTGGCTTCCGTTTTTGTTGTATCTCCCGCTAATCCTTCCTCTCGCACGCCTCGCGTAATCTCTCCAAGCCTCTGCCCCCACTGGTTGGCGCCGTTTAATCCTATTACGGGCACTGTTATTTTAAAAGTTGGGCTGAGTGATGCTCCAAGCCCTGCTCAGTGTTTCACCTGTCTCTGAGCTTTGGTGAGGAAATCGCTGACCCGCCAGCAGCTCCGGCAGCGGTTCATTTGGGGTGAGGCATTGAAATGCTATTTCTGAGATAAAGCCTAAATCCCCTGGCTCTTCTCTAGCCCTTGCTCAATACAGCCACTCATGGGGCTTGTCCTTAGAGACCTCTGCACCACTGGGGGAATAAGGGAAGAAGTTGACGCTGCACAGTCATTTTAAGGCTGTTCTATGTTGTTAGTGGGGTGGCAAAGAATTAAATATAAATACAAATCAGGATCTCTGATCTCAAAAGCCATTCTGACCTATTACTGCATTTTGGGTTAGACCTGGTCCCATTGCATCAGCTTTTCCCAAAACTGTAGGGCGCCTGGTTTCAGCTCAGCCACATCAGCTGCTGTGCAGGTTACGTGGAGGTGAACATGGGATGAGTCTTCGTTTGAAAAGCAACCTCCACATCTCTCGCTCCTTCCTGCATGCTGTATAGGATGTCGTGAGACAGAAAGCCAGGAGACCTGCACCCGCATCTTCTGGCTTAGCCCCGAGTTTGGCCACCTCACAGATTGCTCTCACCCTCCTGTTTGCTGTCTGAGCAGTCAGGGATATTTTATTTAGATTTCAAATACTGCACAGGCACTTGTAAAGACCTGTGAAGGCACAAATCCCATCTAGGTGAGGCTTGTTTGGAGACATGAAGTAAAGCTTCCTCGTTACCAGCCACTTCTCTTTCACATACTTAATTACGAACAATTGTTAGGTCCCCAAAATTTCAATTACTTAAAAAAAGAAAAAAAAAAAAACAACACCAGAAACAAAAAATCTGCATTTGGAGACACTAGGATTCATGTGAAAGGACTTGCTGTCATGCAAATTCCCTTCCAAAAAGCTGTGGATTTCTCCCAGCTAAGGGAAACATCAACTGCTTGAATTCCCCTCTGTGTTTTTTAGCCAACAACTGATTTCCAGTGCAGAAATAAACCCCAAAATATTCACCAAATTTTCCTCCCACGTTGACTAATTTTCTGTTGACGTTGCTTACTTTTTCAGATTAGTGATACTGAAAATAGTAAAACTTCGAAGCACCTAAGCCAAACAGGACAGGTTTCATCCCCTCTTGCTATAGATTTTCCTTCTGGTCTCTCATTAGAACCTGAATTTTAACTAGTTTTTTTGCCAGAAAATTATTTCCCACTTTAAAAACTTGATGTTTATTTGGGCTCGCAATGGTGTTTTCTCATTATCCAAATCCTTCTTCATGTAAATAAACTGACCTGTGGTTGAGAACTGCTTCCAGGATAATTTCTTCCTAAAGCAACAGGGAAAGCGTTTTCCAAGGTAACCTAAACCAGAGCAAACTTAGGTGAATACACCTGATGCAGTTGTGACTGATCCTGCCCTGGCCAAGCCCATGCCATTCCCAGACATCCCATACCCATAACCCAACACCGTGTTCTCTCCCACCCTCTGAATCATGCAATATCCCACCCCCAGCCCTGGGTGTCCAACCAAGGCAAGGCTGGAAACCTTCTCCTTCAAGTGTGGGTACCAGCTGCAAAGCTCTTCCTGCTGCCTCCAGGGGCCAGGAGCTTTCCAGAGGACTCAGAGATGTGAGCTGTCCCTCTGTGCAGAGCCATGCAACTTAAAAATAGGCTGAATACATTATTGGTCAAAACATGTCATAAATATTAAACCGTCTGTGCTGACTGCTGACACATTCAAGTCAGCTGAACCAACGCGGCTTAGCAGGGGAGTCTTCATTTGCAGGTTTATTCACCGTGGTGCCACGGTTCAGCCACGGGATGGGAGGATCCCAGCCTAACTCAAAGGTATTAACAGCTCTCACAGAGCTGATTTCTGATTTTCTTCTCCAATTTGTGGCATTCTTCAGGCTTTAGAAGAAAGGAGAGAGTAGGAGCGCGATGTCTGTTAATGAGCTCCTTCCCTCCCTAATCTCCTCTCTGCTTTCTTCTCTCCTGTCCCACCAGAGAATCCAGAAAAGCCAAATCTAAGAAGTCCTAAGAGCATTTGAGCTACAAAAAGATGTTGCCTCTTGCCATTAAACATGGATCCATTAGCAGAAGTGCCGCACACAGAGAATGGGAATCTGGGGACACAACATGGTCCAAATGCATCTCCCCATCCTGTTGGGATGGCACCAATTTTCCTTTCTGCGTCACTACAAACCATTTACAAAGTCAGAAAAGAGCACTAATTTCAGATGAACGAGATTGTGTAAGCTCATTAGCATCAACAGCAGCAAACACCATCTTTCCTTTTTCTTCACGGCTCCCAATTGACTTTGGTGTTCCTTTTACCGCAAGCACAACAGTGTTCATGGGCACAGTCCTTCAGTGGCTGGACACCACTCCTACACATGATTTGACCCAACACAGGCACTAGAACAAATTGCTTCATGTTGACAACACATAATGTATTTTCCAGAATGCATATGCAAGCTGTAAACATTCCCCGGACATGTTACGAGCTATCATACATTATTTCTGGTCATGGATCAAGGCCAAAGCAACCAGCATTTTGCAGGATCAAATGTAAGGAACATTAGACTTCTTCTCAGAAAAATGAAAATATGAATCCATCTAATTCTAACTCAGCTTGTGTCATAAACTTCTCTTTGCCTAGATACAGAAGGAAAAATAAGTTGGAGTCTCTTCTGCTTCAGGAGCCAACACTGGTGATCGAATTGTGACGCAGCATATGGCCACAGAGGATGGAAGAGGTAGAAAAGGAAAGATTTTGATTTCCCGATGATGTGAAGTGGAGCTTAAAGACTCGTACCTGTAAGAGGGCTTCTCTGAGTTTAACTGATCTGGAACTATAGAGGACAATCACCAGGAAACCCCATGATGTCTATTTAGCATCACTTCAAACTCCAACGTGATCAAGCTTCCCAGGCATAATGAATTCCCATGGATCGATGGAGCAGGGGAGGGGCTCATACACCTATTCTTCACCCACAGTGAACCCAAAGCAAACGCAAAGTGCTTGGCACGTTGCCCCAACCAAACATGCCCATTGCCATTCAGGCTGGACCAGGAGAAAAGGTGTCAGACCACAATTTGATGACTCTACGTTATCTTCTAGTTTAGAAATGCTTTTTCCATTTCCTACATTTTCAGTGTTTCCCCCATCACCACCTTGCAATTTCTTTTTTTTGTTATGCAGCCTCCCCTAACACACTTCTCTTGGAGGACATGCATGCTTCTAGTCCAACTTGCAAGTCATGCTGTGTCCCTGCTCCTGAAACACTTTCTGGGGTTAGAAATATCAGCCAGGAAGCTGAAATACCACAGATTTTAACTGCATAAGCAGGGTGAGATTTTTGAGCTTGTTGTCTGAATTTTACCATTTTATATCACTCTTTAAAATGAATAAATGTCCTGACCACTGAGTAGGGGAGTTTGGTTTGCATTCAGACCTTCAAGCCTGAACTCGAAGCAGCCCAGTGACAAGTTAAACCATCAGAGCCATACAGCAGCACCTCTGTAATACCTGAATTTGGACAGATCAGAATGAAACGAGCTTTGGCTGCATCTGCTACCAGGGAGGGATTTTTATTTTTATTTCTGTCTTGCATCATGCTCAAAAACTGGGAAAAGAAAAGAAAAAAGAAAAGAAAATAGAATAGAATAGAATCATTAAGGTTGGAAGTGACCTCAAGGATCATCTAGTCCAACCATCCCCCCACCACCTATTACCCACTAAGCCACGTCCCTAAGTACCATATCTAACCTTTCCTTAAACACCCTCAGGGATGGTGACTCCACCACCTCCCTGGGCAACCCGTTCCAATGCCCGACCACCCTTTCAGAGAAGAATTTTCTCCTCATTTCCAACCCGAACCTTCCCTGGCGCAACTTGCAGCCATTTCCCCCTTGTCCTGTCACTAGTTATCTGCGAGAAGAGGCCGACCCCCAGCTCACCACAACTTCCTTTCAGGTAGTTGTAGAGGTCAATAAGGTCTGCCCTGAGCCTCCTCTTCTCCAGACTAAACAAGCCCAGTTCCTTCAGCNAAAAGAAAAGAAAAGAAAAGAAAAGAAAAGAAAAGAAAAGAAAAGAAAAGCAAAGAAAAGAAAAGAAAAGAAAAGAAAAGAAAAGAAAAGAAAAGAAAAGAAAAGAAAAGAAAAGAAAAAGGAGAAAAAGATGAAGGTGATAAACTAAAAGAGGAAGGTAATAAACTAAAAGAGTGGAGATTCAGACTACACCTAAGGAAGACATTTTTTACACTGAGAGTGGTGAAACACCAGCACAGGTTGCCCAGAGAGGTGGGAGATGCCCCATCCCTGGAAACATTCAAGGTCAGGTTGGACGGGGCTCTGAGCAACTGGATCTAGTTGAAGATGTCCCTGCTCATGGTGGGGAGGTTGGACTAGATGAGCTTTAAAGCTGCCTTCCCAGCCAAACCATTCTGTGATTCTATAATTCTATGAATGTACTCACTGAAATATGGAATATAGGGAACTCCTGCCATGAGCTAGTGACCATGGCCCAACCTCAGGGTAAGAAAGGTGTTTCCGTATCCCTACCCCATGCTCTGCTATACCCGCACAGATGAGCCTGTGGTCACAGCTGGGTTCAGCCCTGGCTTACCCCTCCTCTAAGTTCCTTTTACACTGCCAGTATGGAGTAAAACCTCCTGACCACATCTAGTGTCAAGAGAAAGGGTTTTAAATCACCTTGAATGAAAACAGCACAACTAAAATAAATGTTTATTTTTTAAACCCCAAACATTTCAAGGTCAGGAGGCACTGGGACACTCACCACCACCAAGTAACACCATAACCAGGAGCCCGAGATGCTTAAAAACTTGTTTATGTGGGTGACCACCAAAGCCTAGTGTCATGGAGGAGCACAAAATGTGCCACCTACATCTCCAGAGAGAGGCTTAGATAGCAATTTCTTCCCTGACGTGCTAAGATCCATGGCAGAGACATAAATACCTCCATGGTGGAGACATGAATACCTCCATGGCGGAGACATGAATACCTCCATGGTGGAGACATTAATACCTCCATGGCTCTGCACCTGCGCTGGGCAGTGAGCATGACGTGGTTGCAGCACGGGGCAGCAGCCCCAGCTTCCTGCATGTCCCCAGATCCTTCCAAGTAAAGCACGAGGATAAAGTCAAACACGTGCTGCCCTGAAGAAGAGGGAAATTCATGTTTGCTAAAAGGCTTTCTGGAATATCACAGTGACATTGGAAAATGAGTCAAAAAAATCTGTTTTGAAGACCGTAAGGGATGTACAGCTTGTGCTGAGCCTCGGTGCAGCGAGGAGGGTGGTCACCGTTATCCGCAGACCAGACCAAGGGCTTGCTCGAGGAAGCTGGCACTGTTGCTGGGAGAGAACCTGGGGTGCCATGGTATAAAAGCTGGCTGGGGGCTTGCAAGGTGCTTCTGCATTAACGGGAGGGCGCGGTTAACGGTAGAGGCAAGTGCTGGTGTTTAAAGTTTGGCTCCAAGTCGGTTAGATAACCAGAGCTGCGTTGTTGGGTTTGTCTGTGAGGGGTGTAACGCGGAATCGCGCTCACCAAACAAACGGTGCAGGAATAAACCCGTTAGAAAGAATTAATGTACGTCACACCAAGGCTGCACGTTTCAGAGCTTCTTCTTGCGCTGTAAGAATTGATTACCGGAGAAGTAAACATTACCAATCATGTAAATCTCAGATTAGACTGTTCGACCCGGCTGAATTATGTCTGCAGAACTGCCTTGAAGCGCTCTGAAAAAAAATTATAGCTCTGGGATAGACCCTGCCGTTAATTTTAGGATGCTTCAAGGAATCTGTGCGTTACAACTCCTTCTGATTAGCCTTGGCTATGCAAGATTTGTCTGATCAATTGGAGACGGTTGTATATAGATTTTCAGATTTATTTCTACGTTGAAAGCAAGCCTCATGCGGAGCAAATCACCCCGCAGAAAAGGGGGCTCTTGAATAATATCGCGTGCCCTGTCTGTCTACATGCCACGGTCCCACCCCGTTTGGCAGTAGAAGCTTTTCCTCTGCTGGGCTCAGCACTTTCGCGCCGGCGCAGCGGTCGAGGGGAGGGAGGGACCATTTCTGCTTCACGCGGTGGCATCTCGCCCCAGAAGAAAGCAGCGCCCGGATCCCTGGGGTGGTGAGGTTAAGGGGGTGGGGGCGGCAGCAGAGCGCACAGGGAGGTTTGGGGTTTTCCGAACGGTGTCAAAGCGTGGGTCTGTCGAGAGGGGGAAAATATCCACGTGCGATCCGTTTTTTTCTCCTCCACTTCCCTGAGCCAAGATGACATTGAAGTAGGAAGCGGGATAAATATATGCAAGGAGTCTTTTCACAAAGTTATTTAATTCACCAGAAGGGACACTTAAACATAGAGCAGCACCTTATTTACATTGAACTACTCTTTATGCATCCTGTAAACGTCAGAAGCAATTTCTAATAAATTACAATCCAGGGAGCAGCAAATCAACAATATCACCTCAGTTGCTTAAACGAATTCATTACAAAATATATTGCCTTTTTCCCTGTGACTTTCTTCAGATTGCATTTGAAAGCTTTATTCTTCTGAGTTTTCTTTTCAGGATATATATGTGCAAAAATATCTCCAAGCAAGAGGAGATTATATTTTAAACTTTATTGCCCTTGACCTCAGATCCTTTTGAGTCTATTGTGTTACAGCTTTTCTGGTATCACCGTCGCTGGTGACATCTAACAACAAACAGCCCAACCAGCAGGTACCAGCTAATTCAAATTGAGATCACAGATTCAGCCATGTAACAGTTTCAAAAAGAAATCCTTAAAATTTCTATAACCTCCGGGCTTCTCTTTACCAGAAAGGATGTTCTCCGCGAAGTAATAGGAAAATGTAATATTGTTTGCCAGTTTAATTGGATGTGCTCCTGCCCTATTACGAGAGGGATTGTCTCTTGCTGACCATGTATAAAACATAGGACAAGAGCTGACGCTGGCTGTTTGAAGTGAAAAAGAAAAAACAGCAGTGATTTGAGATGATGTGACAGCGATTGGGACATTTTCTTGGCCTCCGTTTCAAGTGCAGTAAGGGACTTTGGAAGAGGTTCTTCAGGGTCAACGTCAGCTCGGTGGAGAACGGCTCCATCGTACCCAAATCTCTGCCTTGCTGAAAATGAGGTCCAAGGCAACCCCAATAACACAGCTCCTGATATTTGAGTGGTGAACGTGGTCCCCTGCATCCCACTGCTGCTGGCAACACAAAAACCCATCGCAGAGGGGAACGTGGATTCTGGAGGTACATGGAGAGCAAAGCAAGAGGCCCTGTGGGGCTGTCCTTGCTCACCCTTCACAGACCTGGCCGCTATTTGCTATGAAAAGGAAATCAGGGCAGAGCTGATAAAGCAGCGGGTTCATCCGTGGCAGAAATTCCTTGTCCCAGCAGCCCCACAAAGCTCTTCTAGGCTACGAGTTGCCGGGTGGAGTGGTTTGAGAAGCTGCCGTCTGCCCTGCTTTCTCCCCCTTCATTTACGGGAAGCCAGGAGAAATATTTCATCCTCTTTGTTGAGACAGTTTCCTTGCACTCAGGAAGGCAGAACAAGTGCATTTGTGCTCTCACTCCAGGACTTGTTGATGTCCATGAGAGGCAGCCGGGGACTCGGACCGGGCTTGTTACAGCTTCAGAAATTCAGCGGTGAAGTGGCTTTGCGTTGGGTGAGAGCTCTCTCATCAAACAGCGATGTGGCTGGCTGACCTCAGCTCCCCTCCAGAGCATCCACAGCTACAGAAGAAGGCCGTCTGCCATGGTGAGGTGGTGTAAGGGTACTTCCCAGGGTCAGACATCCCTTTGGAGGTGTGGAGCTGCAGGTGGGTGAAGTCCAGGAAGACCCTGGACATGGGAGAAGGTGGAAAGAGATGCTTACTCACCTTGGTGATACCTTGAGGTTTGCAAGACCCTGATTTCAGTGACCACTGTGGTGATTCCCTACCACCAGAGAGCAGGGAGTTGAAACAGAATAAAGCATCAAGCTGAGCTGCTGAGGCAGCACAGGCTAATGAACCAAAAATGCCCCATTCAGAAAAATCTGGACCACTCTGTTCCCCATCTCTCATTCACCCTGCCCAGGACCTGCAGACCCTTTGGGATAAATCATAGAATTTAGCTGTTTATTTAGTAATAAATAAACCTGTGCATCAGACTTGGCTACTGGCAAGACCACATCTTTGGGGTGGGGAAGCTGTGACCATGGGGCGCCTGTGCAGTCTGAGTCTTTCCTTGGTGCCCCCAAAGAGGGGGCTTCAGAGACACCTGAGAGCAGGTCCTGGTACTCAGCAACAAAATAGCTGAAGTTTGGAGGGGTGAATCCCACCCTACCGTGAGCAGAGGGACTCAGTTGACTGCTAAGCCTTGCTCTTCCTCTCTATCAGAGAGTTGAAGCACATTTTATTATTTTTTGACAAATTAACTCACGCAGAAGGGTCTAGCTAGGGATTTCTCCTCTCTCTGGTTTGATGCTGTCAGCAGCAAGCCTGGCCCATGCTCCATGGGGCTGGAGTAAATTCAGAGCTGATCCATCAAAACCAGTAGGGTCCTTGGTTTCTTCATCCATAAAATGCCAGCTGTGATCTCAAAAAGGGGGAAACCCCTGCACTTTGTGCTTCTCTGCAGCCAGCCATCCCTCAGGACAAGAAGGAAGACTTTTCCTTGGATAGACTTATTTCCTTTGCCAGACATCCCATGGTAGATTGGTGCTCTGTTCCTCTCTCCAGTTCCTGCACCAACTGCGTGTGTTGGCATGTCTCCTGAATTTTGGAAAAGGTGTCATTTGTTCCTCCAATCCATAGTATTTCCTACAAATTGTTGTGTTTCATTAATGAACTAGAGAGGATCGCTAGCAGTTTGATTAAGGAGAAGACCAGAAGAGTCACGGTCAAAGAGGAGGGCTCAGTCCGTGAAGATGGGACTCAATTCTCAGTGGACTCCCACCCTCATTAAGGTGTTTCTCCTCCCCGCACCTCAATTCTGCATATGCAAAACAGAGCTAATTCTCCGCACTTTACTCAGCGTGTGAGTCTTAATTAACGCTTTTGAAGAAGCCCTGGGAAGACCTAGGACGGGGAGTGGGTTTCGCCGTATCTGAGCAGGCATCCTTCCAGGCCTGGACCAGCAGCGGCAGCTGGCTGTCGTCCAACCTCCCTCCGCTCCCCGCGCTTGGGGTTTGTTAACATCCCAATCAATAACACCGCGACATAAAATTCAGCTTCAACTTTTCTGCAGCAGGTTCAGCTGCAGCACGGGTTTGGTTTTTCCCCCCCCCCAGCTCGCACCCTAAATCCTATTTTTCCAGCTCCTTTGAGCCCCGCTGGGAGGTATTAAGGTATTATTATTATTCCCTGTTGCCGCAGGGAACGGGGCGAATGCTAACGAGGGAGATGCGCGTCCCGTCCCCTCCTGTAAATCAGTTCATCTTTTCATACGCCACCTCTCCCACCGCTGCGAGCTTTTAAAAATAACAAATTGCAGGTTATTCTTCCTTCCTTTGGCAAGGATGACCTTTAGGGTTCGCAACGCACGGCTCTGAGGGGTGAAGAGAAATTTATTTTCCAGAGGGAAAATAAAAAGGAAGGGAAAGCCGCAATCCTCACACCATCGCGTGGAGTTAGGAACTGGACCGTTAGGGGAAAAAAAAAAAGGGCTGTTGAGGAACTCGATAAATTTAAAAGCTGGCGAGCGCCCGCCGCCGGACCGTGAATTCGTCGGGAGCGGGTTGGTTCTCGCCGTGCGCCGGCGCAGGAGCCAGCGGGATGAGGGATGCGGTCTAAGGCGGGCTTGTGCAAATATTACCCTATTAATAATCAATAACTGCTAGCGGGGTGAGATGATTCAGGCCAGATTGGTATATAATTGCTATTATTGTTATTCCGGTTCAAAACCAGTTCCTCTTCGCTCCTGCCACAAGTGATCCGAAGCGATGTATTTTTAATTCGTTCGCAGGCACGGCGCAATCCGTCACACGGCGTTACCCCGGCTGGAGCCAAATGTCAGCGCCGAGCGGCAAAACATTTTTGTTATTTAAGTTACTGTGTGCTAAGTTTCTGTTGATTGCTCTGAGTATCATCTCCGAAAGTTAACTAGCGTTAAAGTGTTGATAATGTCCCACTTTCGCAATCATATTTGCATAGTGCACAACAGAGTTTAGCAGAAAAAAAAAATTAGCTTAAGTGCTGTTTTTCATCAGCCCTGTCAGTCTCATACTGTTTGCTTCATCTCGGTACACGGGGCATTTGGTGACAAATGGTTATGACATTTTTCATCTAAGCATTACGTTATTATATAATCGTCGTCTTCTGTCTCATGGCCGCAGCCTCGCCACGCAGCGAGAGGGGGAGAGGGGAGGGGAGGAGGTCGGGGGCAGAGGAGAAAGAATTGGGAATGGTTTTTTACATTTTTTATTCTTTATTATTTTTATTCTCTTGACCAGAAAAAAAAATATATATATATATTTTACTATTTTTTTTTTCAACCTCTCTCCCTTCCCCCGGCCCAAGGCGGCACGGCCAGCAATATTCCCGTGGGCAAATGGAAAGCATCCTGTTCCCATTGAAGCCAGCGGCAAATCGCTGGATGTACAGGACCCGTATACAGACAGGGGCAACCTCTCTTTGTTCGGGGTATGGCGCGGCAGAGCGAGGACCACTGTCACCAGAGGCCTTCTCCTCCCTGCCGGCATCAGTGCATCATGGGTGAAGACACCCCCCCCCTCTCTGATTTAGCCCCATCGAAACGATGGAAAATCTTGCTTTTGATTTTTACTGCGGCAATATTTTTTAAAAGATAATTGATACATTTCCTCGGCATTACCAGCTCAGGAATAAAATCCCCAGGGTTCAGGAATAAAGCAGGAATAAGAGATCTCCATAGCAATTTTGGTTTGGTTTTGTGCTCCCTACCCCCACCCTCGGTTACTTTTCATCTTGGTTTTGTAACTGAATTTAGGGGAGCAATTTATTCCTAACCTGGATGAGTGAGAAGTTTTAACCTGTGTTTTGCAGGGTATTGCGGTGGCAATTTCTCATTTTGGGCTCCGGCTTCTCTTGTGCATGACGAGCTTTACACTTCTGTGGGTAAATACAGCGATAATAAAGCTTAGCGTTATCACGGAGCGTGGTTTTAGCCGGAGCCCCCCCTCCATACATTAAGCAGTTCATCCTTATTGCCATTAGGAATTCAGATGCTATTTTACAGAGGGGGAAGGGAGGGATGTGTGCAGAGCACAGCTTATATTTTGCAGATTTTTTTTTAATTATTTTTTTTTTGCTGCGCAAGTTGCTGATTTACACTAAGAAACCTCCCAGAGAAAGATTTGAAAGAAGCTTTATGGGGGGAAAAAAAGGGATTTTTAATATCGTTCGGCTTCTCCCTGCTACCGTGCAGCCCTTCCTGCCTGCCTTGCTCTCTGGGTGTGCAGCGCGGTATAGGATACGGCCGCCTTTGCATTAATAATAGTCCAATAAAAGCAGACAGTATCCGTGCTTAAATGCATTGAGTTATGTAGATCCTAATTCTAGCACGTCAGCAGTGGAAGAGAAGCAGATATTTTGCCCTCGCAAAAACAAATTCCGTGATACAAACGCAAGCCGACATATGGCAAAAACTGCCTGCAGCCCTGCTGATTTACAGAACTGTTTTCACTCACAGATAATTCATTAAAAATCATTTCATCCCGCCTGTATATACATAAAAAATATATACTTGTGTAAATATCACTCATGAAGGTATTGCTTTTATTTTTTTCTCCTTTCTCTTCTTTTTTTTTTTTTTTCTTTTTTTTTTTGACAGCTGATGCGGCGAGAGGGGGGTTGGAAATCCAAAGGTATATGGTCGACATAAGGGAAAGCAAAGGTATCCCTGGCGTTCATCCCGCGATCCAGGTCAGCACTGGGGCTCGGCTAGGACGGCTTTTAAATCCGCTACCTGAACCGCCTGCCGTTCCATGCCAGTTGAATCTGCGTATGGGAAACGCACGCTAGGCAGGCGTTTATATCGTGGCATACGGCACAAAAGGGACTAGGAAAGTGCTTTTACCTGATTCAGGGCTCTCGGGCTGACCTATAGAACAATAGGAGCCAAGATAATGTATACGCCGGGAGATGTCACCGTAAAACCCAAGCTGCGGGGTTTCAAGGCCGTTGCTGCCGTCGCAGAGCAGCTTGGAAAATAAATAGCAAATTCCAGCAAGGGGAGTTTTCGCTTTTAATCTGCTTTGCAAACGCTCGCAAAATGATGGAGGCACAAAAAAGCGAAGGGGACAAACGGCGCGGTGGGGTTCGCGGCTCCCCGATACGAACAGCCCAGGTATATTTGACACGAGCCCTGAAATCTCCCTACGACCCCCCGCGTTTTATTCTCTAAAATACAGGTTACATTCCTGGAAACGCTGAGCCAGGCTCCAGCCCGGCACTGCATCTTCCCTTTTTTCCCTGTGCTTACTCTGATATAATTTGCTTAAATGTGATGCATTATTTTAAACCCTCGGCTTGGAGACCTTCAGATGATCTTTCCCCCCTCGAGGAAAATTCAGAAATAAATCACAGAGTACAGGAGGTTTGGGATGGGTTTGTTTTGGGGTTGTTTTTTTTTTTCTCTACAGCCCGTAGATGAAATAATATTATTAAAACTGTGGAAGGGAATAAGTACTTGGAATAGGGATCTAGTCCATCAGCTTTCGTCTGCCTCAAAACCCAGTAGTAAANAATGGGTGCGATGTCGCGCGTTGCTGAGCGGGAGCCGCTACCTGGGTGGGAAATTTTTGTATTAGGATGAACCTGGAAAGGAGGATAAGAGAAACTCTCGCTTCACCGTGAGAGTGCCTACATGGGGAAAGCTTCTCCTGCTCTATTTATACACTGTATAAATCAGTCTCCAGACTGTTGCCATAGATAACGGTTCTTCTTCTGCTGTTGTCTCTAACAGCTTCTTCCCCCCCCCC
>VWZZ01002245.1:9026-38511 GCA_013399095.1 Psophia crepitans
CAGGCGGAAGGGAGGGGGCGTGGCCACGGGAGGGGTCGGGGCGTCCTGGGCGAGGTGTCAGGGCTGACCGGGCTGCGGGCCGGTCCCGCTCCGGCGGAAGTGTCCTCCCTGGGAGGGTGCTGAGGCCCTGGCACAGGGTGCCCCGAGAAGCTGTGGCTGCCCCTGGCTCCCTGGCTGTGCCCAAGGCCAGGTTGGATGGGGCTTTGGGCAGCCTGGGCTGGTGGGGGGTGTCCCTGCCCATGGCAGGGGGTGGCGCTGGGTGGGCTGGGAGCTCCCTTCCCACCCAAACCGGTTTGGGGTTCTGGGATTCTGTGAAACCGCCATCACCTTAGTCAGCCCTGGTCCGGGTCACCCTGTCTTCATTCCTTCTTTGTTTTGTCGCGGTTGTTCATTGTAGACTTCTTAAGTTACTGCTACAGACACGACTTTTCCTTCAACCTCTTCTCCTTTCTGTGGTATTTCACTTAGAATTTTTCTCACTTGTATGTGTCTCAAGTTTTTTTGTTGTCGTTTCTGGAATTTTATCATTACTTTTGTTGATTTGCTGTTAATTATTTTTTCTTAGCTGGCTTCCTGCAGAATGCAGGGTTGTGCGTTCCGCTCGTGTGCTTTGGTGTATTCCTGTGACTGAGGACTCCTGAACCCCCCAGGTGCTTTTGGCCATGTCTCACAGAGGACTAGAGACTGCAGGTATAATTCTCTGCTCTAAATTTAGTGAAAATCGGTTTCTGGGTAGAGAAGTACCTCGGTGGAGGGAAAGGCTGTCGTAGGAGTTCACGCACGGCAGACAGCAGAGAATCCCAGCGGTATGGGGCATCTCGTCTGGAGCACACCTCCCCTCAGAGCTGGGGCCGGCCACTTACTGGCTGTGTATTTCGGGGTAACATCCTCCAACACATACGAAAGTCAAGGGAAAGTCTAGTTTAGTCAATGGGATTAACGCTGACTGAAGGGTACAGAAGGAAAATTTCCTTTATAGTACCAGGTACCGTATTACAGCATCTTGTTTTTTGCTGAGTGATAATATGTGTGTGTTTTGCTACGCTGCTTTGCCGCACCTGCTCACTACTTCTAATGAAAATAACAAAGTTAATGTAAAGTGGGGTGTGACTTTGTATCCTGACCGAAGAAAGCATTCCCTTCTGGGACAAACGCTAGTCATTGGTTTTGCTTGCAGTTTTTAAGTGGTGCTGCAGCAGAACTTGGTTTTAACTGTCGATGCTGCAAGTTCAAGTATGGATCTGTGGTCCAAATTTTAAGACTGATGTCTAATATTGTAATAATTATGAACAACCTCCATACTGTTGTGTGAAAATATATAACAGTGAATTTGTTTACTAGGTTTCTATGACCAATGTCTGGGCAGAAAGCCTCTAAACTATACGTTTTTGCTCTCTAGAGAAGATTTGAAGGGGTTTTGTTCCACTTATCAGATGATGATCAATATTGGAGGGAGACTTTCCTTCTGCAGTTAATCCTTATTTGTTGGAGGAAGCCATAGTGAAAGACAGTAGCTTTACAGAGGTGATAGGAGACTTTAGTCACTTTTCCCCCAAATTTTATACAAGTATTTCAGCCGTTAGACTGCAGATAGAGCGTTTAAGAATATGGTGATTTTTTTTTTATTTCAAGCAAAAGACTGCAGAACTTGATTTAGTGAGGTAAATCTTATCCTCCTTAATCATTCCTATTTTCTTGAGACAGAAATGTTGACATTCATGTACCTTTTATAAAAAAAACACCCATGACTTTAACATAAACACTAAAATAAAAATATATATTTATATAAATATATATAAAAATATTTTTACTATCCATTTTAAAACCTTCACATATCATCATGAACAACTTGTCTTCTGTTCATTACATACTAACACAAGCCCTACTTTTTTCTGTCAGTTATCAGAATGATCCTCCCTTCCATTTTTCTTAGGAACCTGCTAAAAACTTGGAAACATTAAAAATAGCTCACAATACCTCCTACCTCTGCATTATTTTATGATTTTACTGTGTTTAATTATGCATTAATGATAAAATTTACATTAGAAGATCTTTATCTTGAAGAGTTAGTTATTCTGTTCCTGCTGCCTATACCTCACTGAAAATAACGCATTTTTTTTCTAAGATACAATAACTTCCATGTTAACCAACTAGCATGTCATGAATACAGGAGGGAAACAGCATGAACAGGAAGGACATAAATTCCAAGAAGGGACAGCAACAAAGCTGCTGAGTAATTTGAGCAAGACCCCCCTGCGTTTCAATGTACAAAACCTACTTAAGTATTCATTATTGCCCTGCATGCTTAAAGAAGAAAACTTAGTAAGATTATGTTGGTAACAATACAAAAAGGGCATGGTGATAGTCACAAGCTTTTGTTCGTAGTGTATGAGAAAGAATCCATTATGATCATAGACAGTTTCAAAATACTCTATTTTGGATGCATAGTATCCAAACTACGCGTGCAGCATACCGCTGCATTACTTGTACTCTGAAATCAAGCCCTGAAGACTGTTAGCTGCTCGACACAGATATATTCTCTCTGTTGTGAGTTATATGCATATTTAAAAAAAAGCTTCAAAACGCCCCTTTGTTTCCAGGCCTGTTATAACTTACTGTCACACATCAAAAACAATGCAGCCTTTAACAAACCCTTCTAATGCTTAGTGATAAGGAGTCATACTATTTAACCTATATAAAGGTTTCACAGCAGAATTTATTAAAAATACCCAGTCATAATCTTTAAATTATCAAGTATTTAATCACTTCAGCCAAAAGATCCAATTTTGTGATTGAGAAAATCTANAATATGGTGATTTTTTTTTTATTTCAAGCAAAAGACTGCAGAACTTGATTTAGTGAGGTAAATCTTATCCTCCTTAATCATTCCTATTTTCTTGAGACAGAAATGTTGACATTCATGTACCTTTTATAAAAAAAACACCCATGACTTTAACATAAACACTAAAATAAAAATATATATTTATATAAATATATATAAAAATATTTTTACTATCCATTTTAAAACCTTCACATATCATCATGAACAACTTGTCTTCTGTTCATTACATACTAACACAAGCCCTACTTTTTTCTGTCAGTTATCAGAATGATCCTCCCTTCCATTTTTCTTAGGAACCTGCTAAAAACTTGGAAACATTAAAAATAGCTCACAATACCTCCTACCTCTGCATTATTTTATGATTTTACTGTGTTTAATTATGCATTAATGATAAAATTTACATTAGAAGATCTTTATCTTGAAGAGTTAGTTATTCTGTTCCTGCTGCCTATACCTCACTGAAAATAACGCATTTTTTTTCTAAGATACAATAACTTCCATGTTAACCAACTAGCATGTCATGAATACAGGAGGGAAACAGCATGAACAGGAAGGACATAAATTCCAAGAAGGGACAGCAACAAAGCTGCTGAGTAATTTGAGCAAGACCCCCCTGCGTTTCAATGTACAAAACCTACTTAAGTATTCATTATTGCCCTGCATGCTTAAAGAAGAAAACTTAGTAAGATTATGTTGGTAACAATACAAAAAGGGCATGGTGATAGTCACAAGCTTTTGTTCGTAGTGTATGAGAAAGAATCCATTATGATCATAGACAGTTTCAAAATACTCTATTTTGGATGCATAGTATCCAAACTACGCGTGCAGCATACCGCTGCATTACTTGTACTCTGAAATCAAGCCCTGAAGACTGTTAGCTGCTCGACACAGATATATTCTCTCTGTTGTGAGTTATATGCATATTTAAAAAAAAGCTTCAAAACCCCCCTTTGTTTCCAGGCCTGTTATAACTTACTGTCACACATCAAAAACAATGCAGCCTTTAACAAACCCTTCTAATGCTTAGTGATAAGAAGGAGTCATACTATTTAACCTATATAAAGGTTTCACAGAATTTATTAAAAATACCCACCTGTCATAATCTTTAAATTATCAAGTATTTAATCACTTCAGCCAAAAGATCCAATTTTGTGATTGAGAAAATCTAGCCTGAATTTCATTTGCTCTCTGAGAAGCTGTGGTATGAAATTAAATCTTTGACCACAGTGAAGTCTCGTTGCCTTCAGTAGCACCATAATTTCACCCTTAATTAATACAGAATTTCTATAAAGTGACTGTGACATTTGTGTTAATCAGATGTAATTTCAGAGCCATAACATCAGTGATAAAATTTTATACCAATGAAAATGACATTCAAAACTGCAGTGAACTAGGAACATCCTTTTTGTTGTTGTTGCTTAATATATTAAGTACTTATAATTAGTCATAGTAGGTTTTAGTTAAAAATGTTTCAGCACTGGATGACACAAGCAGATTTTTCATATGTGATTTTACATAATTTCCCATGTATAGTTCATTGTAATTATTTTCCTTCTTTAATAAGAAGCCAACAATTTAGTGACAGAGTGTTAATGAAATATGGTACATTGTTTATACACTGTCATTGACGATGAAGACATCTAAACAGCTGGCATGTTCTCTTACCTGTTTTTGCTGCCTCAGATCAATATCAAGGTCGTACGGCTACTGGAATACCCTGCAAAAGCTGAAGAGAAGTACCTGCTGGAAATAACAAAGGACCTGGTTTCAAAGGTAGCGTTCATTGATGTTTTTCCTTACTGCGTATGAAGCTTTTTGTGTGATTAATACCTAATTCTAAAATAACTCTACTGTGACCTCAGTAGGATTTTCTGAATCCTGTCTATGATTTTTATCATCCCAGATTTCTGCTAGTTGATCCTGTTTCAATCCCGTTCAGAAATATCATTGTCCAAAATAAATGTCCTATGTAGGAATAGCATCACCCAAAATGTTTCATTATAATAATTTTACTATGAAATAAAAAACCTGAAAGTAGATATAGCTAATATGGAATTATTTATTTGATAAACTTCACAGTTTCAGTATTTAAAATGAAGACTTCCATTAAGGAATTACCGTTTAATGTTTACCATCTATGATGTAAACCATGTTGTGGCTGAAGAAATCTTCATCATAAATTTTGGCATTTTCTTGAACCTGTCAGTGATTATAATATTTTGCATTAAGACAATGGTACCTTCAGGTCCCCAGACCAGCAAGATGATGGAGTAGAGTAGTTCCTACTGCATTCTTACTCTGTCCCTAATGAGACAAGTCAGCAGAGGTGTGTGTGCGTATAAATTTGTGTATTTACGTCTGCATGGTGCTGGAGAGGGAAAACAGAAAGCAGTATCAGAGCACTACCAACATTTGCTATTTTATTGTGTTGCAATGCTCGGTGGCTTAAGAACACAGCGACAAAAGCATTGCTCACAGTTCCCTGATTCATGCAGGTATAACCCCTGCCTGAGTCAGAGAGCAAAATCTGCATATCTTGTGATGAGGCTGTGTTAATTTCATCTGCAAGCAGTTGCTAAAACCATAACACATAATGCCAAAGAGATTTTTCTGGAATGCTGTAAACATGTTCTGCATTGCTGTGCCAAAGCATTTAATCACAAAAACCAGCTCTTTTAGGGATTCTGAAAGCAAAACATGAAAAAAAAATCATTAGTCTCGTGATTTATTTGTGATTGTCTTATTCTTGGATCTCAACAATTAGAAACCAAAGGAGAGAGAATGGAAGAATAGAATGTGATTAAGTGGAATCAGAAGGGGGAAACGAAGTAGAAAAAGTAGAAGAGAACATGGAATAAGAAACCATGTAGGGATTTACAGCACGACAGCTACCTCGTGAGTGACTACTGTTGGCTTGGATTTTTAGAGCAGGGAAAGTTGAAGGGCATCCAGTCTAAACCAGATCTGTTTGATATTGTAGTTCTGTATGTATGAGGCAGGAAATAGCTTTGAAATGCAGCAATTTCCTCCCTAGAAAAGCAACTTACTTTGCAAATGTTAAAGTCAATAGTACTGCATGTTTCTGCCAATAAGCATTTAGCCTGAAATGGATGATGGCAATTTTGATTGGGAAAAGAAATTCTTTCAGCCAAAACAATCTGAAGGAGGGATAACAAGGAACTTTTTCTTGGACATAGCACCCTCCTCATATCAGGGCTGAATGGTTTGGGTGCTTTTTCTTAGGGTAATACAGCATTTATTTTCCCTGCATCTGCTTATAGCAATGACAAATGAACCAAAGTCAGTATTTCTTTACACTGGTTAGGTATCAGAAGTTTCTTTTTTTCTGTTTGCATGCTAGTCACTATTAGATATTGAGCACGGGTTTTAGTCCTTGAAGTTGAAGTACGCAATAGCAAACCTATTGAATCCTCATATCAGTCCTTCTCCCAGCAGCCACATAGTTCTCAGGCAGATGTAAAAGAGCAATGAACTTAGGTATTTCATTATTGACACATTTTAGAAAATCGTGGTGGTGATTCCCATCCACGGTGCTTTCATTTCAAATTTAAGGCCCCATTGGAGCTCATCTACTCAGATCAGACATAACCCTCTCCAGTGGATACCTTTTGTAAATAGCTGTTGTTTTAATATGCTGACACAGCCTACAGTTTTTGGGAGCGGACCCACAATTCGCATAAGAAAATGAAGGATCATGGAGGGATCATGAAGGATCAGGGTAAGAAAAAAATAGGTGTGAAGAAAAGCAAGAATGAGAAAATTAAAATAAATTGAGTTGGCAGAGCAGAAGAATCTGGAAAACCCATGTGAGCCTCCTTACTTTGCTGCAGCTCACATGTCCTGCATGCAGGTTCAGTGTCAAACTCTTCTCCATTACTCTGATCCCTCAGTATCCGCAATTCAAACTTGGGAGTTTGGCCATTGAACTGTCAGGATTCAATACCTTGACAACTAATGATTATATATATTGGCTTCATGTTCCTGCTTAAAATACTAGATGCATTTATTAGTGAGGTAACCATCTCTACCCATGGTCTGCAAGCATGCTTCAGTATCAAAATTTAGTCCTTCTCAACTTTAGTTAAAAACAAAACAATATTCCTACTAAGGCATAAAAGCCGTAGCAGTTCTCATCCATGCTTCCTGCAGTGTCTTCCACAACCTCTATAAAACTGATTGAAAGAAGGCAATTCTGAACAGGTTTAGATTTGTATCCATTAGTTTGAATGTTTAAGCTTGGATTTTCAGAGTCATCTAAAAGACAACTCCTTCACTGCCTTTAAAATCCAGACTGTGCATCATCTAGTAAGAGTGTATGTTTGTAATGCTAAAACTGTAGCAGCAAAACGAGCTATTGACCCATGCTAAATTAGTCCCATAGTATGGAAATGTAAGTCCAAAAGTGAAAACCACATTGTGCAATCTGATTATGAGTGTGAATCATGAAATAGATGGAATATAAAAGAAACTGGTTTTTACAGTACAAATTGGTGAGGTGATGGGTCATAGCTTACCATACAAGGTAGGTACAAGGTCATGTGATAGGGCTTCGGTGTGATGCCCAAAGCATTATGTCGTGGTTCGGCCCCAGCCGAGCCCCACGCAGCCGCTCGCCCACCGCCCCGGCAGCAAAACACGGGGCAGAGTGAGGCAACAAAAGGGCAAATGGCTTCGCGTTGAGATAACGACCGTTTAATGGGCCGACAAAGGGAGAGGGGAAATGACAATAGGGCTGCAATAATTATCCCGGGATGTAAACAACCGCGGTAACAAACGCAGTACTTTACCGACCGACGGCCCAGAGGCGCAGCCCGCAGCGAGCCCGTCCCGGAGCAGCCCCGGGCCCCTCCCGGCCAGTCCCTTTATAGGGGCGTGACGTCACGTGGTGTGGGATAGCGGCCGGCCCGGCCCGGCTCACCTGGCCCGGGCCTGAGCATTATCCCCGGCCTGGCCACAGCCGGGACACATTAATAATAAAAAAGTTTAGTACGTTGTACATCTGTTCCAGAAATTCTTGTGAAAATCCTGGGAACTTGGTTTAAACAAGTTGATGTTGTGGATTTCTTATGATGTTAAATATAACTAACCATTTTTTTTTTTTCTTCCACCCTCTTTCTCTTTACTTCAATACCTCTGTCACTCGTTATATACTTAAACCAAAAGCTTTTGTGAATGGAAATCATATCTGCATAGTACTTACTAGAGTACCCTGTTCTTGACAGGTAGCCCTTGGCACCATTAAAATACCACAACGTCAGCACAGATTTGTAAGTCTGATTGTGTTTCATACTTTATCTAGATATTTTTTTTCTGTTGGAAATTATTAGACTGGTGTGTCTGGGTGGGAGGAATGAATAAGAGAATCATTCTGCTGTGACCATGGGAATAGTGCAGTTGAAATCTCTTCCTGTCATTCTCAGTCCTGTTTCCACTGAAGTTCTGATCATGTAAATATCTGACTTCAGAGACATTCATCTGATGCTGGGGATGGATTTCTTGTAATGGTAGTAGTTTGTGAATGACTGAATTAGGAATGGAATTCATGGTGTAATGGTTCTGTGGTTCTAGAATGTGTTTTTCTTTCATAATAGAGGCAGATGTTGGAAAGCCTGGGGGCAGACAGAATTTTAACTGTGATAAAGAGACACTAGTCATGTGAAATGTTTTTGAGCAGTGCTCTGAGTGCTCTGGATACTCTTTCACCTTTCATGACAATTCTTCCTTTAGAATCTGTTCTACAGACAAGTCACTACCTGACTGCAAAGTTTGAAAGGTCACTTGGCAAAATCAAAAAACAACATGTTTCCAAGCAGTCTGTCTGATTATTTGATCTAATCTAGCTAATAGCTATTAGCATAATTATACACCAGGCATAGTCCACATCTAAAACAAGCACTTCAGCACACAGGCATATGGAATATCTTCGTTATGTATCATGTTTTAATTCACTTCTCTGTGTTGTTAAATCTATTGCTCGTGACTCTGCAGTATTTTCCCTTACCCACCTTATCTCCAGTATTGCTCATTTTCAAATGTCAGCATTACTAATTTGTGGCTACTGATATAAACTGATACTGGTTTTACATCTGGTAATTGAATAGTGAAATACTGTTGCTGTTTTCTTAAGCTCAGTTACAGATAGGCAATACATTTTTCTATTGAGTCAATATACCTATTTTTAGATGCTGCAGGAGCATGATGGAGACAACAAATATTCTGGTGCAGGTACATGACTTACTTTTTGTTAACACATGCTTTAATTTTTTTTTTTTCCTCTGTCCTGGGTTTTTATTGTCCGTTTATAGTAGTTCAGCATAAAGTTAATAATGTTGCAAAAACCATTATTGTTAAGTATCTAAAGCATGGGGAACAATTAGGGAAGGCAGCCATATGTTCCGTGATTTTTATATTGATATAATTGTTCACTAGTGCATCTATTTTGCATCTGACAAAATCTGTAGGAAGTCTGGCTTTACATCTGTAAAGCTTACCTGTTTCTTCTAGGAAACCTGAGAAGTTCCAGTCCTGGTTCTGATCTGGGTGCCAGTTGTTTCAGAGACTACAAGAGAAAAAGAAGCATGCAGGCACTGTATGATAGTGCTGGAAGGTAAAGGGTAATATCATTAAGGACAGATATACCTTATTGGCTAATTTTTGGTTATAGAATGTAAGTGCTGTAGAGGAATAAAAATGAAAGGTAAACAAGAAAAAAATGTTATAATTGATAGTCTCTGCAGAATGTCATAAAGATTATGCAAAGGTGCTAGAACTGAATAATCAGAATTGTTTTTAGTATACCCATTCTTCTTCTGTTTGTGTTGTTACACAGTTACAGGGAGATACATTTTGTGAGCTAGATTACACTCTTTCCTTGTTTGAGTGTGTGGGTCAAGGTTAAGGATAAGTAACCTGCAAGTCTCCTCGCTCATTGCTACCCAATTAACATGTGTAAAGGCAACGTCGTGTAGATGGAATGGGTAGTCCTTCTGTCCTGTGGGGTGCCAATCACTCAGAGGAAAATGAGGAGGAAACAGAGACACAGGGATTCCTCTCCTGCCATCAGACTACAGAATAGGATCAGCGTGCATGGGGCAGTAATACACTTCATGCTATATAAATAATATCTGTTGCAGACTGTGGAAATAGAAGTCTTGGGGAAGCACGTCCTCCTTGTGGTGGTGGTTACGTGCCACTTGGAAAGTGCAGGAAGTGATTTGTCTGTACTGTGTTGACAGGGAAACAAAAATATTTCATGTTCTCGTAAATGAAACTGTACCGATAATCTGCCACTAGATGGTGGTCATGAAGCAGAGGTTTTAGCGTTTGTAGGACCAGCAGAGCTGGCAAGCTGAAATGAGCTTTCCCAGCTCTTCCTGTCTCCTCTTAACACACAGGCTTTGTAAACTACACAACTTATACCCCTGCACATCACTAGGACAGTTTCATGCTATTTGAAGAGAAATCTTCATCTTAGTATGTTTGTCCCCATAGCAGAATAGCAGCTGTAGTGCTATAGGCACAGTTTGTCCCTCTGGCAGGATGGTGTTACTTACACACCACCTTCTGTCCCATTGGACCAAACAGGCTTTATGGTCTTGTTACACTGCCACTGTATCTACTACATTATTTTAAAACCACTTAGATTAGGGAAGATAAACACCGAGGCAAAGAGAATTGCACAGCAGCTAGATCTGCAAAAAATATATGGAGATACCTAGTGAGCATTTTCAGAGTGACTTGGCTTTTTTGTGCAATTTGTTAAGTCTGAAGGCTCTGTTGAAGACTATATTATTAGGTTTCAAGTTTCGTTTCAAATATGGGTAATTTTCAACCTTGTTCAAGCAAATTGACGTAGAAGTTTACTTGTGTTATATGGGAAATTTTTAAAAAACATCTGAGAATGGTTTTGCATAGTCTTTTTTTACAAGCTTCATTGTCAAAATTCATAACTGCTAAACAGCTGAACAGGATGGATATTGCAGAGAGTTACAGCCATGTGAAAAGAGTAGGCTTATAACAGAATTTCCTTTGTAGCTTTTAGTATGTCATGCATGAGCAGCAGTTAACATACCTATAAAATTTAAAATATTTTTGAATATTTTAAAATGTTTGAATGTTTAATCATATCAGCGAGCTAGACAAATTCAAACTAAATGCCTTTTTGACAACCGATGAATGGCCTTATCCCTGTTTCATTGTATGTGTTTATAATTGTGTGCAATATTTGAAATTAGATAAATCCTCTTCTAAAACAACATAGTAACCTCTCTGGATGAGAGACAGCTGTAAATAGGATCTAGATCAATAGAAATGCTAGAGAATACACAGCCAAACTTAAGGAATGTGTATTTTGTTTCCTTATTAAGCACTTATATACAAGGATTAATTTTTTGGGCAGAGGGGAGACTGTCAACAGTAGTAATTCAGCATTTCATGTGATGTGATGATCTCAGTTTCCTGTATCTCTCTGGCCATTCTGGGGATGCACTGGCAGATTCTGGATTTACTTAACCATTTGAATAATTCTAGGACATAGTCAAATAAGCTGTGCTGCAATGCAGTGACTTGATTATAAGCGTTTTGTAATGAGCTGGAGGTTTTTTGTATTTAGTCCTAATGGAGATTAATCTCTTCTCATAGTGTGTGATTACTTTGTGCTGATGGACAGGTAGATAATTCATTTCACATTCTTCCTAGTCAAGAAAAATGAGCCCACATATCACTTTAGGAACTAGCTGAAAGTTACCCCAATGAATATCCTGCTACTTGTGTTATTCTTTTACACATAATTCATGTAAAGTAGAACAGCCTACAACGTGATACTTAGTATAAAAACCCTGTATGTATAAATATATTTACTAATATTTAGGGTGCCCTGAAGTATATAATCATAATCATATAATCATTTAGGTTGGAAAAGACCTTTAAGATCATCAAGTCCAACCATTAAAGAGGATGGTTTTGCAGAAATGTTCAGTGAACTTCATGAAATACAACATGCCCATAAAAGTAGTAAGGAGATACGGTGCCTGAGATTATTGCCCTGCTCTAGAACAGGCTGCTCAACTTCATGGCTGAGGTCAGTGACCCAGCTGGCCCTGACAAACTGACGCAGCCCCTGGGATGTCTGTGGAATGCTACTGCTGTAGTCTCCCAAAGGGAATGCCTGCTTTGCTTTTTACAGCACTATCAACCTCTGCTGGCGTGACAAAAGTTGAACTACGTTTCTTCCCGTGGCAGGACAGTGCTCTTTGCACAAACCACCTGCGGCAGTTGGACCAGAGCGCTGCTGTGGCCTTGCTTGTTGTTAGCTGCTGCCATACCCATTACATTCTTTTATAACCCCTTTTATTCCTCAGACTAACCACAGAAGCAGGAACTTTCTATTTTTGCAATTTAGTGGCATGCCGTCCCAGTGAACACTGCCTTACTGCGTGGTATTCCTGGCCTGTGTTCAGAAAGGGCGTGATCAACACCTGAAATTTCATCTGTCCGTGCTAACTGGCCTGCCCTAACTCTGGTAGCACTCCTCGTATCTTTAAATAACGTGTAGGAGTTGAATTAACTTTTCATGTGGTTTGAGCAGAAAGAAATGCTTTGAACATACAAAGAGAACAAACCCCTCAATATTCTGTATGAAAGCCCATGTTCAACAATGGAATGTGCAGTTATGTATGATGGTATCTCTGAAGAAGCTCTTGCATTCTCTTTTTAAAACTCCACAAAGTATTCCTGTTCTGATCCTTGTCCTCACATCGCCCTCTAGACCTTGCCTACAGATGCGATTAATTCCTCAGTTTTGTTTTTCAACTTCACCCTTCATCTTTGTGGGTTTTGTTTTTTGTTTAAGCTCACTAGGGGCCACAGACAAGGGAAGCTGTGTCTTAATTGCTTGCTTGCAGGAGCCAACATGTCACTGAAGATTCAGTGTGCAGATTCATGGTGTTCTCATTGACAAAGTATTGTAGCACAGGTCATCATCATCATTGCTCTTTGAATTACTAAATCCTTATGCTATGGGGAAATTTACAGTGACCAGACTTCACAGTGGAAGAGCAAATGTTTCATTTTCGGCTCTGTGTGCAGGCTTAACCCTCCTCCTAATGGTTCCATTCATGGAGCTATGAGTGTCTGCCGCCTGATTTCCTAGGATAACGCTGCTGCTGGCGACTGGCAGGTTTTCATAGTTCTTCCTGAGGCCTTCTGTCAACACTCTGATGGCTCTCTGAATCCAAAACCCTCTACTGCGTCAGTGATCAGCTCGTGTGAGCTGATGGCAGTCTACCCTAGAAATTTCAGGTAGTCTGCACATTAGCTATGACATGTAAAGCTTTCACCTGGCATGCGTTTTCCCAGTTTGTTTTAGGTAATTAATGAAAAAAAAAAAAGATCCCTTGTGTGCTGCAGGAATCGTTTTAATAGAAATAGGGATAAAAATGTTGATCTTTTTGTCCATGATACTACTTTTTAATTGTTTTCTAACATCTGTACAAAGATTTGTATAAATTTATGTTACAGTCTGAGGACATGTATGTCCTATCTAGGATATACAGCAGTTGCCTTTAAATTTGCTAATGTGAGCACATCTAGGAATATGAGAAGTTAACAACTTGAGTACTTTCCCCAACTTCTTGGATAGATTTTTCAACCTCCACTGAGTTCCATACTATCGAAGCTGCACATTTAACAATAATCGAAGTAGATTAAAGCTTTAGTTCACAAACTGTGCCCCTGGGGCCTTTGGGGTTACTGAACTCATATTAAGTGTTTCAGAGAAGTGTGTTGTCATTACAGTGTTTCCAGTTAAAGGTACGAAGAGACAGACTGACATGCAAAACTAATTACCAGCACATAACTGTAACCCATTTTCCTGCTCCTTCCTTTATTGTAGGACACACATACAACAGTCCAACGTAACTGTCTTATCAGCCTGTTGTTTTTAAATCTCCTTTGTACTCTATAAGCTCCCCTGGGCAGACATTTACTTTCCTGAGTAAAAGCTGAAACATACTAGTATCATTAGCTGAATGAAATCAGTGTAAATTAAGGGCTTGTCTGAACTGAACGTTGTCCAATATACCTTTTCCTTGTCTCATGAACTGTAATTATTCTCTTGTGTGGAATATACGAGTAATTCTCCCATTTTGCAGTTCTCCACTGACCTTTGTCAAGTCTTGACCTTTGTCAAGAAAGACGGCAGCTCTTCCTCCGCTGTGGTGAACAGTCAGTCGCACAGGCAGACGACAAGGTGGAGCAGAGTGCCACAACAGTAATGGGTGGTGAAGGCTGCACCAAAGTAAGGCTTCTGACTTGCTCTCATTAGAATGGTGTTTTGTTTCTCAGGCACGGATCCTCAGTCTTGCACATGAGGTTTTCGACTCTTGCTTATTTTCCAGTGTTTATACTTCAGTATTTTCATTTTACCTTTTTTGCTTTTGAAGGATAAGTATGACTAGTATAAATGAGGCCAAATTTTGTCCAACGAAGTGAAATAGAAACAAATTCTAAATGGGTTGGGTTAGGTTGGACTATGTAACACAAAGGACCTTCTTTCATATCTTTTATTGATTTATTTTGTTTATTCAAATTTAGTTGTATATGAATTGGGCTCAGCAGAGCCTGCTGTTCTTTGGTTTAGAGGAATACTTGGATATATAGTCTGTTGTCTGCCTGATGTACATGTGTACGTGTAAGATGGATCCTATATTATCACAAATACAGAATCATAGAATATCCTGAGTTGGAAGGGACCCATAAGGATCATTGAGTCCAACTCCTTGGAATATACCTTTCCTAACCTTTATGTTAATGGCAAAAAAATTGCTGTTAGAACTCGGTATCAACAGCACATGAGGCTTCCTTACTACAGTAAACTCTATTGCAGAATTTGCCTTTGAGCAGAGGGTATAGTGCAGGAGTAGCAAGTCAGTTTCAAGCAGAGGGTGCACCCCGCTGTCAGGTATGAGACAGATTGATATTGGTCAATGCTTTTTATAGTATACAAGTAACACATTCTAGTTGAGTTTGCTGATATAGTACAAATTTCTTATTTCCTATGTCCATTAGTTTTTTAGAAAGCGATGCACCCATATGGAACTCTGCGTTTGGTCTCAGTCTGGATGTGAGTCATTGCTTGGGAAATGTGAGCATTCAGTGTGCTCTAAGCCATGGAAGAATGAAAAAATATACTTTTACAGCTTTTTTTTTCCTCTTTTCACCAGAAAGCTGTACAGAGAATGTAACTGTTCCATAAGAGGGAGTAAAATTAAATTACGCTAAAATCTCACAAAGCATTGTTGCTTTTTGAGTAAACTTCTTAGATGTATGCAGAAACTACAAAAATGTAATGAATCCTTTCCCTTCAAACACCCTCCTTGAGAACATCCAAAGTTAAGGGAAAAATAAAGTATGACTGTTTTTCTGCATTTCTGCTCTTCATCTGTAGGTGGTTTACGTTCTAATGACTTAAAGATCTGGTTGCTCTCATTGGAAAAATGTATGCTATTGCTTTTTGCCTGCCATACGCGCTCTAGCTGCTGAAATAGCTGGTAGAAGGTCTTTAAATTGTAGTGCTATGGGTACTTTGTTTCTTTGTTTTCACACTGCCCATTTTTAAATGCTGCCATAAATAAAATTGTGCTCATGGCAGACTGGAATTAAAATATACATCTCCCACGTTTTCTTAGAAATTACATTTATTCTGAAATCGTATCTACGCTGTGACCCTACCTCTTTTGTGCCAAAATGGGCAATAGAAAGAGTGTACAGTTTCTGATTTTTATTTTTTTTTTAGTAAAAGATGTGCACATTAAAAGGATTAATCTCCAAGTACTTTGATTAACAACCAGTTATCTTTAAGGGACGGTGTCACTTACTGCATTAGGAAAATTATAGTTTGTGGTGTTTCTGTACAATTCTTCAGTTCTATGTGCTAAACCATAATCCTGGCTATACGAGTGGATTTGAAAATGCAGAAGTTGACTGTGCTTAGTATTTTATGCAGTAGTTATTTGCTAAGATGTGGTGGAGTTTTGTTTATGTGGGATATATTAGGAATTTATTAGCACAGGGGTAAGGAAAATGTGTGACAGGAAGATACTGAACAACTGGGATGTAAAGAACATATGGCCCTGGACTGATGAGGGAATTTTCGATATCACAGGCCAAGGTGCTGATGCTAAAAAGGCACAACTTCTCCCTGGGAAGAGGCGATTCCATGTCTAGGAGAAAACAGAAATCGGAAAAGCAGTGAGCTGCATGTGTTTGTATACTCTTCTGTTCGCTGCCTGTGTTTAGAAAGGACTTTTTTTTTTTTTGTTAAAATACGCATTTTGGATGAATCAGCCTTGATTTGAAGCCTGCAATTGTTGCTCAAAAAAGACTCAAATGGGCTGGTTCCAACGGAAGGAGCTTCCTAGCAGTATGTGAATGCTATGCAAATGCAGTAGTCTCTAAACACTGGTTTAACTGTTATTTTGGAAATAACAGAAAGACGAAGAGCGATTGTATATATCAACTTCAAAACGAGGCTGGTCCTTATGTAGAAGAAGAAAGCTGTGTTCAGTGCTATCTGCAACTGCTGTGGAGATGAGAAAGTTTTTAGTGCTTTTTCCTTCTGTGGAAAGATAACAAACAGGAGTTTATGCCTGCAGTTCAAAAGAAGCCACCTTTTGTTTGCCATATACTGCTCAAACTGTGGACTAGACATGGCCCCCTCTTAAGCGGCACACTGAGTTAGTGAACACGTGTACTTGCCAGATCGTGCTATGCTAACTATATTCTTTTCCATATTTCAGCTCCTGGGCGAAGGACATGGTCAAATTTTAGCTTAGCTTAAAACATGTAATCACGGCTGTGTATTTGCTTGTCATCTTAAGAACAGGCCATTAACTGTATCTGCAAAGATATTTAGAACACACAGACGACTATGCTGTAAAAAAACCAACCCTGAAATACAAGGTTTGACAGTCTTTTTTATATCCAACAGCACAAAGCCAGTAGCTTCAGCTCAGTTTCTTTCCTTGATTTGACCTTGTCCCACAGGAGATAAGTTTTGTGTGGTCAGGTCCAGAAGTTCACTTCCCATTTGACATAACTGTGTTGAAAACCATCTCTGTGCTGTTTATTAATCAGAGGAAAACATTTAAAAATATATTGTCTGATCTTCAAACTGAAATAAGTAGGGGAGAAGCATGCACTGGTGCAAATATCCCCACATGAAATGTGTGAACCACACATGCCTCAGGACCTAGGCAGAGCTCCTTCTGCAGAGGTACCTGGGTTGTATTTACGTTACAGTTCTTTCATAAAGATGATAAATATGATTGCTGTTCTGATGTTTTCTGAAAAACAAACAGCTTTGCAAATAGTAACAATCAAAATAAAGCAAGAAAATGAGAAAGTGATTTATATTAAAGTTCCAGATACTGATCATCATAATGGCCTGGGTATTTCAATAATTAATCTACTAAATGACTCTAAATTTAACTTGTTTTACATAAAAAAACAAGTTTCAGTAGTATGTCAAAAGATTTGGTTTTCCTTCTCTTGATTTTTTTAAGTTTTCCTGCTCTCTTGCCCCTCTGCATTTTCAGTACAGCTCATTAACCTCGGCACTAAGAAACTCAGTTTGTCCTCTTTGTCACCATCACTCCTGAAGGTTAATGACAGAGTGCACAAAGCTTCTGAAGAGAGACAAGCAGACTTCAGAGGTCTATTTCAGTAGATTTATTTTTAAATGAAGTATAGTGGCACATGGACAGATAAAATATTTAAGCTATAGAATGAAAGCAGTACATCTCGGGACCTAGTGTAACAATCCATGAAGAATACATGGTAGAGATGGTCACGGTCATTTGCACTAAGCTACTTTGGACAAGCACAATCCAAGCAGTTCAGAGACCAGCTGTGGCGCCTTTTCTTCCCTCTCCCTAGTGAGCCTCGCTGACACAGATGCGCTGCTGACACACAACAGTAACAGAAGAAACAGCTCAGGACCCTCACTAATGAGGTTGTTAACAGTCATAATCAATAAAGCCTAAGTATGATCATGCCACGCAAGCGTGCAGCCCAATTCAGGCCATGTTCTCGGCAGTGCCCGCTGTAGACGGTGCTTCAAGACCTCCCTATATCCTTGGTGGTTTTTTAAAACTTAGCTAAGTGGGGTTTGTTTTTTTTTTATATAGTTGAAGGGATGAGTTGCATTGCTGTGTCTTTTATGTTCCCTTAGCGTGGCAGTAGATGACTACACAAGCACAGAGGAAGGGTGTCCTGTGGACCAGTCTGCAGAATATGTAAAAAATACTCAGTCTGTGCCTGCTGCTGTCTTTTGTGTAGCAGCTAGAAAGAAGCCTGGGGAAGAGGTGCACCTTTTGTCTGGCGCAAGATACTATGTGTCAGTGGTAGCAAATAAGGTGTTAAAATGCTTCATTCTAGCTCTATACAAAGGCATAAATTGATTAAATATTAGGTTTTGGGAGTCTAAATTCCTTGGTGTGGAACAGCCTTAGCTGAATCCATACCGCAGTCAGACTTGAAGTTAAACCTTGTTTCACAAGGTGATGAACGTAATTAAAAAAAACTTTTGTAACAGTTCCCCAAATCTGGAAAATAATAGGATAAAAGTTTTTCCAAGTTACGTATCTATACCCTGAGACTGGAGCAAGGTTTGTATTGTCTTAGAGTGTTTGAAAAGTTCTGTTGGAGATGGGCCCAGGTGGATGGTACACGCACGGGTAAGGGCAGGTATTTTTGAGGTGAGGTTGGTCACCGGTGTTCAGGGCGTGAGATCTGGCCGTACAGGATTCAGCGTGAGGATGGGAACTGGTGTTGCCTCTGCTGTAAGTTGAACAAAACCCAGTCTGTCAACTCAGACTTTTAGAAGTCAAAAGTGAAATTCAGCAGCTTACTTCAGCTTAATTCCCCACAGTAACTCACTCAAAAATAGTTATACATATCTTTGGTCTTCAGAGATGCTGCTGTCCGCTGTAAACCTAGCAACAGCTTTACCCCGTCAGACAGAAGACCTGAGCACTTTGTGTGGCAGTGACTGTTGGACTTGGTGAGGGAGGAGGACAGCTCAGACGTGTTAAACCCTCACGACCTTCCGTGGCTGTGTGAAGGAATACAAGAAGGCTTCGCCTAGTAATTTTGCAGTGTACATGGCATTTTAATAGCCATGTTACCACAATATCCTGGGGCAAAGGGATATATGTGTTCGATGTTTGGCTTCCCCCCCCCCCCCTTCTTTCTTTTTGCTCCTTTAGCACCCTCAGTTACACCTCTGTTAGACTGACTGTTTCTTCAGTATTTGAAAAAAAAAGTAACTGGTTTTTAGAATCCTTTCCTAAGTAAAGTTTTTTGGGTTTTTTTGGAAGAGTTTACTGTAGTTTTTTGCATTTAACCAACCAAATGTTTTGACTCTTTTATTTGTACATAACTGCAGCCTTTTGAAGGATTCATGGCTACTTCTCCCTTATTCTGTTATGTTGCTGTTTAAGCATACTAACTTTTTTGGGTTTTTATCTTTTTGAAATGTCTTGATAGATATTATAGATTTGTTTTGTGCCTTTACTACAAGTGTCCCTAAATACTCTTCCTTCCATTCATGAACATCACTTTCACAGTGCTCTCTGAATACTTTCTTTACAAACTTGTGGGTTTTATATACTCGGTATTTTGACTTTAAACATTACAATGATAGGTATCTGGCTTTTCCTTAGCCTTGCTCAAAAGAATTAAAATGGAATAGTGGAGAGAACAGTGCCTGAGTACGAGTTCCAGTACACTGCAATCACTGCTTGTGCCATTTCAGTCTCATCAGCTTGGAGCGGGATCTGGGTATTTAGGAGCAAGTCGAGAGTTACTTCCCTTCTGCTGGAGAAGTTACAGAGAAATTTCTTTTTTGTTTTAGGAAGAGGTTGCTTCCCCCTCACTCAGTGGCAATGTGTTATGGGATGTAAAAGAGTAGTTGGGGCATCCCACCGTAATGGGGCCTTTTCCCAGTAGACACGGAGGTAATCGAGATCTCTTGTCATTGTTTTATTTACTGAACGCACGGTCTTAAGGACTTTCCTCATCCTCTTAGATCTCTGCCATTCTTGTGTGGCAGTCAGTGATACCGCTGTAACATATATTTCCTGCTCAGGCCCAGAGAGCTTGTGTGAGAGAGAAATAAGCATCCCAATCCTGCCAGGCTTCTTAGAAGTATCTACCTATGTAGCCTTGTTTTCAATTTCTTGGTAACCCTTTAAATCAGGAGGTTTTTTCCCCTCGTTCTTCAGACTGTTCCTCACCATTTGCTATCTGACTTCTTGCCCATTTGTCTTACTCTTTTCTTGAGGACACCAAGCTTTTGTGCTGTGCTTCAGAGACTGCCTCATTCAGAGTTGTACACTCGTCAGAGCCTGTTGTGCAGCCCTAGACTTTGATTTACAAAAAAACAGTTTTAAAATTAAGTATGTCAAACTAGAAGCCAATGGTATTCCTCAGAGATCAGCTCATCTTTGGAAACAAAGTTTTAACCTACAAGAATCTGAAAGTTCTGTTTAGTAATATGCACCTACTGTGACTGCGTCTATTAGACCTACTCCAACCTGACGCAAGTTTTGAGAAGAGATACAACTATCAGCTGCATCAGAAGAGGTGCAGTATGAGGCTCAAAGTTTAGTCACAGAAATTGGCAATAAGCGTTAAACTCAGCATTTGTTTTCAGAGCTTATGAATGCTATTGTTACTCCTACCACCATGACGTTACTATCTCAGTGATACTTCATTGACTTTATATAAATGTGAGCTGCCATCAGATGTAAATTCCGTGACGAAAACATCAGATGGTAGAAAACTAATGAAGGCGATGCTTTCTTCCTGCGGAACTGTTACTCTCCTGGGTAGCAATGTACGGTGTTAGGTGCTGTTGCATAAGGTTCACACATGAGCTGGAGCCTTGTTCCTGAAAAAAGGCACAGAGAAAATAAGCCTGTTCTTGTCAGCAGTTCACATGGATCTCAAAAGGTGTAGTACCTTTGCCTAGCGCGCTGCGGGTCAGCTCAGAAATTGCCTGACATGTATTTTTTCCCTCATGGATGATTCTGTAACGGATCGCATTACTAAGTACAAATTTCTTCATACCTATTTACACAACATTCCTTCTGTGCAATTTTCAGTACAGTTAGCCCAGCCAAGGCTGAATTAAGTGTAACGGGCTATGGCACAGTATGACGACTCTGTATTTTCAGTACCTAATTTTGTTGCTTTTTCCATTTTATAGGATGCACGGTGATTTCTGCCGTTACGGTGTGCTTAGGCTTTCGGAAGCCTGATGCTGCAGTGTGTACGCTGCTGCCCAGCTTGATCATGGCCTGCAGAGAACCAAGGTTTGCTTGGAAAACAGAGTATCACTGCCTGTGGGCTAGTTGTTCTGAAGCTGTAGTTTGCTGAGGAGAAGCTATTTTCTTGTTGATGAAGGCAAGTGGGTCTTTTCAAATCTACACGACTGACACCTCATTAGATGCTGGTCATTGTTAGGAAGGCAACACTGTGCGCAGTAGCACGAGACGGGCTCAAACTTCAGTAATAACTGTCCAGTTCCAAGGACTGATGGAGTGAAGCAGGTGGTGCAGCCAGAAATTAGTCCTTGCCTCGTTTCTGCCTCATAGCCCGAGAGGAATCCTCGCACCGCTGTGCCACAGCGTGTGAAGATTCCACCCAGCCTTACCTAAGAGAAATTCCGTAACTGCTAAGCCCTGTATCTGCTGCTGTTGGCAGCTGCAATAATTTACCTGTGGGCACAAAATCATGGTTTTGTTTTTATAAAGTTGACTAATGTTTACACTGTTACCTTCTAAGAGCATCAGTCTTTCTTACAGTAAAACACAGAATGCGCAGGACGAGTGGCCTTGGCTGAGACAGTTTCTCTTCAGTTAAGCCAGCGTCTGTTAGCTCTGGGTAGGTGGAAGAGTTTGTCTTTCCCAGAGTTCACAATGCTCCTTCTTACAGCTAAATCTTGGTTTTCTGCAGAAGTCATCTCTTCTCCTGCCAGGCTCACACATGCGGCTCTCTTGCAACACTGCAAAGTTGGGTTTGGCCGCGAAGGCTTCGTTCCGCTTGGAGTCGCTGGGCCTGTTCTGACTTCGCAGAGCCGTGTCATCCTGCCGCAGCCCGGTGTTCTCGCTGCAGCTCTACGCCTCTGCCTGCGTGTCCGGAACGAGCATTCTAGGGTACACCCTAGAGCTCTGTGCCACGCTACGAGGAGTCGCTCCAGTTCTCTCCCTTTGGGCGCACAGGAGAGATTTTACAAGGCAGTGCAGCACTGCAGCGCTTCGGCTGGAATTCGGTTTCAGGGCACGGTGCGAAGTGGCAATACCAGCTTGGGCAGCAGCCATCTGCTGACTGACTGAAATCCCTGGCTGAACAAATGAAGGGCATGGCGGTTAAAAACGTTACGTACAGTATCTGAGGAACGGTACAAGCTGCTACAATTTGGGCATACTCTTCAAGACAACCACCAGAGGTCAGAGAACCATCTCACAGATGCTGTCCCGAAAGAAATTTCTCATTTGTCCTTTCATAGAGACTTCCTGTATGTAACTGTGTCAGTTCACCAGAATTTCAGGTCAGACTGTTGAGAGTACGAACATTCACGTGTGGCTTGCGTTATCTGACTCGCTCATACTGGTCTCTGCTCACTCAGGCAGGAGTAAAGACCACAAAAAAAAAAAAGAAAAAAAAGAAAAAAAAAAAGTAGTATCTTTTTATGGGCCAGCATTGTGTAGAGCCTATTTAAATACTAATGCTGGTTCAGTTAGGATTCATCTTGTATGTATTTATTGTACTGAGGCTTTGTATGAGAGCCATGGACATAAACGAGTTACTTTAAGCACTGGTTTCTCCTTGTTCTCTGGCATTTAGCGAGCACAACTGTTTCACCCAGGTCAGTGCTACTCCCAGTCGCCCTTCAGGGAGTTACCGACACAAAAGGACACGTGCAAGCCTGTTGCTGAGGCTCACTGCGCACCACCTCGGGCTGTTCTAAGCCAAATCACGTTTAACTCCCTACTTCTGAAGCTTAATGCCTCTTTTTCTTTCACCATATTTACAATTATTAGAAAGGTGAAAACAAAGCAGTGAATTTCCCAGGGCACTATTACTATTTAACTTCCAAATTAGCCTCACCTTCTCCTAAGGACATCCACTTTTTCAGCTAGCTGTTAACAATTTTTATCTCAGTGGGGTATCAATCTGAATACAACACATTTTAAAAGCACTCAGCTGAAATTTATGCTCCTGGCATTGTGAAACAGGCCCAAAAGCCAGACTGCGCTGTGCACGTGAACAGTGAAATGAAGTTGTGCCCTTTCCTGCCCCACTTCCAAACATTCAGGCTGAAATTACACATAAATGGAAATTAACCAACAAATACACTGTACAGATAATTTTAATCAGTATAGCACCAAGACATAATGTGTAAAAATACATAAACGAGACCAATAAACCCAAAAGAAAACTAACATAATGCACTATATATATATATATATATATATATATTCTACAGAATGAAAGATCCAAACTAGGGGTGGTGTCCTGAATCCTTCTGGTTTCAATCTGCTGAGACTGCCCCAGATGAGCAGCCGCAATCATTCCCTCATACAGCTGTCCCTCTTTCTTGGCGCTTTAGTAGCAGCGTCAAAGCAGCAAATGGTGACAGACTGTGACCCTTTCCGGCTATTATTTTGTTACCTGAAGGCAGTGTAAATCCTCCTGGGACGCCGCGATGCCAACGAAGTGTGTGCGGCTCAGAGAGCTCACCGCCATTCCTGCAGGCTATGGGATACCAGGCAACCAACATCCGTCTGCGCTGGCCTGCGTACCGACGCCTGGACACCACTCTGAAGGTAGAACAAGGATGGCAGAGCAGCGGCGAAGGTATTGTTAAAAGAAACAAAGTCAAGTAAATGGGAACTATTTTCTATATTAGAAAAAAAAAGTGAAGTATCCCAGGGAAGAAAGGCACCATCTGCACAACGCTGGCCCTCGGCACTGCACGGCGTGCTGCAGCCAGCGGGGAACCGCGCAGCCACGCACCGCGGCCGAGGCCCCACTGGCTGTGGGGTGCTGCTCACCCTGTCATTTCTTCCCCCTTTTACAGTCCGGCAGCCGAAGCAGCCCAGCCCCTCAAGGGAAGGTGAATTTGCCTTTCCGTGTAGAACGGGAGCGGGCCTGCTTACCTCGTCTCATTTCGCTGATGCAATCAGGGTATTCGGAAACACTGAAAACCAAAGAAAAGTGCAGTGATGAGGAACCGTAACTGTGATTACGGACAGGATAAAGGTAACAGGCTGCGGCGTGAGGAAAGCAGGTGATTTAGTTACGCAAAATAATCAAAGCTTTTTATTGTAAATAAATCCACACAGTATGCAGTCAAAATAGAGACTAACTTCTGTGAAAGGAAGATCATCTTAATTTTCTTGGGCAGAGCAAGGGGAGGAGCAGAGGAGTGATGGGAAGAAAACAGGACAGAATTCTGACGTGCCCTGGATTGCCCGTATCACAAGCAAAAATACCGGTCGAAGGAATAACGGGAGGACGGTGCGTGATTTCACGCTTCGGTCTGCCAGCCTGGCAAAGTCAGAATGTACGCACTGCTGCCTGGAGAGTGGCCCAGATGTTGTGATGTATTTAACCTGCTTAAAAACATGCATTAGACTTCAAATTCATGGTATTTGTTTCCAAATATCACACATAGAAAATAAAAAAAAAAAAAAAGAAAAATGAAGAGGGAACAGCTTTCCATGGCTGAGACGTCCATATTTATTGTTACTCCATGTGCATAGAAAATGGCAGTGAAGTTTCTTATGAAATAGGCAGGGAATGGGAGGGGTGCGACGTACTGCACTGGACCTTGTGCTTCAAAATTACACTATTCAGTTTTAAAAGGTTTTTTTTTCCTTTTAAAATTTATAACATCATCTTGGAATTTTTTTGTGCATGATGTTTCAAATTCCTTTTAAAATGACACACTGCATTACAAACGGATGGCACTTTAAACCGACGTGGCATTTCCATATTTACAGCGGCGAAAGAAATTTACAAGACATGATAGCATACAATCCTGACATTTAGTAATAGCAATAAAATGAGGGCATCCATTTTATTTTTTCTGTACAAACTATCAGAACAAGACTTTTATTCACATTAAAAAAAAAAAAAAATCAGCTTGAATTTGCTCTGACCTACACACTTTCCAAATTCATTTTACTCAATTCTCAAACCTTTCATCACGTCGCCCGCACCCTCACCAGACTAAGGAGCTACAAGTAGTTGTACCTAACGCCTAAGCAGAGCAAACCCATCTCCTCCGGCTCTTCTTCCTGACAATTCCTCACTCACAAAACAAAAAATAATTTTCCTTGTTCCTTCTTGTATTTCACTTTCACATGTCAGAACCAAAACAACAAATGAGACCATTCCATTTCCTCTCAAGCAGGATGAGAAATACACTGTCGATTGTTCTCTGTGACGCTACACCCAGGAGTCAGGTGAACCTGGGTACTGTTCTGCTCTGTAAGAAGATCGTCTGGTGGAATAAAAGTCCACATAATTCGTGGCTGACTTCAGTCCGTATTGTGTTGTGTAATCTGAAGTAGCAGGAAAGTGAACTCGATCATCAAAATATGGATCTTCATAGCTGTGTGGGGACTGCAAGTATAATCTGTATGCATCGTAGTTTTTTCTGTTGGTATCTTCTTGACTGTAGTATAACTGCTGATGCTGTTGACAAAATGATAGAAAAATAACTTTCAAAATATAACTAGAGGAGACAATACTTGTTTCTCAAACTTACACGCTTTGTACAGAACCTGTCCCTAAGAAGTTAGGTGCAGCTCTGCCAACGATGACAGGAACACAGGTTTCAAACCTCCACGACAGGTACCTAATTTTTAAATTAAAGTAAATGGAGGAAAAACCTCTAGGCCTGCCTGCCCATCTCCTTCTGCATTCACTGGGAAGGCAGTAACTCCAAAAGTAGGAATTTTAGAGCACAAGTGGGAAGTACAGAACCTGACTGTACCTACCAAAAAAAAAAAAGTCAGAGAGGTGGTCTCAGAGCTCACCGTAAGAGGAACACGCTAAAATACGCGACTATAAGAAGAAAACACAAAGGGAAGAGAAGCACAGAACTGCCAGTTACAGACTCTGATGCCCACTGACAAACGAACCATGCTCTGCGTGCTCTGTAACCAAGCACTCAGTGGCTACGCAGTGTGCTCAGACTCCCTGAGGTTCCGTAAGCACCTCGTGCCAGTCTCGTCATCAGCCCCACTTCAAAGTAAAATTTTGGAGTCACCTGTAGTCGCCTGTTCTGTTCTCTTGCTGGTGAGGAATAGGAACTGATGTAAATTGGTGAAGGTTTGCTGGAACCTGCGAGAAAACAGTTTATGGCAGAAACGTCTTTATTCTTTCGTCTGTAAGTCTATTTGCTTCTGTTTTACCTGGAAGAAACTACGTAGCACCCAAACAACTAAGTCTGCGGGTTTTAGTAGCTACTAATAATAGAGAGACATGTTGTCCCTCGGCAGTAGTTAAATCGAAACCAAGAGGCCTTTTTGTGCTGCTGGTTTTTGTCTTACAGACCAATCACCTTCAAAATGAGGGATTTCCTTCTCTCTATTCAGTGCCATCTCCATTGTTTTGCAGCTTGCGTCAAATAGCAAGAAGGAAAAGGGAGATCAAGGAAGAGATTAAATCTTCTATAATTTACTAATATAATAATATATTGTTATTAAAATACATGACTGCATGTTATTATTTATAACATTGTAATCATATATACAATGTGCATAGTAAAACAGTTTCATGTGATAGGATTTTAAATCAAATAAAAGTTCCAAACACCTCTCACCTCCCGCTATGTAACAGATCTTCTCCTACTCCAGTGCAAAATGAAAGAAAACAGCAGACAGAGGAAAAACCTGCTCTGTTCCACATGTGGTGCTTGTAACGAATAAAAATGGGAAACAGCCTGAAGCAGTAACAAGCCTGCTAATGCAACTGTCCGTATTACGATTGTATAAACTCCTCATACGAGGAATATTTACAGTTACTCCAGTTAGAAGTTCCCCTAACTGCTATCTTACCAGTATATATGTCTTTATGTGTAATGACATCGCCTTGATTATTGTAGTACTGCATAGACGGTTGTGTTCTATCATATTCAGAGCGGGGTTCTCTAATTCCTAATAAAGCCGGCGATGAGGACGTGCTGCCAACTACGAGAGAAGAAAGATTACCAGTAGATACCAGCAAAGCCGTTCCCAAACCCAACCTTCACTTTATTCTCTCCTCATCCCTTCCTCCCTCAAGGCCTAACAAACGGGAGAGATGTGGCTCATGGACAAAGCTGGGGCGCAGTCCTTCCCGGACGAAGAACCCTAACGACAAAAGCTACCAACAACGTCCCACGGGACTGTCATTCTGTGCGTCAGTGGGGAGTCCCCGCCCTGTAACGCTTACAGCTGAAGGAAGAGACTCTGCCCATTTCAGTCTGCAGGGGACACGGTTTGTGTGCGTGCAGAGGACGATGCTCCTGCTCATGTTTGGTTTTACCTAAGTTACACTGCGACAGAATCTTGAAGTCCATCCCATCACCTGGCACAGGACAGAACAATTCAGCCTGCCTGGCTGAAGCGATCCACGTACACACTCGTGCTACTGCTCTTGGATGCGCAGGCGGAAGCGCGTCCTGGGCGTTTCGTGCTCCCGACGGCTGACACCCGTCACAGGACCACAGCCACGGATTACTTACGTTATACTTGTTCAGCGAACAGCTGAATCTCTGCTGCAGCTGTAAAAAGTTTGTTCTGCTAAATCTCCCCTGTCTTACAGACCCCTCAGGTTCTGTTGGCTTAGAACGACTCACACACAAGACAAATACTTGAAAATAATTTCTAGAATTTTTCTTCAAAATATTAATCCATGATATCTTCTTCCATTAGCTATGTCTTACAGCCTATGTCACAACGCTGTGTTGTTATGGGTAGTTTAATTACAGATATGATCCTGGCATACTCATGGCTAAAAAAGCTAAATTTGGGGGTGTTATTAGAATTCTGACACAAGTCAACATAACGTGTGTGTGAACAGCTGAGTGACTGACACAAGAACAACTGCTGCGGGCCAAATGTCGGGCTCACCCTAGTGGGACACTACATCGTTGGGAAGGAAAGGAGGCTCCTGGCGATGGGTCTGTTGCTTTCTGTGCTGCCAGGTACCTGCGTTCCGTGAGGCCAACGCCAAGCCACGCGCCCCCGGGGTGGCTGTGCCGGGGGAGGCAGCTGGGAAGAAAGCCCAGGTGCGTACCCTGAGGGTTTCCCCGAGCACCAGGCCTGACCTGCTCCCGTCACAGCCACAGCGTCTGGAACCACCATCTGGTTTTGGCTCATCCCAGAAGACGACAGTTCACGCCCTCAGACTGCCGTTTCATGTGCACTGAGGAGCAAGTGGGGAGATTTGCTCTGAAGTGCTCCACAGTGAAACTAAAATGCTAACAGAGACATGCACGAACCCTGCGGAACCCGAGGCCGGCCAACAGGAAGGGCTGAGGTAACGCGCGGAGTTCGTGAAGTGCCCAAGTTGAAATACAGAGCAAGACCTCTGTGTTTCAGAGCTGAGCGGCTACGGGAGTTAGAAACCTGGGACACCACCTACCCAGCCGGTACCTCTCGGTACGTTCCTTGACTGACCTGACTGTATGACCGGTGACATCTGTTGATTTGTTGTTGATAAAGAAGGATGTGATTTGAATCTCTCTCGCTCTAGCGTTGATACTGGTGTAATAAAATGACTTTGATTCCATCCATCCTGTGGAGTGGCAAAAAGAAACAACCGTCAAAATAAATTGCTTTTCTCATTAAATTAAGAGTTCTGTAGAACTGTTTTCCAGTGTAGGCTAATTTTGTACCTTACCTTTTTATAAATGCTACGGAGATCCCGGTATTGCCATAACGTGTTCAGTACCTGGGCGGCTGCCTTGACAACCTTCAGTGAGGACCTAAGCAGTAGAGAGCGCTGCATTATTAGAAAGCCACTTCTTTCCCACTTAAAGAAACCAGTGTTCCTGAGCTAGCTAACAGCCTGGACCCTGGTGCTGAGCAGCCAGCCAGGCCATCTCTGCAGGGGCCAGTGATGCACGTCTGCATTGCCACAGCGCGACACCGCTCTGTCAGCGGCCTCCGCCAACGGCTGGTGCAGAACCCGATTAAGCATGACGATCGTTTCCCTCTCCAGCCTAAAAACTTTCTCTTCAAGTCACCCATGGGGCGAATACAGATAGAAAGGTTGAGATAGCTACTGCCATTGTCTGCAAAAATTAAAAATCATGAAAAGAAACATTCTGTTCAGTGCATTTCATAAAAACTGAGACTACGTACTGTAAAGCACTGTACAGAATTCCAAACTGTAGAAGAAAGGCAGTGACCATGCCCCTGCACGGCGCTCTGGGGAGGCCGCACCTCGAGGGCTGGGGTCAGTTCTGGGCCCCCCAGCACCAGAAGGACATGGAGGGGCTGGAGCGTGTCCAGAGAAGGGCAGGGGGTGGGGAAGGGTCTGGAGCACCAGTCTGGGGGG
>VWZZ01002245.1:38532-74264 GCA_013399095.1 Psophia crepitans
GTTGGTCTCTGCTCCCCAGCACCAAGGGATGGGACATGAGGGAACGGCCCCAAATGGCTCCCGGGAGGGTCAGGTTGGAGCTTGGGGAAAATCCCTTCCCCGACAGAGGGGTCAGGGCTGGGGACAGGCTGCCCAGGGAGGGGGGAGTCCCCGTCCCTGGGGGGTTCAAACAGCGTGTGGCCGTGGCACTGCGGGACAGGGGGCAGGGCCGGGGGGGGGTTGAGGGTTTGGTTGGGAAAACACTTTTCTACGCTCAAGGGCATGGCTAAGGAAATTGCTCTAGTTATTATTAAAAATAAAATTGTGCCTTCTTTTTAAAGAGAAATGGTAGTAAGGTGGTGGTGCTGCTGACATGGTGATTTGACATGAAATGCCACAGCATGGCGTGTGTTAAACATGTGCCTGTTTCTGTCACTGTGAAGATTCAAATACAGTTTTTGAAAGGAAAGACCAAGAAGAAATTGCAGCTGATACTGTAAGCAGTGAGCAGGCACTGTTAGTATGTTCACAGGATTTTAAATCTGTTTAGTGTACCCCGTCGCCTCGTAAATCTAAGGGCAGGTGCGACTTCACACGTTGTGTCCACAGACCAAGGAGGCCACGTGAAGGATCACGGCATTTACACCTGCCCTGAAACGAGTCTGTGTCCACTGACCGTATAAATTGTCATACATTGCGGCTACTCAAAATATGGCCCACAGTCGCTTTTGAGACAAACACTTTGTTAAAAATGTGGGATGTTTAATTCACACTGACCAACTTCCCTGAGAAGTGATCCCTTTCTCCCCTTTACCACCTGACCAAACTCGGAACGGTATGCAGGGTGTTCTGCTACCTACAGGACGGAGATCCGGGATACCCCCCTGGAGAGTGGATGAGAGCAGCCCTGAGGAGAAGGCCTTGGGGGTGCTGTTGATGAGAAGCTCACCATGAGCCAGCAGTGTGCGCTGGCAGCCCCGAAAGCCACCCGTGTCCTGGGCTGCATCCCCAGCAGCGGGACCAGCAGGGCCAGGGAGGGGATTCTGCCCCTCTGCCCCGCTCTGCTGAGACCCCCCTGCAGTGCTGCCTCCAGCTCGGGGAGCCCCAGGGCAGGAAGGACATGGAGCTGCTGGAGCAAGGCCAGAGGAGGCCCCAGAGATGCTGCGAGGGCTGGAGCCCCTCTGCTCTGGAGACAGGCTGAGGGAGCTGGGCTTGTCCAGCCTGGAGCAGAGAAGGTGAGGCCCTAGCACAGGGTGCCCCGAGAAGCTGTGGCTGCCCCTGGCTCCCTGGCAGTGCCCAAGGCCAGGTTGGATGGGGCTTTGGGCAGCCTGGGCTGGTGGGGGGTGTCCCTGCCCATAGCAGGGCGTGGCGCTGGGAGGTCCCTTCCCACCCAAACCAGGCTGGAGTTCTGAGATTCTGTGATCCTAGTTTAGACCCGAGTCCCGCTAACATGACGTGCATCAGTCGCATTGCTGATGAGTACAGAGCAGCGACGCTGACCAAAGCCAGACAGGGTCCATGAGGTTGGCTTCGTGCTGACCTCGCGCCACACAGGAGCCGTTACACGTTCCTGTTCCTGGACGCTCAGCTGTCCAGTTGTGAAAGGTTTTGTTACTACTCCATGAGCACAATGCCCGGTCAGGCCCAGTGCTGAACTTGGACAAAAAACCCGCTGGTTTTTTGCCATATCCGAGCAAGTCAGCAGCCAGCCAGCTCCTCTCCATCAACACTTGTTTTGCAAGGGAAAATCCCACTGGTGAGGTAAACTGCTCAGGAGGCCAAATCTTCACAGAATCATCAAGGTTGGAAGAGACCTCAAGGATCATCTAGTCCAGCCGTCCCACCACCCACCTATTCCCCACTAAACCATGTCCCTAAGTACCACATCCAACCTTTCCTTAAACATCCCCAGGGACGGTGACTCCCCCACCTCCCTGGGCAACCTGTTCCAATGCCCGACCACCCTTTCAGAGAAGAAATTTCTCCTCATCTCCAACCTGAACCTTCCCTGGCGCAACTTGCAGCCATTTCCCCTTGTCCTGTCACTAGTTATCTGCGAGAAGAGGCCAACCCCCAGCTCACCACAACTCCCTTTCAGGTAGTTGTAGAGGGCAATAAGGTCTGCCCTGAGCCTCCTCTTCTCCAGACTAAACAAGCCCAGTTCCTTCAGCCGCTCCTCATAAGACCTGTGCTCCAGCCCCTTCACCAGTTTCGTTGCCCTTCTCTGGACACGCTCCAGGGCCTCGATGTCTTTCTTGTGGTGAGGGGCCCAAAACTGGACACAGTACTCGAGGTGCGGCCTCACCAGGGCTGAGTACAGGGGGACAATCACCTCCCTGCTCCTGCTGGCTACACTATTCCTGATACAGGCCAGGATGCCGTTGGCCTTCTTGGCCACCTGGGCACACTGCCGGCTCATGTCCAGGCGAGCACCGATCAACACCCCCAGGTCCTTTTCCTCTTGCACAGCTTTCCAGCCACCCCGCCCCCAGTCTGTAGCGCTGCCTGGGGTTGTTGTGGCCAAAGTGCAGGACTCGGCACTTTGCCACATTAAACCCCATCCCGTTGGCCTCTGCCCAGCGATCCAACCTGTCCAGGTCCCTCTGCAGAGCCATCCTACCCTCCGGCAGATCGACATTTCCCCCCAGCTTGGTGTCGTCTGCAAACTTACTGAGGGTGCACTCAATTCCCTCATCCAAATCATCAACACAGATGTTGAAGAGGATGGGCCCCAGCACCGACCCCTGGGGAACACCACTCACAACCGGTCGCCAGTTGGATTTCACTCCATTCACCACCGCTCTCTGGGTCCGGTCATCCAGCCAGTTTTGAACCCAGCGAGAGTGTACCTGTTCAGGCCATGGGCTGCCAGCTTCCTTACAACCTACTGATGGCCGTGCTAGATACAGTTAACAACTATTCTGATATGTTCTGACAAAGGTGCTAACAACATATTCCGACTCTGGAAAGCTCTAAATATTCTATCACTCTTGTAGGTGTTTAAAAGGGGACAATTTTTTAATACCATTTAACGTTGATGTGATTACTGCATGCAGCTGTAAAAGCCTCCAAAAGCTTTAGATGAAGAACACACCGTAAGAGAATGGCGCTACCGACTGCCTCTTCCTTCCCAGTGTGATTCAGGTTTGTTAGCTACTCACATCAGGACTGCAAAAGCAGATCCTTTTTGTACTCAAAAAAAATAAATCCCGGATTATTAAGCTTTTTAAACGGAATAGAGAAACAGTTTAGGTACGAACTTTGTGCCTACTTGCCTGTCACCCCTTCCTTTCGTTATGTTCACCAGCTTCTCTATTCCTCCAGTGTCAGCGAGGGCTTTGGCATTTTCCATGTTTTTACTAGTGACCTCGTGCAAGGCACAGCAGATTGCTGCTACCGTCTCGTCAGACAACACGCTCGGACCGTTGCCTCCTGGAAGTCGATTGACCAGATCTCGCATAGCATATTTACCTATAAAAACATATCAACACAAACAAGGAAAACCACCACATCTTGGTACTTGAGAAATTCTAGGACTCATCACAAAATTGCATCTGAAAACAATAAAAGGAAAACACAGGATAAAACCAATACAAACCTTCCACAAATTTGTATTTTTCATAGAATCAAGAGAGACTAGAGATCAATTTTTGAAGTTCTTTTTTCTTTTAAGGTTAAAAATGTGGAAGTTGCACTTTTACATTAAAACAGGAGCATTTGTGAACAGGAATGATTTGGAGAAAGCAGGATCCTTCAAAGAAGAGCGTTAAGCTGTTTGGTATGACTGAAGGAGCGGTGCACATTCCTGGGCTTCAGTCACGGGGGGGTTACAGAAATCCTTACAGCAACGGGGAGTTTTTGTCCTTCAGACATTCTGTTCACCGTATTTGCTACCCATGCGAAATCAGGTCTCGGCTCTTTCAGATTTCAGTTACTGACGGATGCACAGGAATAATCGCACTCAAACAAAGGAAATGAACTAAAGCGAAGTAATTTTTTTTCCCTGTTTAGGCTGTGCTTTTAATTGAATGACTAATTGATTTTATTGAAGACATGTATTTGTATGTAACACTGAATAATGAATAAGCCTGACACAAAGCTGTTAGCTATCTATTTGCATAACATGCCTGAGGGGAAAAAAACAGTAATCAAAAAGGAATTCTGCGAAGGGAACAACTTCTCAAAGGCATGGGACAACTGTCACCAGCAATGCTGCATTCCGTGGCACCCTGGCAGGGCCAACCTGTTAGCACGCTCACCAACACCCCTTTGCACATAGCGATTTATATTGCTATTTGTTGGAGTCCCCTACCTCTTTTTGTCTTCAGAGTTTAGACCATTTGAACCCGTTATTCCTGCCCCTGCCAACAGCAGCAATGTTGCATAAAACAGATTACCAGCATGGGGTAGTGCGTAAGTCCATGTCTCACGATATTTTATACAAAGTAAGTTTCAGAGTGTGTCTGGAAAGCCAGAAATTCTTTCATAGATAGGGCTTTGGCGGGGAGAGGCAACAGGTGGAGATGCATTCCTGAGCTGCAAAGTGCTGCCAGGAAGGAGAAAAAAATTCCGGAAGGAGCCCATCACCTGAGTATGACCTGTACATGGCTGGTGCTATGGAACAGAACTTTCTTTTTACTGATTTCTTACGCATGCAATACCTACACTGCAGGAAAACATGTTCTGAACATCCAAGATGGAGAAGCTTCAGAAATACATCACAAAACTCCTCTCATCCGCGTGTATCTTTTTGGGAACAATGATACTGCTATCTGTATCTGTATAAATCGTTGTTATCTGTATAAATAGTTGTTATATACTTATCCCACTAGTCTGCAACACAGAAAATGCTTCTGTAACAAAAATGAAACTTTTTGAGATCGTGACATGTGCTAGCAGGGTTGATTTAGGCTGCAGCACTCTGAAGCTGAGGGTGAGGCACATTCAACTCTGGTCATCATAGACTGAGATTCCTGATCAAGGCAGGAAAAACGTTGTTTGTTTGGTTTTAAAATGGTAGCTGAGAAAGGTACAGTGAATGGCTAAAGTATTAAATATTAAAATTGTCAAAGGGAAACAGTAAGGTTTTCTAGCAAGCACCCTTGCTGATTACTTAATTCAGCAAAGACACATACATACTGCTCTAGACCTGGGTTTTGTGGAAATATTTTACTAGGAGAGGATTTCTTCCCGCTCTCCCTATCCTGTACTATTAAATAAAGTATCTACTGATGTACTGGCAGCAGAGCTGATCTGTCCTCTCAGGATATGTAAGGGACCTTGAAACCCTCCGAGAAGGTTACCATTTAGCTCCAAGTAAGCAGAGTTGTGTTTTCCATCACATTTTGTCCTGACAGTTTCCTGTCCAGTTTAGTTTAGCTGAGGTGACTTCTGTCCCTTGTAAAGAGACTGCCAGGCAGGATGGCTAAAGGCAACCCAAACCCGTCAGTATTACTCTGCAAAGCTGCTGCTGTCAGAAAGATGAATTGCTGTGACACAACTTACGCGATACAGTACAACCAAGTACGCTGTCTCCGTTGGCAGAACCTCACCCTAGTGTTTTCTCCACACAAGGTCCGACATGTTGGGAATTGTGCTTTGTTCAGCCCAGTCCTGTACTCACCGATAAGCTCCTTATTACGAACATCTAATGCCATGTTCCTTAAGGCCGTTGCCACAGATGAAACAACTCTGTCATTGTCCATTCTCAGCAGCTCCACCAGGATCGGCAGCCCTTTTTCTTTTCTCACAGCAGCTCGAATGTATGCTGCGAACTGCAACGCAACTCCAGTCACACACAGACCTACTACAACATTCTGACTGAAATAATCTCTTACTAGATTGTCATTTTTAAGTATGTTAGTGGACATTTTCCAAGGCAAAGATGACACGTTAAACGTGTAGCTTTTCGAATATTATAAAGGGTTGGTGCTCTGTTGTTTTTCACCTGTTCCTCTTACAAAGCAATGTTTCAAAAAAGCAGTCTAACGGACAATGTATCTTAATAGATGACAAATTATTGAAAAGAGAACAGGTTTTGGGGTATTTTTGTTGGGGGGTTGTCTTTTTTTTTTTTTTAAGACCAATTTTGTAATGGTCATAAAATGAAACAGTCTTAGCTGCTTTTCTACAGCAAAGGAAGCAGTTAACATTTTTTTTAATCCCTCCATGACAAATACATAACACTAATAATGTGTTCTTGTGTGGTGCTTTTGTAACACATTGCATGCAAGGGTCACAAGCAAGAACATATAGAAATAAGTAACACAAATAATAAAGCAAATACAAACAATTTATTTATGCTTGTCTTATTTCCACAGTACCTTCTCACCAGAACTCACAGCTAGAAGAGGCTAGAAGATTATTTTGACCTAACACGTGCTGTAAGAAAGCTTTTTCTGCTTATTTAAAATAAACTGTACCAATTTCAAGGCCAGTTTCCATATTGCTCTTCCTGTCTACCACCTCTGTTGTTGCTTTTCACAGTGGAAACATTACTGCAGCACGTAAGCAGTGATGATACACACTAGAGAGAAACGCTCAGATGCATACTAGAAAACGAGACATGTTCCGTTGAAACACATTCCAGTATCTTACTAAAAACCCCACCTAAAATACAGAGATAGGAGAAGAGGAGGAACTCAATACCTTCCAGTTGCCCGCAGAAAGATTCTGGAGAGATCCTGCAGAGCCCTCCAGAGTGGCTGGATTGGAGCTTTCTGCTAGAAGCGTTAGGTACGGCTTCACCACAGATGGGTGCCACAGCATTTCCACTCCTTTGGGAGACTTGGAAAATCCCGGTATAGGGCCAACTCCATCCCACTGAGAAACAAACATATGTTTGTAACCACGTGAAACCTCTATATTTTCGTTCAATATATGATAGTTTTTCTTCAAGCTATGTACTCCCCACCCATCATCAGCTAAACTACAGCTGATATATTTGTAATACAAGGAAAAGGGCAAACCTGATCCTCCTGCGAAGTTTTTTTTTTCTTCTTCTTTTTTTTCCCCCAGCAACTTGGCTCTGAATCTTTGCTAGGTGATTCTTTCCCTAACAAGTCATCCAATTCATTGATTCCTAGCAGACGTGCCTGAGGTACCTCCAGTTCCAGACGGTAAGAAAGGTTTCTCAAGGTGCACACACAGTTTTCCACTGTCTGAAACCAAACCAGAACGCTGTTGTGTAATCAGTTACTGTCTCACATAGTGAAACAGCAAACCAAGGGAAGTAGCTTGAGGTGAAAAGGCATTTGGAGCACAAGCACCAAATTCTAATTCTGGACTTTGGGCATTTTCTCCAGGAAAACTGCAATCGTTCTCCTGATATCCTCAAATATGAGAACACTTACAAGAGTAATCTCTACTATAGCGGATTATTTTTTAGTATTCTGAAAATGAAAAGCACAAGAGCTTATTATTATTGTATTAAAGAATGAATATTCCAGCACTGATGAAAATGAAAGGCACAGAACAAGTTACACTGTATTATGCAACAGAATTTGATTGTGCATCAGCAAACTGGGGTTGGGGGAGAAGACCAGGTGAGCTAAGCCCGTCACAGTGCTAAACTAAACTATACAACCCCCAAAAAAGCCTATCAGACATGCAGTTTAGCACTAAAAATCACTTCAGTGAAACGTGCACACACCTTGCTGTCATAATCTGATGTGTTCACACACGTGTGGATCACGTATAGCAGTGAATCAACCAGGCCTTCGCAAGACCTCATCTGCTTCCGGGCTTCTTCACCTGCGGAGCTCAGATTCCTGCAGGGTTGAAACCGTAAAGGAGCACACTGTATTCACCGACAGACACCCCCCCCCACTTCCTCAGACAGTCTGCAGAAGGTTTTTATACAGCTGATTGACAACTGACTGTGAGAAGGTAAAAGCAAACACACCCTTCTGTGCAGCACCTCGCTCCTAATTCTTATAAAACATAAATATTCAAACCCGCAACTTCAAGACAGTACTGGCTCACTGACAGAAGCGGCCAGAAGTCGAACCCCTCTCCCACAGACCTTCCCACTCCAAGACCGCTCTGCTGTCCAAGCCCCAACCTATGGTTTGTATGTGCCGCAGGATGCACTGCTGAGCCTGTCTGTGCTAGAAACACCCTTTGTTGCCTCTTTTCCAAGTTGGATCCATTCAGTGACCGGTTCCGTGGCGCAGCCTCGGTAACATTTGTAATAGAACTGTAAGTGTGTACATGTATACAGCGGGGTGGAGGGGAAGGGAAAGGCTGCACTGTGCTTTAGAACAGCAGGAAGGATGTAGACAAGCATTTGCTGTCAAGGCCACCATGCTGCAAAAGCCAAAGCTGACACTGTGACTGGATGCACACTGAAAATGGGACTGCTGCTAAAAAAATGCCACCGCGCCTGCCCATGGAGGTGCTTTTCTCTAGACATGGTGTTGGCACTGCTATGCTGGCACAACCCTGCGTTCAAAGGCAGTGCAAAACTCGTCATCTGGAAAAGCAACCCCGTGAGCAACAACAACAAAGCAGTTTACGAAAATATTCTGAAGTTTAGAAGGGTTAGCAGCACATAAAAGGCAATCCCAGCTCTGTTTGAACACAATGGTCTTACTCTGCTGTTTAATGGAACACGATTGAAAATCTAATAATATAAAATGATACACAAAGCTACAAATGAACAGACACAGCCGATATACTATCCCCGGCACCTGAATTCTCTTTCCAGGTATTTCAGTTTTGCCTTTTATTATTCTGAATACTTTTTCTCCTTGCTGCTGTTTGAGAAATCCACAAAGACATTAGTCGAACACTTCTTCACTGATGTGTATGCACATACAAACATAATTTCTGAAGCGTATACAGCAATAAAAAAATCACCAAATGCACAATTGTTTTCCAATAGTATTCATAGTAATACTCATAACCCCTACACACAACACAAAAATTGCAGTAATTAATAAAAGTACGACGACTGTAACTTAGACAGAACCCCAACCACAATGTAAGTGCTAGGCACCACAGTTAACATCTCCCAGTGGCTAACTTTGTACTTTGCAAGTTTTTCTAACACGGAAAAAACCACCCCAAATGCAAAAGCTGCCCAAGTCACAGAACTGCATGTAATCGATAGTGCAACGGCTCTTTAGTCTTAAAAATTACAGTATCAAAAAGATCTGTTGAATAACAGCATTACTCTGGAAAAGGGAATCTTAACAGAAAATTACCTCAGGCATCCTGTAGTATTGCGCAGAACTAGGGAAGTCTGAAATTTAATTTTGTGATCATCATCAAAAGAAGAACTGTTCCATCCGGAATGCGGCACTATCACAGTGTTCGTTAGTGTTGACAGAGCATCTCTAATGATTGTCATCTTTACTGCATCGCATGAAGACAAGTTCCAGAGGACCCCTTAAGAAAAGATTTCCGTTGTAGGGAAGTCAGAAAAGACTCAGCAAACAAATCAAAAGCAAGATTAGCAACTTAAAAGACATCACTTTAAACAGGATAAGTATAATTTAGCTGTGCTAAACCAGAAGAAAAGTAATTAGTCTGCAATGTACCTTTAACGTTATTCCAACACTATTGGTTGATAAGTGGCCAGCAAAGCTGCCGTTAAAAGATTCACTTTACAGAAGCAAATATTTATAATCTTCAGATTATAACGTACTCAGCAGCCTTCGCTCCAGCTGTCTGGCTGCTGCGTAAGCTCTTTGACAAAAGACTTGGAATGCACGATGATAATCAGAATAACCCTAATAGATCAGCAGCTAGGTTTCCCACAATACTGAGAAAGAAAACACACATATTTGCGAGCAAATACTCTTCTCTCAAGAGTATTTCTACAGAAACACACACTGACTGATGGCAGAAGTCCCTTCCCTTCTGCCTGGAGGCACAGCTCCTTCTGCCACCAGAGAGGAGAGGGGAAGTCCCCCTGGCACTACGGGAGTCGAGGAATATCCCCTACAAGCACACAAACTCGGCAAAACATCTTTCCATCTTTACGAATCGCATGTGCCTTGAGCTCAGTGCATCTTCCTAAAGCTAATATCTGTCTCAGACATCTAACCATCAGTCCTATTCTGACTACCTGTAACAGGAAGAAAAATCTGTCTTTTTTGTAGTGTGCCAGGCAATGCGCCAAATCAGCGTGAGCTGGCGTAAACGTGCCATAGCAGACACTTCTGTTTGTAAAGAGGTCGCTAATGGACTGGCCAGATTAATTCAGCACAAAACTTCATGTAAAACAAAAATGGAAGTTCTTTAGTCCTTCACTATTAACTAGAGTTTTATGGCTGGCTGTTATCTCTATGCATGTTTGTAGGTGTGCACGCAGGGTCACTGCAGCTGGGACGGAGTGGGGTACCAGTGTGCTGCTTGCCGGCACCCATGGCACCCTACACTACCAGTTGGTTCCTCTCCCAGGAGGATTCCAGGGTAGAAGGAAAGATGTGAATATTTACATGACCAGAACAAACAACTCTGAAGAAAGCAGCTGCTGACAATCTCCCTCCAATAGCTGCTGATACGGACATTACAATGGTGGGCGACTCCCTGCAGTAAGCTCCTGGCTTACAGAGGTGCAGAGGAGGTCACTACTGAACTGTCACTGCGCCGTTAAGAGAAGCGTCATGCTTTGTACTTCGGACAATGGTACAGCCTGCAGTGGAAGAGCAGCTGAAACCAGGCAGGTAAAGCTCAAAATACAAGCACTTACAGATGCCACTGAAACCACACGCCCTCTTGGAGTGCATAACCTGATCCCTGGTGGTATTTTCATTCGCTGCCTCATTAGTTCTACCCAGTCGGCAGTCTGAGAAGGCAAATTTATCAGGAGAGACAAGGCATTTCTCTGAACTCTTCATCCTATTCAAAAAAAGGCATCAACATCTGACCTTCAAAGGGTAAGTCTTCAAAAACCCTTTAAGAAAGAGGTTTTGGAGGGAAGAAATAGATCATTCACAGAATCACAAGGGTTGGAAGGGACCTCGAAAGACCATCTAGTCCAACCCCCCCTGCCAAGGCAGGGCCACCTAGAGCACATCACTCAGGAACACATCCAGTCAGGTTTTGAATGTCTCCAGAGAAGGAGACTCCACAACCTCTCTGGGCAGCATTATCCTGATTTATACGAAACTTGGAATTACAGTTATAAACTATGTCTTAAAGAGGAACATGGAAGACATTTGGCAATATTCTTGAGAGAGGTTGTTTACACTGGCAATCTCTACAACTTTGCAGGCACAAGTCAACAGCTAAAAGAAAGGTCATAAGAATACAGGAGCAAAAATGAAGCAAGAAGAAACCCAATCTCTGGATGTCATGGCTGAAGGATCATCAGTGTTTTGCAAACACAAGGTCTTGTGGAAAAATTTCTGAAAAAATGACTAAGAAAGTAGATCGGCAGATGGGTGCTAGTCATTGAAGTCATTTCAGTAACGGTCCCAAGGATGCGACGTGACATGATTCGAGATCAGGTGGAACGTGGAAAGCCAGTATCCAAATGAGGAATACAAGATGAACAACAGATGGGGGGATGCAGGGGGTTTCTGCAATGATAAACATGGGAAGAATGGCTGTCACTGCTGTTACTGCTTTCTTGCCTTGTACGCCTGGGAGCGGAACATACAAGAGCTAATGGAAAAATCCTATAGAAACTTTCTTCCTGGAAACTACAGCAAGAAGTCTAGATTGTAAAGTAGTAGAGCTGTGTACACTCAGCAGAAAACATTAAACAGCATCCTCCACAATAACCCACTAGAATTGCTACTATAAACCATATTGTTTTCAGTTTGACTAGATGTTGAACATTTAGTTTCCTCAGAAATAAATTGTGGGGGGACAAGACAGAAAAAGCTACAAGGGTTTACAAAAATAAAAGTTTATAACACAGCAAAAGTTTTTAATACAGCCATGCAAAAATAAGAAAGAAAAATCTTTGCATGAAACATACTGTGTTTTTCTCTTCAGTAAAAGATCTTATCCCCCACAGGGGGATATATACATGAGAGATTCACGACTGTCTTGATTTCTAGTTACGATACAGTGAATATAAAGTGTTTAATGTGCCATCCAGTGGTTCCTAGACATTCTAACCTCTGGTTTAGCTCACACACACAGATAATTTGAATGTCTGGATGATATCATGGTTGCTAACTTGGCTGTCCATGAATAATGCAACTTTTTTCAGCAGCTCACATACCTAGGAAACGGACTTTTTGGCAATTAGGCCAAGACTGTACAACAAACTCTCCTAAGAGCCAAAACACTCTCACAAACATTTCTGCTGCCTTTTCTAAATCCGAGGCATTTTTATTTGACTGTGGTTGCTTCAATGACAGGCAGAATCAGCCCAAGCCTTGAGATGGGACTGTTCTGATGCCATCTCCTTACACTGACCTTCCCAAAGAAATCACATAATGAGTCAGTTAGAAGGAGTTTACAGACAATTTCTTAACTGAGAGGGTCGTCAAGCCCTGGAACACACTTCCTGGAGAGGTGGTTGATGTCCCAGTCCTGTCAGGGGTTAAGAGGTGTTTCGACAATGCCCTTAGTAATACACTTTAACTTTTGGTCAGGCAGTTAGACTAGCTGACTCTTGCAGGTCCCGTCCAACTGAAACCCCTCTATACTGCTCTATCAGGGACATGCCTGTGTCTGGTATATTACTTCTGTGAAAATTATAGATTTCCTTTCAATAGTTTGACATAGAACAAAATAACAAATTAATTTGTAAACAGCAGAAAGCAGATGCTCTCCTTCACAGTCTGCAATCCTGAGGAACTAAAGATTAAAATCTATAAAAACGGATACGTCACATGTTTTAAGTGCTCAAAGGTTCTTGGTACTTTTTTTACCATCACAGACCCATTTTTGAGCCCCATCAGAAGTATTATTTATGACTTTTAACTCCACCTCCTGTACAGCAAGACTTCCAGTAACAAAAGAGAAGTGATTACAAACTGGGAAATAAAAAAATAATTTAAAAAGTACTCTTTAGAGTTGTTGTGTATGGTCTTTTCATAAAAGTTTTGAACGATTATCAAAAATTGTTTATGGCTTCCCAAAACTTTGTATTGCATTACATTTACACACTCAAAACAAGCTGAGGTTTAGTTATTCTTCAGCTTTAACAGCTTGATTACATAAAGCAAGCTATTTCAAATCCATAACCAATTTCATACTACAAATCTCTTTAGCAAGAGCATACAATCACAGAAAAGTGCTCCATGGGGAACTAGTAGTAAGAAATCTAAATATTTCACTGGCCTATAGCTTTAAGTTTTTGAAACCGTATTTCATGCCAATTGTGACTAGAACTAGAAATTAAATCTCACCTACACCTCCTGCCCGCCCCTCAAACATTTGTTGTTCAAGCAAGTTATGTAAGAGAAAAATTCTGGTTTGAGTCTCAGACTACTATTAGTTACCTAACACACACAGAAAATAGCATGCGTGACTCCAGGTGACCTAGCTTTGAAAATCCCAGAACCCCAGCCTGGTTTGGGTGGGCAGGGAGCTCCCAGCCCACCAGCCCCACCCCCTGCCATGGGCAGGGACACCCCCCACCAGCCCAGGCTGCNAGCCATACATATTACTGTAAGGCTGCTCACATACGAGGTAAAACTTTCAGCCTTCAGTTGTGACCGGCTCTGTATATTTACTGGCTAGGCTATAGTCTGTTTGAAACAGAGGATGATACTCTCCACACCCAGGCATCACTCGACCACCACAGTTAGCTGCAGCAGCACTCGTCAGACCCACCAGGGCTGTGGCACGCAGCACCCGCCAAGCCCTCCGAGGAACACTCTCACTCAGACGCTTGTGACGAAACCAGAAGAGAACAGCCAGCAGCAGCTTTTTTCATATGTGGGCACACTGGCACAGACTGAGAAGACCAGCTAGAGGACCTCCCCAAACTCGGTCCCTCCAAGAAGCCCATTAAACTTTAGCAAACATTAACTTGTCCGTAAGGATTAGCTTGGGATGTTCAAAGAGCAAATCGCTAGAGTTTCACTGAGGGACTATGTCAAAACTTGCCCAGCAGCTGGACTCTAAAGAAGGTATAGCTTGATTAAATGATTAATTATTTATTACCTCTGTGTTCAGTATATGAAGGCAAAAGCTCTCACCATGACACTATTTCTTAATTTGGGAGAAGTCTTCAGCTGTTTATTTTACAAAGTAAAACTGGGTATTACACAGCCCTATAGTGCTCACGTTAAAAATGAGAATACAATCTGATTATTTCTAGGCTACTGATTTTAAGTTAGTTGGGACCAAATTTAATGCCTATTAAAAAATAAACCCTGAAGGCAAATGCAGATATAATTTGGGAAGCTTCCATTCAAAGATAAGGATAAACGCTGGTACAATGCTGTGTTAAGCTAAGGTCTAAGAGACTTCTGGGATTACACACACACACAGAATCACACACAGAATCGTAGAGGTTGGAAGGGACCTCGAAAGATCATCTAGTCCAACCAGTATAGTTTAGTATGACACTTAAATAACAGTGACATTTTGCTCCTCATTGTCACAGAGGCACACTTAAAAACAAGTATTTAACTGTTACAGAATCATCTGCCAAAGTCCAACAAGACAGGTTGAAACTGTAGGTGAGGATGAATTTCCAAAAATGTATTTTTCAACAGCTATTAGCTGGAATGTCCACCATTCTGGAATACTGGTGAATATCACCGGTGAATTCACAACCAGCTCTGTAGCAAGAGGAGTGCCAAGCCATTTACCCACCTCAGCAGAACTCTGCTGTCCCTAGCAGGTCTGAACTCCCGCGTGCTACTCACGTTACACTGCTGTTTGCGTGTAATTCAACTGATCCACTCGGCCGGCATCACCTCTCTTGCTTAGCCTGTGAATGCGCTCTAAAATGCAGCAGAAAAATCACAAGCCACTACTAGTGCTTGACATTGCCTAGAGGTGAGGAAAACCCGAGAAGGCTACAGTTCAAAAGATACAGCATTACCAAGCGTGGATAATTGTTAATGGAGGAAGGAACTCGGCAGTAACAGCACCAGGGAAGAAAAACTGAAAATGGTAATAAAAAAAAATAAAAATCAGTAAATTTTGCAGAAGAGTTTAAAATGCCACGTGAGAAAGCTTCTGTAATTCTAATGAAAAGCCATCTTTTTGGTGGTTGGTTTGGGTTTTTTTTTTGTTTGCTGGTTGGTTTTATTGGTTGGGGGTTAGGGTTTTTTTGATCAGGGACTGCCTGCCCTATTTTTGCCTGAAATTCTGACCCTTACAGCTCTCAGAGATGGCCATGCTAAAATAACATTTCTGTGAACATTGTCCAAAATAATCTGCTCAGGAAACGAAAATCAGTAGCATGACAAAGTTGAGAGCCTTATCTACATGAAAACTTGCAGTCACTATCGCTGACAAAACTCCTTTCGTATGAGCAATGGTTGGACATCTTTGTCATAAAATTTATTTTAGACAAGACAGAGATTTTACCTTGATGCTTGTGTCTGAAGTGACAAGGAACACAAATCTTTAACAAATACAAATACCTACCTTCAAAGTTTTAGCCAGTCCAATTTAAATTGATAAGACCAAAAGAATGAAAGTGAAAACAACATTTAAGAAATGTTTGCTTCCTCAAAACTGAGGAAATTTTCCAGGTCATATTTAATATTACCTAGTACAGAAAAAAGCTACATGTCTGGCGCTTGAATGAAATATTCTACCTTAAGTATTAAAAATAATGAAAACACATAACCCTGATATAACTATAGATAAAATGCTTTTAAATAGCTATGATGTACATACAAGAAATAATAAAATACAGGCACTCGTATCCAGCTATGTAAACTACTCTGATGAGCCAGAATATGTTTTCCTCTAAAGGGTCTGAATGGGAAAGAAAAAAAATTTCAAGATCACGTGGGAAGATGAAAGCAGAATAAAAATACTCAACAGGCTATTCAGAGGTATAACTTAAGTTTAGAGATGTAGATGTACATCTTCTATAAAGACTGGGTCCCAACAAAGTGAATATAAAAATCCTAATAGCTTTAATAAAAGAATCTTGATGGAAACTGTACAGGTTTATGTACTGGATCTCAAAATTAGCAAAATGTAGGGACTATCCACTGGAGTACTGGCAGGGTCGGATGAGTCCTTTAAGCCAGCTTACCAAAGGCACCCACTGAAGGTATTTTAGAGCCCACTCATCCTTTTCCGACCCTGTCCTGAAACAATTTTTTAGAACAGATGTAACATCACAAACCAGGGTGTTAGACAAGTATTTGTCGCAGAGGCAAGCCAGGGACATGTTCCTAGGCAATCTGGTCTATGTGACCCCGCTCAGGCCGGGGGTGGACAGATGACTCCCAGAGGTCCTTTCCAACCTAACTCTGTTGGAGGACTCTCCAAGCAGAAAGACCTAAACCAGTCAAAAATACTGAATTATACAGCCTCCACAAGTAGATTAGAGGGAACGTTCTTTGACCTCACCTGTCATGTTCCTTGGCATACCAAAAAACTGCTGACACTAGATGTATCAATTGGTATTTACAGGGCTTTGAAGTTATTTTGGACCTCAGACAAATAAATAGGAGAGGCAACAAGGAACAGGACTGGCTAGTGGTAGCTGGTGAAAGTATGTGGAAGTAACAATGACCTTGCAAATGGGAGGTAACAATAAAACATAAGCCTCTAAACACAATACCATGAATGAAGCTGAGGACTACTGGTGCAAGGAGAATATGTTTGAGGTTGGCCTCATGGATGCAGCACAGAGTTCTGTTTTAACACCATCAACTTCACAACAGATCTCATGTTTAAGTTAATGGGTGCAGAAATGGTAAGGAAAGCCAAGGTACCCTATTCTCTAAAAATCATGGCAACTAGGTACAATACTGTTAGGTGTTCTGAGGATATTACACCTCCCAAATCTGCGTGGGAATTAACAATTACAAATGAAATAAAAAAGAAAAGCCTTGCCCATAAACTTCTGGTTTTCTAGACTGAAACCCCTACTACTTAGAGAAGAAATCTTCAATAATTTAGATTCCGTCCTTGAACGTGACAAGCTTTGGTTAAGGCCAAATAATCTCAATGACCTGATGTAAACTCTGGTCCAGAGGAGAGGGGGAAAAAAAAAAAAAAAAGAGAAGATCATCTGGAAGACTTTTCTGAGGAAAAGACGTGAGTGCTTAAAGGAGCAGAAAATAATTTTAATTTATCGTGTTCCTTCCTCGTGTAGAAGACACTTTAAAACCAGTTGAAATTTTTCCAAACTGTAACAGAGAAGAAATAGACAAATTTAAATCACTAAGTTTCAGTGACTGAGGTTCTTGGGAGCCATTTTCTGCTTTGTTCTTTGCTGGGGTTTTTTGGTGTTTTTTTCGGTTTTTTTTTTTTTTAAATTCTCCTAAGGATTCAAAAAATACTTAGAGAATAATGGAGAAAATTATTCTTCCTAAGAAGGAAATTACTATTATAAGGAAAAAACCCAAGACCCTGGCATAATACAGTCTGCTTTTCAGTCTTCATGTTTTTATATCACTTTACTCAGAACCTACCTGGAGGTTCAAATACCTGTGATGAGGAAATGCCAGCTAGGCCCAGTGTGGCAGCTACGATACTCCTGGTAGCACCAGTGGACACTACACAGCTGATCTAGTTGCATACAGAGAAGACAACTTGGGAGAACTTCTTCGAGCACGATGTATGCTTAACTCACACAATATACCAAAAATTATGTAGAAACAAAAAAAACCCTCAGGACAGGATTTGATGGATGGATCACTCGGTGGATAAGGAATTGGCTGGATGGTCATACTCAAAGAATTGTGGTCAACGAGTGCGAGTGGACATCAGTGATGAGCGGTGTTCCTCATGGGTACTGGGACCAGCACTGTTTAACGTTTTTGTTGGCAACACGGACAGTGGGATTGAGTGCAACCTCAGCAAGTTTGACGAGGACATGGAGCTGTGCGGTAGGTTGACATGCTGAAGGGAAGGGATGTCATCCAGAGAAACCTGGGCAGGCTAGAGAGGTGGGCCCATGGGAACTGCATGAAGTTCAACAAGGCCAAGTGCAAAGTCCTGTACAAGGATTGGCGCAATCCCAAGCACAACTACAGGCTGGGCGGAGAATGGATGGAGAGCAGCCCTGAGGAGAAGGACTTGGGGGTGCTGGTTGATGAGAAGCTCAACATGACCCAGCAGTGTGCACTGGCAGCCCAGAAAGCCACCTATGTTCTGGGCTGCATCCCCAGCAGTGGGACCAGCGGGACCAGAGACCCCACTCTGCTGAGACCTCCCTGNCTCTGGAGACAGGCTGAGGGAGCTGGGCTTGTCCAGCCTGGAGCAGAGAAGGCTGCGGGGAGCCCTTGGAGCCCCTCCCAGTGCCTGCAGGGGCTGCAGGAAAGCTGGAGAGGGGCTGGTTGCGGGGCAGGGGGGGCCAGGCCAAGGGGAAGGGCCTGAAGCTGCAGGAGGGGAGCTGGAGCTGAGCTGGGAGGCAGCAATCCTTCCCTGGGAGGGTGCTGAGGCCCTGGCACAGGGTGCCCCGAGAAGCTGTGGCTGCCCCTGGCTCCCTGGCAGTGCCCAAGGCCAGGTTGGATGGGGCTTTGGGCAGCCTGGGCGGGTGGGGGGTGTCCCTGCCCACGGCAGGGGGTGGCGCTGGGTGGGATGGGAGCTCCCTTCCCACCCAAACCATTCTATGATTCTATAATCATTCAAACCAATGGCCTTCTATATAATTAAAATAAATTCTACTTAAACTTCCTCTCACAGACTAGTAAATGCAGGAAGCTTCATCCTCTACACTAAGGTATGAAAGACAACTAGCACTGTAACAGCACAAGCGTAATGTTCTTTCATTCACTTTTCGAACGACACCAGCAGCCAAAGAGTAACAGCAAGGTATAAAATACAGTAGAACTGTGAAGTAGATCACCCAGGTGATCTTACTGAAACACAGAAGTAGGAAACTGACGTATAGAAAATTTCACTGGCCTTTTTCTACCTTTACATGGTAAGACATATGGAATGCAGAAAATAGTGCAATAGCAGTACATCACATGTAAATATTTTACTAATTAATAGACACATTAATAACTAGCTTGTTAACTAGAATTTCTCAGAGGTACAAGATTTTTGCTGTTGCAGACTGTAAGCACCCCATGAAATACAAGGTTTCATTTTCGTTGATTTCTAAAGGTCAATGTCTAGCACAGTAATGCTGCTTGAATTTTTTGGGCCCTGGTGCAAGAAATCCAGGAAATTCCACAGCAACATCAAACCCATCACACCTATCTGCACTGAACACCAGCTACGTCACTTACAAATCATCCCTTTTCTTCATAATAAGGAATTTTCTATCCACTTCTGGGCTGAACCAGAACAAGATTGGTTAGGTTCTGCAACAGCAAAAATTAAGCAGGCAAGATAAATAATTCTCTTTAGATCCTCAGCCACTTTACTAACGGTTGCTGGAGTTACCAGAAGAGCTGTAATCTGTAAGCAGAACCTGGGCTTCATCTTTCTCACTGCTGATCAAAAGCAAGCCAGGACTGACTGAGTTTGTTGATCCGACTACACCCACTGCGCAGAGTGCTCGGTTTGCAAAACTGTGTGGGACTCACAGCTCGCTCTGTACCTTCTCAGAAGTTACCTCAGGTTGCCTGCAGCCGCAGAACCCTGGGTCCCTTCTCCAAAAATACTGCGACACTGCACAGTGTCAACTGCTGCAAGAAGGCCATCTCTCACAAAGATGGCACTGTGTATACAAAAGATGGTGCTGCTGGCCAGAGAACAGCGTTACTCAGCGGACCTGGCTCAGTAAGCTGAAGAAACAAACTACGGGGAATTGTCAGGACCATCAACAACAACCTCCTTCCCCTTTAAGGGCAGAGCTTTACCATACAGCTAAGCTTGTGATTAATTGTTGCTGGAATTTGTCCTCATTCTGCCTTCCTTCCAGCTGTAAAAACATACCGCTCCCCCAGGTCAGCACTGGCACTTGCTTGGCCTTTCGGGGAGGAATCCTGACAGAAAACCAACCACTCCAATGAGCCATCACAGATCTCTCTCTGGGCTGGGAACGGTTTGTGGCTCGTCTCTGCCACAGAAGATCTGATGAAAATCAAAACACGACTCTATTAAGGTATGCATCTGACCAGCATTCTCTGGAAAGCATGCAGCAGTAGAGTACATCCATGCTTCTTACATTATCTCAATCTGAGAACATAGTAAAACTGGGTGTGGTTTGCTAGTTTTAGTTCTGATATAGGTGGAGTTTTTTTAATTACTAAATAACCATTGGATCTTTTCCACTTCTTTTCTTTATATTGCTATTTATAGAAAGCACTTAAAAAAATCCCTAAATCTCCGAAAGTCTACTGTGGGTTCTTCTCAAGCATTCCGCATCAGTCCACCTCTAACAAGCCAATGCCACTGACTTAACCAGAAGACAACTAGGTCAAAACCTTCCGTTTTGTTGTAGCTCGTTAAAAAAATTAAAAATGTGTGTGTAAAAAGAGTAACTTTTTCTGAAGTAGTCACCTTTAATTGTAATTCAAATTAACAACTATTTATTTGAAAGTCTTTTTACTTACAGATGATGTGCTGTCTTTTTTGAAAGATAACAGTGTAAGGTTGTGGGGTTTTTAACAGTGACTAAATACCTTCTGTAATTAAGAATTTGATGTCGGTTTTGTCTGTGGAACCATCCCTAGCGTCTTTAAAGCACAAGTAATTTAGATGCATAAAACAGGAATTTTGTAGAGCAGACAAGGCAGCTAATGTGTAATTCCATTTCCCTAACTTCTTAAGGAAAAAACTATATTCTTCCAGAGAGCACATGAAAGCTGCAGGTTATCTTAATGATGGCCTATGTGGAAAATACTTTAGGAAAATACCTGCACATGAACTTAAACTTCATTGCTTTGGGTATTTTCTGTGAAGGAAATGGAAAGGCTCCCAGTATGACACCTCTCCTACTTCTAACTTGAGCACTGTTGTGCAGCTTTGCTTAGTCGGTAAGCAGGTAAGCTTTGTAGCTTAACAAAATCAAACGAGGGAGTTACTAAAACCTGAAAGAGGAACTGTTTAAAGAAAGTGAAAAATCTACTTTTTTTCTATCCTCTCCCTTTTAGGGGATTTTTAAATCCCCTAAAACCTTCACAGACAAACCACTCCTGTATTAAGAAGAAAACAGATGCATGTAGTACCCAACAAATCCACCTTGTTTTGATGGAAATGGAGTTCCTTCATGTGTTAGAACTGCAAATCATTCCTGATTTCTGCACCTTCTGTCTGCACCAAGTGCCAAGTAGGTTCATGGGTTACAAGCTAAATCTGCTACCTCATACGTAAGAGACTGGGAGTGCGTACAGAGTCATTTGCCATGACTCTACTAGCAGGCTGGGCACCGAGATGCTTCTTTAATTTGCATACTTGCAATTTTCTGTCTCTAACACACATTTGCATAGTTTGGGTCCATCTTAGGAATGCTGCAAGATCATATTTAAAACTGTAGTCAACAGATGACAAAAAAAAAGAGCCTGTAATAAAACAAATATTAGGAGTCAATAAAGAAATAGCTATCCAAAACCTAGCCGTGTACATAGGAGAATCCTACCATGGGTAAAATTTACTCTAAGTGGAACTTCAGTGCAACTACCTCAAGATTCACTTCTCCCAGTGAATCTACATTTCTATGGTAATACTTCAACTGTCAGTAATCAAAATAAGTGATTTTGTATTCACAAAAAATACCAGTGCACAAATAAAAATCCAGTCAATATACTCAATTCCAGCCACTTACCAGTTATTCCAGTCTTGTCCACTTCAGGAAAATAATCTGTATTATAGTTTCCTGCTTGTTTCTATGCAAAACTTACCCGTCACAAGCTCTTTTATTTCAGCATCAACAGATTTTCTCAACAATCGTAAAAGGGCAGGTATCCCACCAACATTCTTCATTGCTATTTTATTTTCATCAGTAGACTTTCCATAAACAAGGTTTCTCAGTGCGCCACAAGCATTCTTCTGAACTTCGAGGGCTCTGTGGTCCAAGAGATCAACCAGGTGTTTGATTCCTCCTAGCCTACACACCTAGAAAATGGAATGTCAGGGACATCAGCACCCACTGATTTCACCCATTTCACTTTACAGATTTAAAAGGCTTTTATTTTTACTGAAAAAGAGCATTCCATTCTACTTCAAGAAGTAGTAAATATTAATAACTTGGTTGTTACACTGTACTGAAAATTCCTGCGAACCACTCACAGCCCTGTTCAAAAGGCTGACGGACATTTCAGTCATTTGCTGTGTTCAGAGGGGAACTGTTACTGCTAAAGTTTTGTTTCTCTGTAACGCAATTTTAAAGCAATTTCCTATATCTCAGAATATCTTTTTAGGGAATATTAGAAATAAAAATTTGCAACTATTTAAATGCCAACTTTTAAACTTAGCTACACATACACACAAATGAGTTAAATTAGCATATATCCAGTCTTACCGGCATATCTGAGGTTCTTTTAAAAAGGAAGGTCTAACTCTGCAGAAATTTCATAGAACAAAGAAATTTTTATATTGTTTGCTTTAAAGCAGGTTAGTTGCACTTATCCTTTGTTATATGTTTTTTTAAAAATTTAACATGTTTTGAGATCTCATTTCTATGTAGTACTTTGCTTAGTTCAAAATAACTTACAGAAATTATAAAAGACTAACGTATTTTATAATTCTGTAATATTTACTAAATAAGAAATATTTTATAGACATAACTAAGTAGTATTACTTACAACATTAACATTAATTTTAATTTAAAAATCACCACCAAAAGTCTACCAAAATATTTCCCATGAGCTGTTTTTAAAAATATGAGCTATTTTGCAATACAGGATTCATCTATTATAACCTGGTATTATTTTAGCACAGTACAATAACTTTTGTGCCATATTGTCCACTGAACATCCCTGAGGAAGTTGGTATTGGATCTCCTTAAAAATCCCATGCCTACAGCAGCTGAACTGCTCCTGCCCTAAGGAGCGGATCCCATGGTGAAGAGAGCTATACACCATCATTCCTGAATACTTTGCTCATACAGGATGTGGTTCTGGGCCAAACAGCTGGATGTAAAACAGGACAGCCCCAACGATTCTCCAGTTCAGCATTAAAAGCGCTTTTAGAGGCCCTTTTCTATTCTAACCTCTATAACAATTAGTTTGGCAAGCCACAAGGCTCTTTGAAATACATTCATGTGTACAAGTTTTCATGGATTTTTGGTTTAAAAAGGTTTATTCTCAATGAAAACATAACTGAGATTTAGCCAAATCATTTTAAATTCATGCTTTGAAAAACATACAATATAAAAACAGTCCTCAAATAAGGCTTTAATGAATTTGGCACTAAAATAACTATGATCCTTTTCCATTCCAAATAGTTTCTTGCGCTGGCCTCTGCTTTGAAGGGAACATGAACTGCAACTTTCCTATTGCCACAGATACCATCCTGTTTTCAAAACCTGCTGGTCCCTACCCACCATCCCAACTCAAGGGACAGCTGCTTTCTAAGAGACCGAAAGCCTCACCAGGAAACACTGACGTAAGGCTGCTTTCCCAAAAGCACGTGAATATCATAGAATCATAGAACGGCTTGGGCTGGAAGGGAACCTTAAGAGATCACCTGGTTCCAACCCGTCTGCCATAGACAGGGATGCCACCCACTAGATCAGGTTGGCCAGGGCCCCACCCAAACTGGCCTTGAACACCGCCAGGGGTGGGGCATCCACAACTTCTCTCACCCTCACAGTGAAGAATTTCCTCCTAATGTCTAATCTAAATCTATCCTCTTTTAGTTTAAAACCATTGCCCCTTGTCCTATTGTTATCTACCAGAGTAAAGAGTCTCCCTTTTCTTCTAGCAGCCAGACAATTGCATTCGATCTGTCACAGTCTTCTAAGGATTTCTACGAGCTGGTTATTCCCATGGAAAAGAAATAACTGTGCCAGTACACAGATCTCTGTTTGAAAAGGAGAAATTATCTATTCCAAACCCCCCACACTAAGTGGAAGGCAGGCTACATTTAGAGTTGTCTCTGACTACTACAACTTGTCTTGTAAATCAAAAAGAAGATCTTTTTCTTTGGATAAGGTTTTATGAGATTGATCATATAGAATTATAGAATCATCTAGGTTGGAAAAGACCTTCAAGATCATCCAGTCCAACCTCAGCCCTGCCAAGCCCACCACTAAGCCACGTCCCCAAGCACCACATCTACGCATNCCCCCCCTTTCAGGGAGTTGTAGAGAGCATCTGGTCTCCCCTCAGCCTCCTCTTCTCCAGACTGAACCCCCCCAGTTCCCTCAGCCGCTCCCATCAGATTGGTGCTCCAGACCCTTCGCCAGCTTCGTTGCCCTTCTCTGGACACGCTCCAGCACCTCAATGTCCTTCTGGTACTGAGGGGCCCAAAACTCTGCTTAATTCTTAAGTTTAAGCAGAATCTGCTTAAACTCTCACCAGAGAGAAGAGATTAGCACCCGCCTCTTCACTCCCCCTTGAGAGGACCTTCCAGAATTCTTGTTTTTCCTCGTCTCCAGTCATCAACAGGTTACACTAAAACAGGCTCTGGTAAACACACTTGACAGTTCTGCTAGATTACACAACCTGAATGTAAAATATTTTCCCTTAATTTCTGTGCAGCCTTTTATGACAGAAAAATTTGTGTGTGTGTAATTACACAGACTTAGGTACTTCAACATTATCATACATCTGGTACAAATGGAAACAAAACAGGGTCCAAAATCCTGTGTTATGATGAAAAAAAAAAAAAAAAAAAAACCCAAAAAAAAAGAGGCAAGAGGTCTAGGTTTTCTCTTATCGTTCCCCCAGGAACAGAAAGGCACTCGGTACAGTACCTCCATTTTCACTTTGTTATCCCCGAAGCACAGGTGCTGAAGGTAGGCAGCCGCATTCGCCTGGACCGACGGGAATTGGTGTTGAAGCATGTGAATGACTTCAGGCAGCTCTGGATCTCGCCAAGCGAACTCCCTTCATTAGATGAACACATTCAAGAGAAAGCATTAGTTATAAAAGTAGGTTTATTTACTAAGCAGCATGAGTAGCATCTTAAGTGTTTTTCAACAATTCTGGTCTTGTTCTGGAGTATCAGGGCTAGGAGGAAAACTAGGTATGTTAGAATAGCTATGAGTCACATCACCTTTTAGTCTTCCAATTTGAAAAGGACGCTTTACATCGTATGTCCTCCAGTTAGCCTGGTTGTTGATCACAGAAATATATATCCACACACACACTAAAATTATACCAACTCAAACATCGCCGCCTATTAAACTTAACTATGCAATGCAACAGATGCCCACTTAACAATGCTGCTCAGGTGCATCTCTTCCACACACCCTTTTTTCCCCTCAGTGCTTGTCCTTCCTAGTCTGAAGTCAGTAACACTTCAACAAAAGCTGTGCAGCCTGAAATTTCATCATCATGATGAGATGCAGGAAGTTTGCACAATTTGAGTTATTCAGGAATTGTAAACTTAGAATCATTACAACCTGATCTCATTCATTAAACAAAACGATTATGCACAGACAAATCCTGGAAAAGTCATTAAATATATCCAGGCACAATTCACAGATTTAGACATATAACCATTAATATTTGCTGGGCTATATTCCTTCTCTAATATCTAGTGCATATAAACACACACATATATATATATGTATATATCTCTGTGTGTATGTGTGCCTGCAGAAAGTAGTATCTAAGTTTTCCCATGCTCAAAAATCCAAATAATTTAAAAAGAAAAATAAAAAGATGATGTTCCAAGGATAGTACTGGGGGAGCTATTCAAAGGCTAACACTGGCCTGGCCAATCAGGACTCCCCGGGGTTCCTACAGTCACCAAACGGAAAGTTCAGTGATGTGCCTACTTCAAACCGCTCAACAACTTAGAGGATTATTTCTCCATAGTAATGATAGGAAGAGTTGAGGGAAAACTGCCTTTCTAATAAAACTGATAGCTTTCTGAATGCTTTCTCGTTCTAGAATGATGCTTTCAAATGGCCCAGTCTGAGGCTATTGCAGCACACCAGCCTAACCTCTGCAATAGCATTATAGGCAAAGCAGAAACCGAAACAGGTTAAAGTGTAAGGTAAAAGCTATTCCGTTGTGACATTACGAGATAAGAAGGTGCATCAGTAATGAAAACTGAGTCGGAATTTCTTCAAAGTTCTTGTTATGAATGTGAAGCATCCCTATTATAAGTAATGTTTCTCGTAAGCCATGCCAGAACAGGCCAGCAGTAGCACGCAGCTAGCAAGCGTTACTACTTGGAGCTAAGAGTCTCCCAGTAACATCATTATACGAATATACCATTCAGCGAAATGAAATTAATCCAGTCTCTAAATCGGCAGCACGCGCAATGTGCTTTCATGACCAAGAAATATCCAGAAGCTGCCTCAATGAGCTGGCAATCTCAGGATGGACTGGAATGTCCAGCAATCCCATACCCACACTGAAGATAAACAATACCGTAAATCCCTCCAAGCTTTGCATGGACTGTTTTCATGCTCCCATTTTAAAATACAAGGTTGTAATCAACAGTGTTGCCAAAAAATTGTAATGATGATACTACACTTGTCACATGTCCACACTGTGTACATACATTAACAACATCAAACTAGTAACTATTTTAAAAATATGAATGTGTGTTCACTTTCCAAATGGTACATTTACGTATCATTTATGAACTTAAGTTGTTTTGAAATTTAAGCAGGCTGCTCATGAAAATTCATTCAAATAAATTAGGTATGTCCCTACTAAGTTTCCAACCCCAATTCCCATGCCCATAAAGAGAAAACTTACTACAATTACAGGGTGCTTTGTAGAGTTACTCAAAAATATTTGGAATGATCTAGTCAATCCTTATCAAATTTGTAAGTATTTTCTTTTAAAACTTTTACATGAAAATAAACATGGAAGGAAAATGTAATAATAACTAAATGCATAAAAGTTGTTCTTTCTTACTGTAAGAAGTAGACTGCACTTATTACCTTGGCTATAAAGTTTAGATCTTAATATCTAAATTAGTCACATTGTTTAAACAATGCAAAATTGGAACATGCACAAAGTGCCATACATATGCAAGGAATGTATTAAAAATCTTATTAGGACCAATATGGATGATTCTTGAAAGCACACATGGACTTGCCTGGGGTCTTTCTGAATGCTGTCTATGGATGGAGATCGTGTGGTCCCATCATCGGCAGGTGTTGCGTGCTGCAGCCTGTTATAACCGGACTCTGACAGTCGATACTGCATTGACCTGTAGGGTTCCGCATAGGTAGCTGTTGTGTTCAGAGCATAATTATTTCTTTGGTATGTGAGTGTGCTACGCTGACTGGATGATCTTTGCAGATTTCCGACTCCTAGTATAAAATCAGTATTAAAACAAACTAGGTAATAAATGTCTATAGAAAAGAAGAGGCAATACGTGGTTAAAAGTGTAAGCATAAACAATTTTTAAAAAATCAGTCTTAAAAAGGTGTACAGTGCTCAATGTTGAAAGCTGTTGTCAGATTTAGGGGAGCAATTACTGACTGTCCCAGGGAAGATTGAGGTTAGTTACAGAACTAAAGGGCTGGCGGAATCAGGCTTATGCCTCAGCTCGCCTCAGTATTTAAAGTAAGAAATGCATCTTGTGCTATTGAGCAGAAGTCAAGATGCAAAATGTTTTCAAGGTTTATAATAAAATTAAATTACTAACAGTAACATCAATTTGCCAACAGTACTAAAAAGGAGAAATAAGTAAACAAAAATGTATATTGTTTATAGGACATTTTCCTTCTCGCAACTACACGTCCGTTTTCCCTGACAAAAAGCTAACAAGAGGATGATTTTGAGGATTAAGCTGATCGTTTCAAACACAGGAACATGTATCTCCCTGACTTAACAGAGCCATTGTGGTAGGTTTCGCTCTTCCAAGGTAAGTGATAGTAGCTGGACAAGTAAACAGAGAATTCCAGTTTCTAGTTATATTCCCTCAATGACACATCCTGACGAACTTGATTTGTTTAGGTTGTAGAAGACAGGAGAACTGCAAAAACTGTTGTCTCCCCTTCAACATTCCATGTTCTTAGTATTTCAGTTATATTAAAAAACATTAAAAAGCAGTTTTCAAATGTGTGAAAACAGGACATATGAATCAGATACTTCTTTATAAATATTTCTAGAGGGTTACTAAGTTAGATAACACTAATATTTTCAGAGTTTTTGGAAGTTACTCCAGTATACAAATTATTAATCAACCTTAAAGAACAAAATGCACTACAACATGCATTACATACCTCTTTACAGAAAAACCAGCTCTAATACTAATCCAATGTCTACGCACTTCATAATACCTGAGTAGCAATTCTATGAAACCCTACAGAAATATTTCAGTTTCAATACACAGTCTTCAGATACCGTATTTATTTTAACATTATCCTTTGCTGAGAAATTGGGTAAAACTACTATTTTTATCGTGAAAGACGGGGTAGGTAATTCAAGAGTCCAAGCTATCATTTTACTGTACGGATGAATAACGGAAAAAAATGAACAAACTCCATTTGTAAGAGAACGATGCACAGGGAATGCAATAAGTTTTTTGTGTCATGAAATATGCTTTGCTGGACGGACCTGAGTGCGCAGTATCAAACAGAAAATATTCTGACCCTAAGCTGATACTGATATATACATGGATATATAGCTCCAAGTACTGCTTGCAAACATCACAAAAGCTTTTTAATTCCTGCTGGTTATTTTAAGTCCTTCAAACGTAGTCTCTGTATCTGTTGATTGATAACATCTAGTTTTCTCTCCTATGTTCCCCTATATGTCACAGGTTCCAGCAAGCTCCAGTAAGCAAAGCGAAGCATGGCTTTGGAAGCCCTTCACCCACCTGACCCCGTGCGATACAACGCCGACTGGGATCCCTGATGAAGCTCAACTGTCCCATGATTCGGACTGCGGTACACTGGACTGTAGTAAGTTCTGCCTTCATAGATAGGGGTGATGTGCAAGTCAGGAGATACCGCTGATCGTAATTCTTGTCCTAGTTGACTGTGTTGACTAGCATATGAACTCCTCAGGCCTAAAACCAAGAAGAGGGAATTAAATAAATGGCCCATATTGATTAAAAAAAATAAAGCTGTCGTGCTTGAATCTTTCCTCTTTTAGCCAAGAAAAGGTGTCAGTTATATCTACACTTATAAAGACTTACTCATTAAACTTCTTCCATTATTAAATGAGCCATACTGAAAGACTCGTTGACAAAGCAGCATTTCTTTGATGAAAAGTTTTGTCTGTACACTGACAAGTTTTCCGACTCAATTTTTTTGCTAACGCTTACAGTAGAAAGTCTAAAACATTCAGAGTAAAAGCTGAGTCAGCAGGTGCAGTTCACAGAGCAATGACAAGGTAAGCTGTGAACCCGATAGAAATCCCGCTGTGAAACAGGGCACAGCCTGAAGAGGGTCACAAACTTGGAAATGAAACACTACCTAGCAGTAAGAGCAAAAGTCGTCTTGCTAGCGGCAGCAGAGCTCTCAGCGTGTGGAGAAATGTCTCCATAGGGTTTAAACAGTCCATGGTGTGTATATATATTGCTGTCCTGCAGCTGTATGAGAAGCTGTTTTTTCACCTTGCCTTTCAGCTGTCCCTCCCGAGTTCCTTTTAACTCACCTTGACTCTTTAATTCCTCAGCAGTGGACCTCCTGCTGCCACTTTTGCTTGCTAGATCCAAGTACATTATTGGTAGAGGTGCAGAATAGCTCTTCAATAACCGCATTTTGAATAGCACTGCACAAGTTCAGACTTGCTTCTCCTTCAGAAGGTTCCCCCTCTACCTGTTCCGTGAAATTTTCATTCATGCTGCCTAGGATTTCTTTCTGTGCATTCCAAGTGTGTTACTGTATCTCTGTCACCGGCACTGATCTATCTTCCCCTTACTATTTTGCTAACTGACTTAGCAACCAACCTCCTATGAAGGTGACTGTTGCCATCCTGATTAGGAGGTTAGTGGTACAGTCTAATCCTGCATTTCTTCTTTCTCAGCCCTGGAACGCTTTGTGACATACAGCACCACCCCTCCCACTGGCCACCTAATGCATGCTTCCTATATACTTTGCTTCCTGGTATTGGTAATGAAACAATGGATAGTACAGAACAACTTCAAAACACAATTAAGTAGTGATGTTGTCCTGGTTTGGGCTGAGATAGAGTTAATTTTCTTCCTAGTAGCAGGCATAGTGCTGTCTTCTGAATTTAGGATAACGTTGATGTTTTGGGTGTTGCTGGGCAATGTTTACACCAAGTCAAGGACTTTTCATCTTCTGGTTCTGCCCTGTCAGTGGGGGTGTGCAACAATCTGGGAAGGGACACAGCCAGGGCAGCCGACCCCAACCGGCCAAAGGGATATTCCACACCATATGGCGTCATGCTCCATATGTATCTGGGGGGAAGCTGGCTGGGGGTTCAGACCGCAGTTCAAGAACTAGCTGGGCATCGGTGGTCTGTGGGTGGTGAGCAAGTGTGCTGTGCATCACTTGTTTTGTTTATTCTTTTACCATATAATATTATTATTGTTCTCTTCCTTTTCTGTCGTACTCAACTGTCTTCACCTCAGCCTAGGAGCTTTACTTTTTTAACCCCCGATTCTCTCCCCCAGCCCACTGAGGGTGGGGGGAGTGAGTGAATGGCTGTGCGGTTGTTTTAACTGCCACCCAGGTTAAACCACGACAGATGTGTAAATAAATGCATCCTGCATTTGAATATTTTTCCCCCAAAAATCATAGACCTGCTCTATCACAGTGTCTGCAAGGAAAGCTTTGGGGGTCTCAGAGGTCATCACCAAGAAAACACATCTATAGGCGGTGAAAACAGAGGGACTTTACCAAAGCAAAGCAGGCAGCTGGACCTGTATCTTCCAGACCATGATGCTATCTCCTGGAAAGACACTCCTCTTTATTAACATCTCAAATTTCCCAGATGTGCACCACACAGATACCCCTCCTGCAGACTGTAAGCACCAGAGGAAGAGAGGACCTGATCATATATCCATCCTCTCCTTCAGCTTTGAGTTTTCTGAGATTTCTGGTGTTATATTGAACTGTTTCCTCTAGTGAAACATGAAAATTAACTTATAGTAAAACATTTTAGAGTTTCTTTTATAATACTGAGGGATTCTTACTCACAGTTGGCAACACAGAGCATAGAAAAGTCATACCATTTCATGCTTCCTGAAAAGATTACAGTGGAGATGGTATAAAATAAGATGCTCTGTAAGTTTGACTGCCACAGTTACTAATGACTTCCTTAATACTAAAAGGATGAAATTTAAAGCATCTGTTAATTAATTACTGATTCACTATCCCAATAAATTCTTTTTTCTAAAGATGCATCAGTTACCTGTTTAGAGGTGATATTCCCAAGCAGTGGTATTTGTAAAGTACCTTAATAGTATTTTAAGCATACAAGATTGGTGTTACATCACAAATTATGCAGCCCACTGTACTGCATTAATTTAAACTTCTGAATAGCCTGTCAGGTCAAACCGATTTCCACCCCGCGCTTATCAAACTGGTAGATTACTATGTCTTGCAAAGAAAGGTGAGGGAGAAGACACCTTAAACCTTTTGCTGAGGAATAAGAATGTTTTGCAATTTCCTGCTGTATAACAGTTTAAAAGAAAAAACAGACATTGCAGTATGTTCAAAAGAACATATGGTCTAACTGCAAAATCACCTTGTCTGGGCTCATTTAGAGGAAGGTCAGAATAAAAACAGTAACAAAAGAGAACGTAAAATGTAAAGTGACTGCACCTTAAAAAGAACTGCCTCTCAGATGAATAGATTCTACCTTTTAGGGCCCTATTTTAAGCTAGTATTACAATGGTTACCCCATATTTAAGTTAAAATACTTTGGTATTACGGAAAAAAAAGACTAAAATTCAGTGACACTATATTACGCGTCTTAAAGAACTAGACATAAACCTAGTAACTTCTATTTTGTGTACAACCTGACATACCTTTGAATACACTTTGTCTTAGAAAATATTGAAACACCTCTGTTTGGAAGACTCAGAATTTCACTTAGCTACTTAAAACATTAAATGTGATTTAATTTAATGCATGGCTAGCAATCTAGTAAGTAAAGATGGTATTCACAGGGAACTTATGGTATGATTAATAGTGTTTCAGATCAGTATTTACAACTGATTTGATACATCCACCACGATTATGTCCTGCTGCTACAATGCTTCATCCATAAAACTACTGTCGCATTACTGGTTTTCCACAGCTGTAGGTTTGTGCCAAGTTTTAAGCAGCATCTTTACCGTTTTACTAACCTGTAAGGCTATCTGGACGTGGAGGGACCATTCTCTCATATATATCATACTGCTGCCCATACTGTTCAATGTCATGAATTGTTCTTTGCAGTGTTGTTCCCAAATGCTGCGGAACTGCGGTCATGCCAGAACGCTTTGGGGACGAAGATCCCAGCTGAGTTTGGGATGGAGAAGCTACTCTGGTTTGTACGTCAGCAAGGGCGAGAGGAGAACCAACTCTGACCGACGATTGGTATTGGGAAGTCCCGCCGTTGGGATTTGCCGCCTGTCTGGACGTAACCGAGCCGATCCGCCGCATAGCCGTTGGGGAGGCAGGTCTCTGTGCAGCATAGGGGGATGCGGCACGCTGGGCAGGCAGAGTAGTGGATGAATACACGTGAGAAGTAAGGGACCTTTGCTCGGTGACTGGCGGCGATCCATAGCCGCTACCCAGAGACGTTCGCAGCGACCCCCGCGAAGGGGAAACACCTGTGCTGACCACGTAAGAGGGAGACTGTGCTCTGGATGGGACTGAACTGACACGTCTCATGACTCGGTTCGTAGCTGTATTTACTGAAGGCTGTTTAAAAACAAAAACACTTATTAGTTTTATCGTTTCGGCCATATAGTGGATACTATTCCCTGGTAAGACAGAGAAGTCAGAGAGAAATGCACACAATTTAACAATATATAAAAGGAGCCGAAGAATAGCTTTTACCCTAACCATCATTCCCTCCAGTTTTCCTAAATAATAACTTTTTTTTCCTAACCAGTATTTTTTAATATATAAAAAGGCAATTTAACTTTAGAAAACCTTCCATTCCTCATTGTTATCACAGAATGACAGTTATTTGGCTTTCTATGTGAATATGCACCTACGCTTTCTCTCCTCGCTACTCTACCACTTTGGAAATTCAGGAACAGTCATGCAAAGAGTTTCAGAATAAGCTAATAAAGTTTTGTCCATTACTGTCTTACTATCATTCTGATTAATGAAAAAAGAGGGGGGAAAACAGCCAGAAACAGCAGAAAGTACAGGCACACAAATATCATCTCCCTTTTAGCACTATGTTAAGCACGTACAGGCTAAATTCTCAGAAGGTTTCCTCCAAAATCAGAACTGAATATTAAGTGAGTGATACTTTCTTGATATTATATCAGCAGCATACTCTGCAGTCAGGAGTCCTCAGAAGTTTTACTTAATTTCAGCTGCAGTGAAGGAACGAGGTCACACGTGTGCCGAGTTCAGCAAACAAGTCTATGCCTGCTGCAAGCCATTTCTGCTTTTTAACCAGTGGAAGGGGTAAGTAGAAGTGTAATTTAATAACATTCATTCCAGCCTATGCCAGGGTAGGTGCAGCTATACAATTACTGTCTTCAGAGCTGCGTTACAGATAGTGACAGAGATGAACTGTACTATTTTGAGCATACCTGGACTGATGTCTGCCCTTCAGCTCGCGAGCTTCTCACCATATGGTTATTAGCGGTTCCGGTAAGGGAATGCTGCTGTCTGTTTTCTGATTTGCTCAAGTTTTGGCTGTTATGGAAACTGCTTACTTCCTGGTAACCGCTGTCAGAGTAAGAATTCATCTGTGTTGAACTTCTTGAGTTACCTACAGACCCTGTAGAAATGAAGTTAGCATAAGAATAAAAGCATTGACCAACTTCAGAAAAATAAAGTATTATCTAACTCTGTAATACAGTTATGAATGCAGCCAATAACATTTTTATACAGTCAATAGAGAAAAACATTCCAATATGTAAATGCACACAACAGACCCTCACTTTCATGGAGAGATGTCTGTTCTGGTGAGTAGAGGTTCCCTTGTTCCGGTTCTGGACGAATGTCATAGGCATTGGTATGAACACTCTCTGATACTCGGGCTTTGTTTCCACTGGTGGTTGGAGGATCTGAAAGAATTAATTAATTAGATAAATTCAATATTTCACATGTAAGTTTCCTGCAACCTCAATAATAATAATTTTCTCACACACACTAATGAAGAAATTCCAATATAAATAGAGTCTACTGGTAGACAGTTATCACCTACTAAATGAAAAGAACGTGAATACTCATGTCTGAGAATCTTGTTTCCTGTAGTTTTGATGTAGTTCTACACTTCCAATTTTTCAAATGTATGTTGAAACTTGTCTTAATGAAAAATTTAACGGATTTCCTAGTAAGTATACCTTGCAGAGTAGAAACATTGTGCAACTGTGCTGTAGTGCACAGAGTATAGCTATCACTGGTCTTAAGGTCCTGTTATCTGAAGAGGTTCATAAGTAAAAGGCCGAGTTCGATTTCATCCCAGTTTGTGTATCATCAACAGAAGGTACGGAAAATTTTATACATTATTTTTAACTTCATATACTATTTTTAACAACTCTTGAACTAACTTCAGTTCTAAGAATATGAGCTGAACTTTACAGACAGCCAAGGAAAGTGTCAGAATGCGAAGGAAGTATCTCAACACTATTAAGAAAGGAAAAAGTTAAACATAGTCTGGAAAAAAAGACAAAGGACATGAAACAAGAAAAACTGAATCAAAACTACTATGACAGAAATAATAAGCATTCAGTTGCCATCATGTTGGACTTCTTGATGAAGAACAGGTGTCAGAGATGCCAAGAGAAGCCGTAAAGAAACACCCTGTACATAGCACTATTTGTACAATTAGCCATAACAGAACATTCATACTAAAAATGTTACTCATTAATTGCTATTATGATGAATGTTTGAACACTATTCCAACACCAAATTAAAAAAAATATGTAAAACTATCAATACATCTTAGAAATTACAGGCAGCAGAGTTATTTATCAGTAGTACATTCTTAGGTCAAAACCATCTAGTAAAATTTGACACTAATTAATTTACTATAATCATGGAATGGTTTGGGTTGGAAAGGACCACAAGGATCATCTAGTTCCAAGCCCCCTGCCCTGGGCAGAGACACCCCCAACCAGCCCAGGGCGCCCAAAGCCCCATCCAACCTGGCCTTGGGCACTGCCAGGGAGCCAGGGGCAGTCACAGCTTCTCGGGGCCTTTCAGGGCCTCAGCACCTTCACAGTAAAGAATTTCTTTCTAGTGTCCAATCTAAATCCCCCCTCTTTTAGTTTATACCCATTGCCCCTGGTCCTGTCACTCCACTCCCCAAGAAACAGCCCCTTGCCAGCTTTCCTCTAGGTCCCTTTTAGGTATTGGAAGGCTGCGATTAGGTCTCCTCGCAGCCTTCTCTTCTCCAGGCTGAACAAGCCCAACTCCCTCAGCCTGTCCTCGTAGCAGAGGGGCTCCAGCCCCCTGATCAACTTTGGGTCCCTCCTATGGACCAGCAGCTCCGTGTCTTTCCTGTATTGAGGACCCCAGAGCTGGACGCAGACTCCAGGTGGGGTCTCACAAGAGCAGAGCAGAG